>JAVJIF010005661.1:0-211648 GCA_038442645.1 Agave tequilana
CCACAACAATGCTATATGGTCCATGGGAATGACTCCTTGAGGTACACTCGGAAACTCCATTAGATAGTGATGATGATGCTAGTTCTTCAAATGATCATATTGATGCCCATGCTTTGAATGAAGAACTTTCTATTGTGTGTGAAAAACTAATAGAAAAATATAACTTGTTGAAAAAGAAAAGTCTAGGAATTGAACATGAAAATAAAAGTTTGCATGCTAGACTTAACAATGTTTTGCAGGAGAAAGAGGAGATTGCTAATGAGAGGAATTCATTAAAATCTCAACTTGATCTTGCACTTAAAGAAAATAAGTTTTTGAAAAACAATAATGATTGTGAAACTCTTTTGAAGAAAAATAATGATTTATCTTCAAAAGTTGAATTTGTTTTAAAAGAAAATGATTCTTTAAAAAGAGAAATTGATTTTATTTCTAAAGAATTAGAAATGTGTTTAAATAAAATGAATCTTTGAAAATTAAGATTGATACACATGTTTGCCATGCTAGGGTAGTATCACACACTTCACCTATTGCATACCACACTTCTTCTTCTAAGATTAATGATGATATTTGTTTGCTTAAGAAGAAGGTAGATTGTTTGGGCTCCACTATGAGCCAATGTGCCATGAACCACTCACGGTTGGAAACCTTGGTTCGAAAGAAACAAGTCCATCCTTTATGCATGCACACCCATCACGGCATACACATGCTCCTCACGGACACACCCATCACCATATGTATGCTCATGTGTACACATGTACACATTGTGGACGTAAGGGCCACCTTGCTAAATTTTGCTATGATAGATTACATACTCCTAATTTAGCAAAGAATTTTGTTTGGGTTAGAAATGAGACTAACCCCCATGGACCCAAAAGAGTATGGGTACCAAAGACCACACCCTCCTATTATTTTTGATGTAGGTGTGGGCTCTCACATGACGTGAGAGTGATGACACCTTGGAGTGGATGCGTTCCGTACTTAAAAGGAAATCATTTGGATGCATTACTTTCAAGAGAAGATTTGGTGGAGAAGACCACCATATTTTGGAGTCAAGGGAAGTTGCTTCTTCGGTTTTGGTAACAATCCTTTACTCCCAATTATTGTTTACATGCTTTCCATGTTTATCTCTATTAGCATGTTTTGATGCTTTATAGCATGTTTTGATGTTCTGTAGCATGTTTTATTGTCTATGGATTAGTATGTAATTACCATGTTCATTAGATCCTTGACATATATGTATAGTATTTGAGACATACATGCTTATTGACCCATACTTAGTGTTCTCACCTTTGTTTAAGTTATAATGTACATCATGAATCTAATACATGTGAATTTACATAATAATCATATTTTAGTCTTATCATGATGATTTTATATTGTGTTTTGATGCTTCATATTTAGATTACTTGTTTAAGTGTTAGTTTTCATTAAGACTAGTTATATATTTGTGCATATAGTGGGCCACAAATAAATCAATATATGTATGAGCTTGAACGCTTATTTGAACCCATTAAATGTGCTAGTATAGTCTAGTTTTGATGATTCATACATTTTAAACTTGTATTCTCATTTTTTTAATTTGTTTTATGATTGTGTGTTTCACTTCATGTATATGTTTGTATTGCCAAATTTTAAGATATACATGTATACCCTTTGAGTCATTTGCCTTTCATGCAAATCTATATATGGACTCAATTGTGTTTAGGGATATGTATGTATACTTATTGTGTTGATAATTCATACATATACAGTGAAATAAAATTTGTTGATGAAGATTTAGTTTTTCTCGATTTTGTGTTTTATTGGTTAACTTCATGTATATGTCTATCTTGTCCAAACTATTAGATATACATGTTTATCCTTTTGAGCCACGTGCCTTAATGCATATATTTTGTGGACTCGTTGAGTTTTGGATATGTATGTATACTTTAGTTTGTATTAGACATACATATGCCTTGAAGATTGAATAGTTTAGATGATTTTTTATGTTTACATGTTTTCATGTTTAGGAATAATTGAGCTTAATGAAAAATTTTCATGATTATGATATTCACACCTTATTTGTACACTCACATTTATTGCTTGCTCATGTTTTGTTTTCATGAGTCATACTTATGCTTAATTGAATTAGAGTGTTTGATATCATGTGGATTTCATGTTTATGAAAATTATTTTTAGTTTATTCCTTACTTGAAGGATTTCGCACTAGTTAACAAGTTTTTCATTTGACTAGTTCGTATTCTTCAATTTGGTAGTAATTTTTCAAACAAATCTACATTTTCAAATCTATTTTTGAAAACCCCTACCATCAACGGGAGGTTGGATGGGAGTCCATGCCTTGTATTGTTTATATTGAAAATCTTTTTAAACTTGTTCATGAGATGGGTGGATTGGTAATATGATGTATACACTTGAACTTATTGTTATGTCAATTGGTATCATTGAACTCTTTCAATTGGTATCATTTTGATCTTCTTGTATACTCATATATGTTTTGTATGTATGTATGATTTCAATTCGAAGTATATCAATTTCTATTGGTATCTATTTTCCATACATATATATGTTGTGTTTATGCTAGTGCTTGAGTTTCAATTTTATTTAAATTGATTACTTTTAAATTGGTATCAAGACTATGCATGATTTTAGTTTGTATTTCATAAAGGGGGAGAAAATTTGATTTTGTATTTCAATTGGTATTCGTACTCCCACACTTTATGATTAAAAGTTGTTATTTTAAACATATGATATCAATATCAAATTTGTTTATATGTTTTTAAAATGAATAATTCTTACAATTGGTATCAATGTTTCTATGTAAAATCTTTTCAATTGGTAAAATATTTACTATTGGTATCAAAATTTGTGTTTAGACATTCAAAATTTATTATGTCTAATAGGTATCTAAAAATTGTTTGTTTTCAATTGGTATCTAAAAATTTTCTAAAATTTTGTTTAAAGAAAATACAAAAGTTTAGATTTAAATTTTTATATGCAAGAAGAGCTTAACATCTCTTCATATAGATTCATGTTGAGTGTATTGTGTATTGAAGAGCTTAACATCTCTTCTTTATGTGGTACACGTGTGTAGGGGGAGCTTCACATCTCCTCTTATTCATTACATAATGTGTGTTATGTGAATTAGGGCTTAACATCCCTTCTTCATGTAATGCATATGTGTAGGGAAGCTAACTTAGCGTCTTCCTCTTCATGAATGTATATAGCATATAACATTTATTGATCCTTGTTTATTTTCATTTTGGTATTAAGATGCTTCATTGACATATTTCTAATTGATATCATGTTTGTAGTCACCCCTTATTGACTTTGTTTTTGTTTTAGACAAAAAGGGGGAGACCATTGTTTGTATTGTTTTGATTGACACAAAAGGGGGAGAAAGATTTTTACCCCTCATTTTATTTATTATGGTTTTGATTGTTTACCCCTTTGTTGATGATTGACAAAAGGGGGAGAAAGATTTGGTTGTGTTTTATATATGCATACTTATGTTTTTGCATATATAAGTTTAATATAGTTTAATGTATGTTATTGGTATCTAGAGCATCTAGATAATGTTTATTTATTAATTGGTATCTAGAGCATGCTTTGCTTTGAATATTTCATTGGTATCTAGAACCGTTATTGTTTATGCATATTTATGCATTCATGTTTTAAGTGCCTTCATTGCATATTATTATGTTTATTTGGCTATGCATGAGTTAAGGGGGAGCTTCTTTGAAGCTTAACTTTAATCCATGCACATATAACTCCATGAGTTTTGTCATCATCAAAAAGGGGGAGATTGTTGGCCCATAGGCCTTCCACCCTAGTTTTGATGATGATTAACTCATGTAGTTATGTTTACTAATTATCTTGTGTTGTTAAGTTTCAGATCATTAACCAAGATATTAGTTGGTGATTAGCTTCAACAAGGAGTTTAGAAGCTTTTCATGATGATTCCAGGGCCAAAGCTTCAAGATCACACTTTGCCTAGCCCATGGATGTAGTTTTGGAGCAAGTCTTCTTGATGACACGAAGACTTAGGTATCCATAGTTTAGATAGTGTGTTTTAGATCCATTTGTAAAGTTTAGTATAGTTGATATGCTCAAGTGCTCATACACACACATTTCATGATTTGGATTTTGGTTTTCATGAATAATAGATCAAAACAAGTTTACTTTATTCTTATGTATATTAGATATGTTCTAGATATACATACATGCTTTAAACTTGCTAGACAAACTTATTTTGACTATCCTATTCATGATTTGGAAAAATCAAGTTTGATAAAAATACAAGTTTTGATTTTTGATAAAATTGGCAAGACACAAAAATGAATTGAATATGTTGATACATGTCTTGAAACTTTTATCACTTGTTTGAGTTTGATATAAAATGATAAAAATATTTTGGTGATTTTTAGAAGTATTAAAAGATTTTTATAAAATATTTTTCCAAGTTTTCTTACCCAGTTTTCAGTTCCAGACTCAACCAGTCGACTAAGCCAGGTTATTAGTCGACTTGGCTGATGTCCGGTCGACCGGGCCGGTCGACCGGACGTGCACAGATCTGTGCACGTTTGGAGTCTCTGGGACGGTCGACCGGGCCGGTCGACCGAGATTAGAGCTCTGCTCTCTGTTTTTCTGGGTCGACCGGGCTGGTCGACCGCAGTTGCCCAACGGTCATATTTCTGACCGTTGGCGGTCGACCGGGCCGGTCGACTGCTGCCTGTCAGAGTTGCCAGCTTAGCTCTAACGGCTAGTTTCTGTTTTGGCCTATATAAACCCCATCTCTTTTGGATTTTGGCCAAGGTTTTCAAGGAGAAAAATTTCTGTGTCTCTCTAGTGTTTAAACAAGTTATTAAAAGAGTTTAAGTGCCAAAAAGATTTAATCTTTATTGTTTTCGGGTTTTTGGAAATTCTTTGAGAACTAGGTTTTGGGATTTTGATTTGGTCTTTTATTTCTATCATATACAAGAGATTTCTCAAGTAGTTTTTCTTTGTTGCTTGTTTCCAAAAATACCTTGTTTCCACACTTGAGCTATCACCTATCCTAATCTATTTAGGATCTTGTTTTTTTGTGGAAAAGAAAAGAGAAAAAGAAAGAGAGATTGAGTTTGTGGTCTTTGGAACCACTTGTTATAAACACCTTATTCTTGTTGTATCCCTCTTAGGTAGAGGTGATCGGGTGATTGGTTTGCTCCCTCTAGTGAGAGATGGAGTTTGGTTGTAAACCCTCTTCGGTAGAGGTGTTGGTTGTTGTATTGGTTACGGGCCTACCCCTCGGTTGTGAGGTGGTTGTTTGAGAGAGGAGTTTGGTACTCCTAAGTGTTGTAACAAATCCTCTTCGGTAGAGGTTCCCTCGGTGGGAGATAGTGGATGGAAATCCTACACGGTGGTGTAGGCGGGGATGTAGAGCAAGGTGCTCGAACCTTGAAACATATCTTGGCCTTTGCGATTGATCCATTGTCTCTCTAACTCTCTCTCATTTATTTGTGCAAAGCATCATACTTCATTCATATCATATATTGCTTGTTGTGCCTTGCATAATTCATATTGCTATATCTAGTATATGCTTGGTTGTTTGTGTGTGCCTCACTTGTACCTAATCAACAAGAGCTTCACATAGCACCTCAACCCATTCAAGGGGAATCAAGAGGAGTTAGTCGACAGCCCTTCACGGGGAATTCGGCTACACTTATTGATTGTACTAAGTGTGTTGCAAGATTTGTAATAGCTTCCGCATTTAGCGCACTTAGTCTTGCATTTAGTTCTAGATTAGCACTTACACCTATTCACCCCCCCTCTAGGTGTTTTTCACTAAGTGGATCTTTAGAAACAATATGGATGAGTCCGGAAATGTCATTAGAAATAAAGCTAGGTTAGTGGCCCAAGGTTACACTCAAGTTGAAGGAATTGACTTTGAGGAGACCTTTGCACCCGTAGCACGGCTTGAAGCCATACGGATGACACTAGCTTTTGCATCTTTTAAAAATTTTAAACTTTTTCAAATGGATGTGAAAAGTGCATTTTTGAATGGTTTTATAAATGAAGAAGTTTATATTGAACAACCTCCCAGTTTTGTTGATAATGTTCATCCTAATTTGTTTTTAAACTTGATAAAGCTTTGTATGGTTTGAAACAAGCTCCAAGAGCTTGGTATGAAAGGCTTTCTAGTTTTCTCATTTCAAATGATTTTGTTAAAGGCAAAGTAGACACAACTCTTTTTACTAAGCATGTTGATAATGACTTTTTAATTGTGCAAATTTATGTTGATGATATAATTTTTGGTTCTACTAATGAGTTTTTATGCAAGGAGTTTGAAAAGGTTATGCAATGTGAATTTGAAATGTCTTCCATGGGTGAATTGAATTTCTTTCTTGGACTCCAAATCAAGCAAATGCAAGATGGGAATTTCATATGTCAAGCCAAGTACGCAAAGGAACTCGTAAAGAAGTTTGGACTTGAAGACTCTAAAGCTTGCAACACTCCCATGGCAACCACAACCAAGCTTGATAAGGATGACCAAGGTAAAAATGTTGATATTAAATTATATAGAAGCATGATAGGTAGTCTTTTGTATTTGACGGCAAGTAGGCCGGACATAATGTTTAGTGTGTGTCTTTGTGCTAGATTTTAATCGTGTCCTAAAGAGTCCCATCTCATTGCGGTTAAACGCATCATTCGTTACATTAAGGGCACAATTGGAATGGGTCTATGGTATCCGAAAATTGGAGATTTCTCAATGACTAGTTATTCGGATGCCGACTATGCGGGTTGTAGAGTAGATAGAAAGAGTACTAGTGGGACATGTCAATTCTTGGTAATTATCTTGTTTCATGGTCCTCTAGGAAACAAAATTCCGTAGCTCTCTCAACCGCCGAGGCGGAGTATATTGCCGCGGGGGCTTATTGTGCACAAGTCTTTTGGATGAAACATACTCTCCTTGATTATGATTTGCATTATAATAATATAAAAATATTTTGTGATAATACTAGTACTATACACATGACTAAGGGAGGAGGAAGGATAAATTAGGACTTCTAATTGCTATTCAAATCTAAGGGGAGAAAGGCTTGAAGATAAGATAAAGGGACCAATCCTTTTCAAATTTGGATTTTGATAACTTGATTCCCAAGTTATCCTGAACTCTCAAGATCGAGGGTCAGGATGCAGAATCCAAGAGGAGGCGCCCAGATGGACGGACGAGAGGAGGCCACGCGCTTGCCCAGATGGACGGACGAGGGAGGCAACACGCTCAAGCGCATGGCCATAGGAAAGCCGCGTTTCCGCGGCTTGTTGATAAAGACACATGGAGCTGTAGGAGGTCTACTTTATCTTGAAGAGTTTGGCCCCAATCTTTTATAAAAAGGACCCCCTGCACGTACAGAGGACCTCATCTAGAGAAAAGAAGAATAAGGCTAGGGTTAAGGATTTTTTATTAGATTAGTTTAGCCGCGTTTGAGTTCTGTTCTTTGTAATTGTTATTAGCTTTGGCTTTACTATTGTAAGGAGGAAGGAGAAGGAGCTTGTACCTAAGGACTGCATTAATAAAGGTTATCTTTCTTTTTTATATTCTTATTCTTGTTCTTTTAATTTCAAGTCTACCTTTCTATTTCTTTGTTCTTGGTTTGGTTTTTGGTCTTGTTTTTAATCTTTCTTTCTTCCTTTTCTTTTCTTTAAAGATCTTAAAAATAAAAAGATGGATAAAATAAAAAGGATGCTAGGCTAGAATAATTTTAGGGTAGCTAATCACTAAATCGACTAGGGTTAGATTTAGGGTTAGTTAATTAATCTAATGGATTTGCAATCTAGGGTTAGATTAATCCTTTTAAGTTTAGTGATGATAGTCCAGCTTAATTATTTAGATAATTAGGGTTTAGCTTTGGATTAGAGTAGGGTTCGGCTTTAAATTAAGTCTAGGGGTATGGCTTGGCATAGTTTAATGATTAGGGATTGGCTATGGCTTAGGGTAAAATTAGTGTTTGGCTTGACTTAGTATAGACAAGTTAAGTT
Organism: Agave tequilana; assembly: GCA_038442645.1. NCBI lineage: Eukaryota > Viridiplantae > Streptophyta > Magnoliopsida > Asparagales > Asparagaceae > Agave > Agave tequilana. The sequence continues at coordinate 8,017 of JAVJIF010005661.1, forward strand.
GGACATCTTACTCTTCTTACTTTGGTTAATAACTTAGATGAATGTTTTATTAGTTTAAAAGGATACAACCCCTAGATCGTGACTAGTCGTGAAGGTAGATTAGCAACCTAGACTCTCCCTCTTGATTAGATCTACTTTCTTATTTCAAAGTACAACTAACCTTTCTTCTAAATCTTGACTATAGATATACCATGCTGCCAACATTCCATCGCCTCCCTCCCTGTGAAACACGACCCGCTTTGGCCCTTGCTGCAGCGAATAGAATTGAACAACGAGAAGATCTAACCTTCTAATTCTTTAATTATTTGTTCTTATTTTTGTACATATTTATTCTCTCGTTCAAGTTTCAATCAAAATTTGGAGTTGTTTCCGTGGAGGGAACGACACGGTAATATCTAACCTTAATTTGTTGTTTTTGTTTTACAGGGGCATCAACAGGGAGTTTCAAAGGTTATTCTACTGCACACCTAAGTTTTTAATTTAACCTAGTTTTAGGTCCTAATAGAGATAGTTTAACCCTCGTGCTAATTTAAAAAAAATTATTAACACTACATGCTGACATGATCGAAATCTAGTAAAAAAAAGTTTAAACGTTGCATCTAGGAGCATTGTCTAGTTTTCTCTTCTTTTATTTTATTGTTGGTGAGTGCTCCAAAGGTACGTGACACATTGCACATAGAATAGAGAACACCCTTGTTTAACTTAGTTCAATATAGTGTGTTTTGATTCATTTGTTTGACACGTACACATTTAAAACATCTCAAGGGCATAACCATAAATAACATAAGGTGGAGATTTCATCACTCTTTCTTGACCTACAAACCACATTCCGTGCACGCACCATCCTAACCTTAACTAAAATTTGACTAGACGTTGGCCCTAGATTGACTTCAGACTCATTTAGGAGGTTGACCGAAGGAGGAGGTTGTTCGAAACTAACTCTTGCCAAATCGGTATCTAGGAAGGGGATTAAGGGCCGAAATCCCGAAGGTTGGTGGTTACTTAATTAAGGAACGTCTTTGACGGATAACCTCCCACCAACCTTGCCACCTACCTGTTGGCCCAGAGGCCTTCCACTCTAGTTTTGATGATGATTAACTCATGTAGTTATGTTTACTAATAATCTTGTGATGTTTATTTTCAAATCATTAACCACAATATTAGTTGTTGATTAGCTTCAACAAGAAATTTTGAAGCCTTTCACATGGTGATTCCAGAGCCCGAGCATCAAGATCAACATAGCACTCATTGGATCTAGCTCTGTGGATCACGGAGTTTTGGATCGAGTTGACTTGAAGACGGAGTTCATCAAGAAGACTTAGGTATCCTAGTTTAGTTTGTTTTAGACCCATGTGTAAAGATTAGATAGTTGATATGCTCAAGTTCACAATACACACACGTTTCATGTTTAGGATTTGATTTTTCAGTTTTTGGTTTAACCGATATTGGTTTTCATGAATAGAGAGTATCAATACAAGTTTACTTTGTTTAAGTGTATACTAGATATATTCTATATACATGTAAGCTTAATTTCCTAGACAAACTTATGTGAGATACCTATTCATGAGGTTTGGTGTTTTGTGTTTTTAACAAAACATTATTTAAAATTAAAGTCAAAAACTATGATATGTATATGTTTCATGTATATAGATTTCTATCCATATGCATCATGCTTCAAATTGTTTAAATATCATGTTTTTGTATTTGAATAAGTTTTGGAGAAAACGAATTTTCTTTTGAAAAATCTAAGTTTGGAAAAATACAGTTTTTGGTTTTTGGTAATTTTTCCATAACACAAATATGGCTCAAAATGTTTGATATTAGTGTTGAAATTTTTATCACATGTTTGTATAACATATATAATGTTAGAAACTATTTTTGTAGATTTTTAGAAGATTTATGAGAATTTTTAAAATTAAACATACCAAGTTTTTCTGACCCAGAATACCTACTGTCAGGCTCTGGCGGTGACCGGACCCAGAGTCCGTCGACGGGCGGTCGACTAACGTGCACAAACTTGTGCACGTTGGCTTGGTACTTAGGCCGGTCGACCGCACGGTCGACCGATTGCAAGTCCCTAACTCTCGGGTTGGGGCGGTCGACCGGACGGTCGACCGTAAGCAAGGCACGGTCGACCGATCAGTCGACCGGCCAGAGAGCATTTCCTCTCTGGATTTGGGCGGTCGACCGGACGGTCGACCGAAGGCTTCCAACGGTCAAAAATATGACCGTTGGCGGTCGACCGGGCGGTCGACCGCCAGCCGCCAAGGCTGACAATTCAGCCTAACGGCTAGTTTTTGGATTGGGCCTTTAAATACCCCATTTCTTTGGGATTTTGGCTAAGATTTTTAACAAGAAAAATTCCTACTCTCTTGTGTTTTCCAGTAAGTTTTCAAAAGTGTTTTAGTGCTTCAAAAGATTCATCTTATTTGTTTTTTAGGGTTTTAGAAAAATCAAAGAAAATAGAAATTTGGGAGATTTGTGTTTGTTCTTCATTTCCATTATCTTCAAGAGTTTTCCCAAGTATTTTCTTTGATATTTGATTTCCAAAATACCTTGATTTCCACTTGAGCTATATCATACTATCCTATTCTATAGGATCATTTATTTGTGGGAAAAGGATTTGGTTTGTGGTTAAGATATACCACTTGTTGTACCCTCCTTGATTTGTTGTATCCCTCTTTGGTAGAGATTGATTGGAGTGGTGGCTTGCTCCCTCTTTGGTAGAGGTTGAGATTGTGGTTTGCTCCCTCTTGGTGAGGTGGAGTTGGATTGGATTTGTATCCATCTTGGTGAGGTAGATTTGGTTGTATTGGTGGAGTTTGGTACTCCGGTCTTCGGTAGACCATTTGTATTGCCTCGGTGGAGGTTGTATTGGTTGAGAGAGGAGTTCGGTACTCCTAGTGGATTGGAAATCCTTCTCGGTGAAGGCGGGGATATAGAGCTCGGTGCTCGAACCTCGAAACACATCTCTTTGTTTGTGTTTGATCGATTGTCTCTCAACTCTCTCTCTTTATTTGTGTTGTGCATCATTCATATTGTCATATCATATTTGCTTGTATTGTGCCTTGCATTGATTCATATTGCTTATATCTGTATGCTTGGTTGTGTTTACTTGTGTGCCTCACTTGTGCTTAACCACGAGAGCTTCATATAGCTCCTCAACTCTTATTCAGAGGAATCAAGAGGAGTTAAGTCCAGAGCCCTTCACGGGGAATTCGGCTACACTCGTAGGTTGCACTAAATGTTGTTACAAATTATTTTTAATTTCTGCATTAAGTTCATTAGATTAGCGGTACACCTATTAACCCCCCTTAGGTGTATTTACAATTGGTATCAGAGCCTACGCTCCTGATATTGGTTTAACCACCTATGAGTGTGATCTTGGTTGGCTAATCTATCATTTGCATTTTACACATATATTTGTTTGCACACACTCATGGATTGCTTGTCACCTCTCATGTTCGATGTCTCCAACATTGACACATGGAAATTTAGGATGTCTATGTACCTAAAAACCCTAGGCTTGCATGTTTTCCTTGCCGCTACCAAGAAATGCTATCTTGGTAACCACAATCATATAGGGGCCAATGCATAAGCCCTTGTGGCTATTAGAAGCACGCTTAATAAAGAATATCTTATGCTAGTTACTAACTTTGATTCCGCCTTTGCAGTGTGGAACAAGTTGACTTCCTATGAGCTTCAAATGCCCAACATAATGGAGGATGAATCTAGTGGAGAATCCGAGCCACAATGCTTTATGGTCTAAGGGAATGACTCCCTTGAGGTATACTCGGAAACTCAATTAGATAGTGATGATAGTGCTAGTTCTTCTAATGAGTATGTTGATGCCAATGCCTTGAATGAAGAACTATCCATTGTATGTGAAAAATTATTGGAAAAATATAATCTCTTGAAAAAGAAGAGTTTTGAACTAAAAGATGAAAACAAGGTTTTATGTTCAAGACTTGATTTGGTTTTGCAAGAGAAAGAGGAGATTTTTAATGATAGGAATTCATTGAAATCTCAACTTGATCTTGCCCTAAAAGAAAATGAATTTTTGAAAAATAAAAATGATTGCGAAATAATTTTGAAGAAAAATGAAAACTTGTCTTCAAAAGTTAATTTTGTTTTAAAAGAAAATGATTCTTTAAAAATGAAAATTGTTTCTATTTCTAAGGACTTAGAAATTTGTTTAAAGAAAAATGAATCTTTGAAAAATAATATGGATTCACATGTTTGCCATGCTAGGATAGTTTCACCTATTGCATGCTCCACTTCTTCTATAATTGAAAAGATATGAATTTGTTAAAGAAGAATATGGATTATTTGGGCTCCACTTTGACCAATTGTTTTCTAACCATACACATTTGGAATCTTTGTTTCAAAAAAATAAGTTCCTATTATGCATGTACACCCTCCACGGCATACACATGCTCCTCACGGTCACACCCATCACGTGTATGCTCATGTTTACACTTGTACACATTGTGGACGTAAGGGCCAACTTACTAAATTTTGTTTTGATAAGATATATGATGTAAATTTAGCAAATAAATTTGTTTGGGTTAGGAAAGATGCTAACCCCCATTGACCCAAAGGGTATGGGTACCAAAGACCACCCCTATTGTATTTGATGTAGGTGTGGGCTCTCGCATGACGTGAGAGTATCGGTACCTTGAGGTGGATGCGTTCCGAGCTTCATGAGGATTAGTTGGATGCATCACTTTCAAGGGATGTTTGGTGGGAGGACCACCTTGTTTAGAGAACTAGAGAGGTGCCTTCATCGGTTTTGGTATCGATCTCTAACTCCCGTTTATATTTGCATGCTTTTCATGTTCATTGTTTATAGCATGTTTTGATGTTTATAGATTATTATGATAATGCCATGATTATTAGACCCTTGACATGCATGTATAGCTTTTGAGACACCCATGTTTAATATGGACCATTATTTTTGTGTTCTCGCATATGTTTAGCTATTATGTATATCATAGGTCTAATAGCATGTGGATTTACATAATGATCATTTTTATGATTATCATCTTGATTTATGTCCTGTTTTATGCTTCATGATTTGAATATATGTTTAAATGTTAGTTTTCATTAAAACTAGGATATATACTTGTACATATAGTGGGCAACAAATAAATCTTTATATGTTTGTGCTTGAATGCTTATTTATACCCATTAGATGTGCTAGTATAGTCTAGTTTTGATGATTCATACATTTAACTTGTATTCCTATATTATCCATGTTTTCATGTTCATGTGTTTATATTTAACTTCATGTATATGCCCATCTTGTCCAAACTATTGATTATACATATACATCCTTTGAGCCACATGCCTTCATACATATATTTTTGTAGACTCGTTGTGTTTGGATATGTATGTATATTTTAGTTTGTATAAGACATACATATGCCTTGAAGATTAAATAGTTTTGATGATTTTCATGTTTTAAGGAATATTGAGCTTATTGTCTATCTTTCATGATTATGATCTTTACATCTTGTTTGTACACTCGTGTTTATAGTTTACTCATGTTTTATTTTCATGAGTCATATTTATGCTTCATTGTCTTAGAGTGTTGACTATCATGTGAATTTCATGTTTCATGAAAAGTATTTTTGTTTTATTCCTTGCTTGAAGGATTTTGACTAGTTAACAAGTTTTTCCATTTAACTAGTTTGTATTCTTCGTTATGGTAGAGTTTTTCAAACATACAATATTTTCAAACCTATTTTTGAAAACCCCTACCGTCTACGGGCGGTTGGATGGGCAACCATGCCTATGTATGCTTTATATTGAAAATCATTTTAACATGAGCATGAATGGGTGGTAGGAAATATAAGATATGCACTTGATATTATTGTTGTTTCAATTGGTATCATTGGATTCTTTCAATTGGTATCAATATTGACATTTTTGTATACTCATATATATTTTTATGTATGTATGCTTTCACTTCAAATAGTATCAATTTCGATTGGTATTAAATTTTTCATACATATATATGCTTTATTTGTGCTTATTATATCCCTATATCTTGAGCACAAATTTCATTTATGCTAAAGCTTGAATTTTTAATGATTATCATGTTTCAATTGATTAATTTTTCAATAGGTATCCTAATACAAGCTTATGCACCGTTTTAGTTGGTTTTCATAAAAGGGGAGAAAATTCGTATTTTATCTTTCAATTAGTATTTGGTTTACCATTGACTTTGTTTTTCACTCCCATACTTTATGATGATGAAAAATGATTAAAAAATGAATATTGATTTTATTTTGGTATCATATACTTTCAATTTGATATCAAGATTGATTACTTACAATTGGTATGTTATTTTTTTACTTATCAATTGGTATCAAGATTTGGTTTTTACAAAAAATTGGTATATGTTTGATTGAGACTTGTTTTTCAATGCCTCTTTTACTTTCAATTGATGTAGGCATTTCTTAAAATGTTTTTTTTTTCGCTTTTATTGGTATCAATATACACTTCATTGACATATTTTTTAATTGGTATCATATTTGATTGTACCCCTTTATTGCCATTGTTTTTGTTTTAGACAAAAAGGGGGAGAACATTTTTTGTTTTCTTTCACCCGTTTATTGATTCTTTATTTCGAACAAAAGGGGAGAAGAATATGTTTTTTCTTTGTTTGTCTGTAACCCCTTTGTTGATGATTGACAAAAAGGGAGAAGAATTTGAGATTATATGCCTGTTTTGTATTCATGTTTTATAACTTTGTCTTTATTAGCTTTGGTAGAACATGTTTAATTTTTGGTAATTTGATGGTTTTGTATCAAGAACTTGTTTTAATTAGTATTAAGAGCTTGTTTTATGCATTGTCATGTTTAGTATTCTTTGCATATTTATTATTTATTTGTTATGCATGAGTTAAGGGGGAGCTTCTTTGAAGATTAACTTTAATCCATGCATATATAACTCCATGAGTTTTGTCATCATCAAAAGGGGGAGATTGTTAGCCCAGAGGCCTTCCACTCTAGTTTTGATGATGAATAACTCATGTAGTTATGTTTACTAATAATCTTGTAATGTTTAGTTTCAGATCATTAACCAAGATATTAGTTGGTGATTAGCTTCAATAAGGAATTTTGAAGCCTTTCACATGGTTGTTATAGAGCCCGAGCATCAAGATCAACATAGCACTCATTGGAGTCTAGCTCGGTGGATCACGGAGTTTTGGATCGAGTCGACTTGAAGATGAAGTTCATCAAGAAGACTTAGGTATCCTATTTTAGTTTGTTTTAGATCCATGTGTAAAGATTAGATAGTTGATATGCTCAAGTTCACAATACACACACGTTTCATGTTTTGGATTCAGTTTTTCGGTTTTTGGTTTAACCGATATTGGTTTTCATGAATAGATAGTATTAATACAAGTTTACTTTGTTTAAGTGTATATTAGATATATTTTATATACATGTAAGCTTAATTTCCTAGACAAACTTATGTTGAGATACCTATTCATGAGGTTTGGTGTTTTGTGTTTTAACAAAACATTATTTTGGAATTAAAGTAAAAAACTATGATATGTATATGTTTCATGTATATTGGATTTCTATCCATATGCATCATGCTTCAAATTGTTTAAATATCATGTTTTGTATTTGGATAAGTATTGGAGAAAACGAATTTTCTTTTGAAAAATCTAAGTTTAAAAAAAATACAGTTTTTTGGTTTTCGGTAATTTTTCCATAACACAAAAATGGTTCAAAATATTTGATATTAGTGTTGAAATTTTTATCACATGTTTGTATAACATATATAATGTTAAAAACTATTTTTGTGCATTTTTAGAAGATTTATGGGAATTTTTAGAATTAAAAATACCAAGTTTTTCTGACCCAGAATGCCTTCTGCCAGGCCTGGCGGTTGACCGGGCCGGTCGACCGGAACCAGAGTCGGTCGACCGGGCGATCGACCGACGTGCACAAACTTGTGCACGTTGGCTTGATACTTGGGCCAGTCGATCGCACGGTCGACCGACTGCAAGTCTCCAACTCTCGGGTTGGGGCGGTCGACCGGATGGTCGACCGTAAGCAAGGCACGGTCGACCGGTCGGTAGACCGGCCAGAGAGCATTTTCTCTCTGTCGACCGGACGGTCGACCGAAGGCTTCCAACGGTCAAAAATATGACCGTTGGCGGTCGACTGGGCGGTCGACCGCCAGCCGCCAAGGCTGATAACTCAGCCTAACGGCTAGTTTTTGGATTGGGCCTTTAAATATCCCATTTCTTTGAGATTTTGGCTAAGATTTTAACAAGAAAAATTCTTACTCTCTTGCGTTTTCCAGCAAGTTTTCAAAAGTGTTTTAGTGCTTCAAAAGATTCATCTTATTTGTTTTTAGGGTTTCAGAAAAATCAAAGAAAATAGAAATTTGGAGATTTGTGTTTGTTCTTCATTTCCATTATCTTCAAGAGTTTTCCCAAGTATTTTCTTTGATATTGATTTCCAAAACACCTTGATTTCCGCTTGAGCTATATCATACTATCCTATTCTATAGGATCATTTATTTGTGAGAAAAGAATTTGGTTTGTGGTGAGATATACCATAGTTGTACCCTCCTTGATTTGTTGTATCCCTCTTTGGTAGAGGTTGATTGGAGTGGTGGCTTGCTCCCTCTTTGGTAGAGGTTGAGATTGTGGTTTGCTCCCTCTTGGTGAGGTGGAGTTGGATTGGATTTGTATCCATCTTGGTGAGGTGGATTTGGTTGTATTGGTGGAGTTTGGTACTCCGATCTTCGGTAGACCATTTTTATTGCCTCGGTGGAGGTTGTATTGGTTGAGAGAGGAGTTCGGTACTCCTAGTGGATTGAAAATCCTTCTCGGTGAAGGCGGGGATGTAGAGCTCGGTGCTCGAACCTCAAAACACATCTCTTTGTTTGTGTTTGATCGATTGTCTCTCAACTCTCTCTCTTTATTTGTGTTGTGCATCATTCATATTGTCATATTATATTTGCTTGTATGTGTGCCTTGCATTGATTCATATTGCTTATATCTATATGCTTGGTTGTGTTTACTTGTGTGCCTCACTTGTGCTTAACCACGAGAGCTTCATATAGCTCCTCAACTCTTATTCAGAGGAATCAAGAGGAGTTAGTCCAGAGCCCTTCAAGGGGAATTCAGCTACACTCGTAGGTTGCACTAAGTGTTGTTGCAAATTAGTTTTAATTTTCGCATTTAGTTCATTAGATTAGCGGTATACCTATTCACCCCCCTCTTGGTGTACTTACACTACCTAGCCGATTAACTTGTGGTTAGGGTCGGCAATAGACCTCCCAAGGATAACCTAAAGTTAGGAGTCGTCTAGGTCCAGACATACCCTAGATTAGGATATTTTATTTTTTTTTAATTTTTTTTTCTTTTTGATTGATTAGGTAAACTTGTTTGTTAACTGCCATGTCAGCTTGATCGAGAGATCTAGTACATTTAGGTTAAAAAAAATTCACCACTAACCAATATATATATATATATATATATATATATATATATATATATATATATATTTATATATATCCCATGGTCTATTCACAGTCATTTGCTTATGATCCATTCTATAGGCCAAACCCACCTTTCCATCCACCAACCTATTTTCCTAACTTTCATATCTACACTCAACCCGCCCACTCATCTTTTACATCTTATCCACCCATTTGGTGCAATTACTGTCACGATCCATCTCATCCCTCGATAGGGTATTCCTTAGGACAAAATTCAAATCAGTTTCACTCATTTTAAGGATGTGTGGGAGAACCCTATCCATCACATCAAAAAAATTCAATTACAATCTTAAAGATGACACACAAACTTCAAACCAAATACTAAGTGATAATGTTTCACACTGGGCCCACCTAGAGATGATGGTTAATGAGTTGCGATTGAGCAGAAGTGAAATCACCTAGAGGGGGGGTGAATAGGTGATATAGCTAATCTATGAACTAAATGCGGAATTTCAAAAAACTTAATGCAATGAGCACTCAAGTGTGATCAACAAGTGATGCACACACAACCAAGTCAAGCAATATGAATGAGCAATATGAATAGAAATGCAAGGCACAAAGTGAAGAGAGAGATAGAGAGAGAGAGCCAATAGATCAAACACAAACACCAAGATATGTTCTCGAGGTTCGAGCACCCAGCTCTACATCCCCGCCTTCGACACACGAAGGATTTCCACTAGCTCGTCCACCTAGGACCCTTACAAGAAGTACCCACTCCACAGGAGTACAACCACAACCTCCACTTGAGGCAAAAGCACCAAGCCAACAACAATCACCTCACACCTTGAGGGATTAACACAAAGCAAACAAGGATCACCTCACAACTTGAGGGATACAACCCAAGGCACAAAGCCAAACAAAGATTGGGTTTTTAACTTGGTGGTTCAACAAGCAACCACAAACAATCTCTTTCTCCCACACAAATAACCTATAGAATAGATAGTAGATTTAGCTCAAGTGTGGAGAAAACCAAGAGATTTGAAACCAGCAACTCAAAGAAAAACTTTGGGAAATAATAAAACCAAGATAGAGAAGTTCAATTCAAAAGCTTTTCCCAAAACCTTTTCTTTGATTTTTCAAACCTAATGAAAACACCAAAAAGATTGTTCAATTTGAATTCAAAAACCTATTTTGATTGCAGCAAAAAACACCAGAGAGTATGGAAAAATTCGCACAAAAAAATCTTAGAGAAAAACTCTTGCAAATGGGGTATTTATAGGCAAATCTGGAAACTAGCCGTTGGCTGTAATTTTTGCCAGAATTACCCGACGGTCGACCGCCCGGTCGACCGCCCAACGGTCAATTTTTGACCCGTTGGCGCTAGCGGTCGACCGCCCGGTCGACCCAAACAAACAGAGAGCAAACTGCTCTCAGTCGGTCGACCGGCACGGTCGACCGGCTAAAGGTGTAGCCAGCGTGCACGTTTCTGTGCACGTCGGTCGACCCATATGGTCGACCGGCTACATGCGGTCGACCGTACCGGTCGACCGATCAGCCTGGCAGACACCAAAACAGGTCAGAAATCTGGGGAAATAAATATCCAATAAATTCTTATAAACTACTAAAAATCCCAAAAATAGTTTTGTCAAATTGCATTGATATATAAACATGTGATAAAAGTTTTGACTCAAATATCAAGCAATTAAAACTATTTTTATGTCTTTTCATTTTTACCAAAAACCAAACCTTGTATTTTCTAAAACTTGGATTCTTGAATAGAAAATACATTTTGTCTAAAACTCATCCAAATACAAAAACATGATATTTAAATATTTTGAAACATGATGCATATGGATAGAAATCCAATATACATGAAACATATACATATCATAGTTTTTGTCCTTAATTCCAAAATTAAGTATTGTTAAAACACAAAACCTAAAATTCATGAAATAGGTATATCAAAAGTAAGTTTGTCTTAGAGTTGAAGCATGCATGTATATAGAACAAATCTAATATACATTAAACCATGTAAACTTGTTTTGATATAATATCTATTCATGCAAACCAAGATCGGTTAAACCAAAAACCGAAAACCAAAACATGATACGTGTGTGTTGTGAACTTGAGCTTATCATACTATTCTAATCTTTACAATTAGGATCTAAACACAAAACTAAACTAGGATACCTAAGTCTTCTTGTAGAGCGCAATCTCCAAGCCGACTCGATCCAAAACTCTTTGATCCACCGAGCAAGTGCTATATATGATCTTTGACGCTTGGGCTCTTGAATCAACATGTGGGTAGCTTCCAAATCATCTTGTAGAAGCTAATCACCTACTAATAACTTTACTAATGATCTGAAACTAAAATCACAAGATTATTAGTACACATAACTACATGAGTTAATCATCATCAAAACTAGAGTGGAAGGCCTTTGGGCCAACAATCTCCCCCTTTTGATGATGACAAAACTCATGGAGTTGTATATGCATGGATTAAAGTTAAGCTTCAAAGAAGCTCCCCCTTAACTCATGCATAGGATAAACAACTAATAAATGGCTCTAGATACCAATGAAATTATAAAACAAATAAACATGTTCTAGATACCAATTAGCAAAAACAAATAAACATGCTCTTGATACCAATTATTAGCAAAAAACAAATAAACATACTCTTGATACCAATGAAATCTTTAAAAATAAACATGCTCTTGATACCAATTAAACTAAACATAACATGCTCTAGATATCAATTAAACACAATATATACAAAACTAATGATCTCTTATACAAGCTCTTGATACCAAAACTAAGCAAACTAAACATGTTCTTTAAATAATGCTTTGGATACCAATTGAACTTAGTAAAAACATTAAAAGCATAAAACATGTATATGCAAACATGCATATAAACTCAAATTCTTCTCCCCCTTTTTGTCAATCATCAACAAAGGGGTTTAAAAACAAAACTAATGAAAACATATTCTTTTTATATTCAAAACAAGGAATCAAAAACAAGGGATGTTCTCCCCTTTTTGTCTAAAAATAAATATGATACCAATTAGAAGAGAATGTGTCAAGGAAATGCATATTGATACCAATTAAAAATGAAACTATACCAATTGAAAAACAAAAATCTAGATACCAATTGATAAGTAAACAATCATCATATCAATTGTAAATAAACAATTTTGATATCAAACATAACAAGTTTTGAATTTCTAAACATAAATGTTGATACCAATTGAAAATAAACATAGATCTTTAATACCAAAGTATTAAACATATAAACACATATGATTTTGATACCAATTGCAACTATTGCTAATTGAAATTATTATTTTCTATCATAAAGTAAGGGAGTGAAAAACTAAATACCAATTGAAAAGATGAAATTACGAGATTTTCTCTCCCTTTATGAAATACCAATAAAAACTATGATAAGGCTCGAATTAAGATACCAATTGAAAACTAAATCATTGAAACAAGGTTGAATCCCAAGCTTATCATCATAAACAAGATTTGTGCTTAAAGATATAGGGATATAATAGGCACAAATAAAATATGTATATGTATGAAAATTAGATACCAATTGAAATTGATATACTATGAAATGCAAGCATACATATATGAAATATATGAGTATACAAGAAATGTCAAGATTGATACCAATTGAAAGAATTCAATGATACCAATTGAAACAACAATAAGATCAAGTGTATACATCCTATACCTCCCAATCATGGTTCAAGTTTCAAATGGTTTTCATTTTAAAGTAAACATGAGCATGATCTCCCATCCAACCACCTTAGATGGTAGGGATTTTCAAAAAATAGATTTGCAAATATAGTATGTTTGAAAACTACTACCAAGGAAGAATATCACAACTAGTTATATGGATCAACTAGTACGAGATCCTTCAAACAATGGACAAAACCAAAAGATATTTCATGAAACATGAAAATCACATGATCACTAAACGCTCATAAACCATATAGCACAATTTATACTCATGAAAGCTAAGTCATGAGAAAACATTAAATAAGGTGAGTGTACAAGTGTTGTGAGAAACATATCAACATGAAAATGAACAATCAAGCTCAATGTTAAAAACATAAAATTTATGTGAAATCACCAATTTAAGTCATCTTAAAAACATGAGATTCATCATACATGTGAAATCACTTAGCAAACATGAAATTCATCCAAACGATTTAAACTTCAAGGCATATGTATGTCATGTACAAACTAATGTATACATACATATCCTTAACATAATGAGTCCACAAAAGTATATGCATGAAGGCACGTGGCTCAAGGATGTATATGTATACTCAATAGTTTGGACAAGATAGACATATACATGAAGTTAAAACAAAATATGTAAAATGATGAATACAAGTCAAATGCAAGAATCATCAAAACTAGACTATACTAGTACATCAAGTGAATACAAATGAGCGTTCAAGCACAAACATATATAAAGGTCTATTTGTAGCTCACTAGTTGTACAAGTATAGGTCCTAGTCTTAATGAAAACTATCATTCAAGCAAGTAGTCAAAACATGAAGCATGAAACGGGAATCATAAACCAACAAGATAAACATAATAATCAAAACATGAAGTAACAAAACAAAAAGTCATAGACAACCATATGATTAGCATGACAAAGACATGTGCATTAGATCTATGATTAACATGATAGCTAAAACATAAAGATAACACAAAATAAGGGTCCATACTAAACATGGGTGATCTCAAAAGCTATACATGCATGTCAAGGGTCTAATAAACATGGCATTTAACATGCTAATCATGAAAACAATAAAACATGGTAAATAAAACAAAAATCATAAACATCCATAAGATCATTATGTATATGCATGTACATTAGATCTAGGGCATACATGATAGTACTAAACAAGGTGAGAACACAAAGATAAGATCCATATAAAGCTTGGGTGTCTCAAATAACTAAACAAGTATATCACTAATCTAATTTACATGACATAAGCATAATGAACAATAAAACAAGACATGCTATAAATTGATGAACATGAAAAAGCATGTAAATAATGGGAGTTAGAAAATGATATCAAACCGATGAAGGTGCATCTCTAGTTCTCCAAACCAATGGTGGTCCTTTCCACCAAATCCCCTTGAGAGTGAAACATCCAAAAGGTTCTCTTTTAGGCTTAGAACGCATCCACCTCAAGGCACCAATACTCTCACGTGATGCGAGAGCTCCCACCTACATCAAAAGTCAAAGAGGTGGTTTTCGGTACCCATTTTCTAGTGGGTCCACGGGGGTTAGTTTCTTTTCTCACCCAAACAAAATTAGTTGCTAAATTTTCATGATAAATGCGATCATAACAAAATCTAGCAAGGTGGCCTTTTCGACCACAATGTGTACATGTGTACACGTGAGCATACATATGATGGTGGTGATCATGAAAAGCATGTGTATGCCTAGAGGTGTGTGCATGCAAGGTTGGAGCTTGTTTCTTGCGAACCAAGGTTTCCAAACGTGTGTGATTCATGGCACAATGGCTCAAAGTGGAGCCCAAACTATCAACACTTTTCTTCAAATCAATTATGTCATTTTCAATGCTAGAAGATAAAGTGGAGCATGCAATAGGTGTGCTAGAACATGAAGCTACATTAGCATGGCAAACATCAATCTCTTTTTGCAAAGATTTATTTTTAATCAAAACCAAATCCATTCTTTAGTAATTGATTCAATATCATTTTTCAAAGTGAGATTTTCTTTAAGAACAAGATCCAATTTAGAAGATAAAATCTCATTGTGCTTTACAACATCATCACAATCATTTTTGTTTTTCAAAAATTCATTTCCTTTAAAGCAAGTTCGAGTTGAGATTTAAGTGAGTCACGTTCACTTGCAATCTCTTCCTTCTCTTGCAACATCAATTCAAAATTAGAGCATAAATCTTTTAATTCATTTTTCAAAACAAGATTATCATCTTTCACCAAATCATGTTTTTCCAACAAGTTTTCAAGCTTTTGAACAAGTTCCATATTTAAAGTTTGAACTTCAAAACATCCATGACAATAGGAACTAGAGCTATCATCTATTTGAGAATCCGATTGTACCTCAAGGGAGTTCTTCCCTTTGATCATGAAGCAATGCTCTTCGGACTTTTCTCTCTTAGATCTCCTCATCTTGTTGATAATCACGAGTAGCTCGGGAGACGTCAAAATGCTCCAAACTGCAAAAGCAGAATCATATCGATCAAACACATGTAAAAGATGTTCATCAAGGGATGCTCTAAGTGCTCTAAGTGCAAGTGCATTGGCCTTCTTATGCTTGCTACTATTTGGGAGGGTTTCTATAGTGATGGCTTGATAAGCTAGATGTCCTAGGCTTTTTATATACTTAATCATGTCAACCTTCCAAGAATCAAGTCTAAAATGGTCAAACATAGGAGGGCTAGCCATGAGTGCAAACTAGTATGAGTGCAAATGATAATGCAAATGAAGATTAGCAAACCAAGATCACTCCTAGGTGGTTAAACCTAAATATCAGGAGCACTAGCTCTGATACCAATTGAAATCACCTAGAGGGGGGTGAATAGGTGATATAGCTAATCTATGAACTAAATGCGGAATTTAAAAAACTTAATGCAATGAGCACTCAAGTGTGATCAACAAGTGATGCACACACAACCAAGCCAAGCAAATATGAATGAGCAATATGAATAGAAATGCAAGGCACAAAGTGAAGAGAGAGATAGAGAGAGAGAGCCAATAGATCAAACACAAACACCAAGATATGTTCTCGAGGTTCGAGCACCCAGCTCTACATCCCCACCTTCGACACACGAAAGATTTCCACTAGCTCGTCCACCTAGGACCCTTACAAGAAGTACCCACTCCACAGGAGTACAACCACAACCTCCACTTGAGGCAAAAGCACCAAGCCAACAACATCACCTCACACCTTGAGGGATTAACACAAAGCAAACAAGGATCACCTCACAACTTGAGGGATACAACCCAAGGCACAAAGCCAAACAAAGATTGGGTTTTTAACTTGGTGGTTCAACAAGCAACCACAAACAATCTCTTTCTCCCACACAAATAAACTATAGAATAGATAGTAGATTTAGCTCAAGTGTGGAGAAAACCAAGGGATTTGAAACCAGCAACTCAAAGAAAAACTTTGGGAAATAAATGAAACCAAGATAGAGAAGTTCAATTCAAAAGCTTTTCCCAAAACCCTTTTCTTTGATTTTTCAAACCCTAATGAAAACACCAAAAAGATTGTTCAATTTGAATTCAAAAACCTATTTTGATTGCAGCAAAAACACCAGAGAGTATGGAAAAATTCGCACAAAAAAATCTTAGAGAAAAACTCTTGCAAATGGGGTATTTATAGGCAAATCTGGAAACTAGCCGTTGGCTGTAATTTTTGCCAGAATTACCCTGACGGTCGACCGTCCGGTCGACCGCCCAACGGTCAATTTTTGACCCGTTGGCGCTAGCGGTCGACCGCCCGGTCGACCCAAACAAACAGAGAGCAAACCTGCTCTCAGTCGGTCGACCGGCACGGTCGACCGGCTAAAGGTGTAGCCAGCGTGCACGTTTCTGTGCACGTCGGTCGACCCATATGGTCGACCGGCTACATGCGGTCGACCGTACCGGTCGACCGATCAGCCTGGCAGACACCAAAACAGGTCAGAAATCTGGGGAAATAAATATCCAATAAATTCTTATAAACTACTAAAAATCCCCAAAATAGTTTTGTCAAATTGCATTGATATGTAAACATGTGATAAAAGTTTTGACTCAAATATCAAGCAATTAAAAACTATTTTTATGTCTTTTCATTTTTACCAAAAACCAAACCTTGTATTTTCTAAAACTTGGATTCTTGAATAGAAAATACATTTGTCTAAAACTCATCCAAATACAAAAACATGATATTTAAACATTTTGAAACATGATGCATATGGATAGAAATCCAATATACATGAAACATACACATATCATAGTTTTTGTCCTTAATTCCAAAATTAAGTATTGTTAAAACACAAAACCTAAAACTCATGAAATAGGTATATCAAAAGTAAGTTTGTCTTAGAGTTGAAGCATGCATGTATATAGAACAAATCTAATATACATTAAACCATGTAAACTTGTTTTGATATAATATCTATTCATGCAAACCAAGATCGGTTAAACCAAAAACCGAAAACCAAAACATGATACGTGTGTGTTGTGAACTTGAGCTTATCATACTATTCTAATCTTTACAATTAGGATCTAAACACAAAACTAAACTAGGATACCTAAGTCTTCTTGTAGAGCGCAATCTCCAAGCTGACTCGATCCAAAACTCTTTGATCCACCGAGCAAGTGCTATATATGATCTTTGACGCTTGGGCTCTTGAATCAACATGTGGGTAGCTTCCAAATCATCTTGTAGAAGCTAATCACCTACTAATAACTTGACTAATGATCTGAAACTGAAATCACAAGATTATTAGTACACATAACTACATGAGTTAATCATCATCAAAACTAGAGTGGAGGGCCTTGGGCCAACAAGAAGGAGGATTCATTTTTCACTCAACCTGTTTTTGATTCAAAACCAAAAATACCTATGTCAATCTAGGAACACATCAATCGAGATAGAATGAAAAAGTTCAAAGCGAGGAACCTATGTCAATTCTAGATCACATTCGTCTTCATTAAGAAATAAGTTCAATAATGTTAATAAGTCAGCCAGACCAAGCACCACCGCTAGTCCGACCGCAATAGGGGGTGACACCTTTTTTCACCTTTTTCGTGCATTTATTTTACTTGCAGACATTGGGGACAATGCATGAGATAGGTATGGGGGTTCGATACTAACATACGATTTTTCTAGATTGTTTAGGATTTTTCTAGGATTTTCTTTTAAATTTTTAGATTTTTCTTTAGTTATATATATATATATATATATATAAATATATATATATATATATATATATATATTCTATGATCCATTTTTGAAAAGAATTAATTTGATCCAAGGAATTAAGGAAATTCTAAGTAAAATTTCTTAATATAAGTCGAAATAAGAAGTATTGTTGGATCTTTAGGTTAAGAAAGAAAAGAATAGAAAGATAGCTAGATTTTGAATTTTCCTAGGCACTATATTCAGTTACATGTTGAGGAATTAATGAAGGACTTAGTAACTTTGTTTACATACATATAAAAAAATAAAAATATATATATAAAAAATATGATAATAATAATCATAAATAAAAACTTTATTACTAATTAAGCTGGTTAGTTGTGCCTTAAGAAGCATAACCAGTCACGCCTAAAAGTGGTTGAGTCCTAGTTTACTCGAGTTCTTGGTCCTTAGGGATGTATTTTCATGCATGCATTTCATTCATACGTTGGGGACAATGCATGAGATAAGTGTGGGGGAGGGTACTAAAACTTAACTTAAAAAAAATAATAATAAAAATAAAAAATAAAAATAAAAAATAAAAATAAAAAATAAAAATTACTAACCATACTAATATAGTGATTAACATATTAACTTAAATATATATATATATGTATGTATATATATTTGAAAAAGGAAACAATATTTTGACTTATCTTTTGAAAGAAATCCAAGTTAATCTCCAGAATTAGGAAAATCATGATTAGGATTTCTAAAAATTTGGTCAAAATAAAATAAATTGTTGAATTTTTAGGTATAGGAGGAAAAATTGAATAAGTAATTAGTCTTGATTTTTATCTTAATGAAATATGCATACCTAATACACTTACAAATCAAGGATTCTAAGACAAAGACTCTTGTGTCTTATAACAATATATTTATATATAATAATATAAATAAAAAGTTCACTAATTAAGCTGGATACATGTACCTCAAGAAGCATAAGTATTGACGCCTAAATGTGATATTATAAATAAAGTCCTTAGTTTTGTGGCCTAGTTTACTCGAGTCCTTAAGCCTGAGGGGTGCTTTCTCACTCGGTGCCCTAAAATCGACCGATTTGGGAGCCACCGACCTTAGGCTCACTACATGGGTGAATTAGAGAGCCTAAGAAAACTAAGAGATATTATCTATGTATGTACTAACACAACTAATAGTCAGGTAGTTAGGTATGAGGATCTCAAGAAACCTTGATACTTATACAAAAGAAAATTAGATGAGTTATGCATATTAAAAAAATATATATATTAATAATAAAGAGGCATGGGAGTCCAAGTTAATCCCTAATAAAGATTCATGTTCACAAGGATGCATATGACTTAGGGTAACAAAAGAGACTATATAAAAATTCAATTTTAATCCTTATCTAAAATTGATAACGAATTATTGTATAGAGACTAAGTTCAAGAATGAATAAAATGATAATCTTAAAACTTGTAGATTGCTTAGTTTCTTCAAACATATTTCAAATATTTCTCTCCTTTTTTTAAAAAAATTAATCACTAAAATTTACTTTTTCTTTTATGGATTTTGTGGGTGTAATCCACTGAAAACCCTCACGAGACAACATTCGTCCTCTAGGGGTAACCTAGAGGTTTAATGGCCTGTTGCACGTGCTAAATGCAATCATGATTCCTACGAAAATGAGTTAGGATAGGTTAGTTTTTATTTTCTTTTCCTTTTTCTTTTTATTTTTACTCAAGGACGAGCAAAAAGATAAGTGTGGGGATGTGATAGGTAATCAAAAGTGCATATTTATCATCATATTTTCCTACTTATTCTTTTATGAAGCACTGCTACGTAACGTATTATTATTTAGTATTGTGCAGACCTTGAATAATTAAAGAATAAATTATTGAAGCCCAAAAGCCCAAAAAGCCCACAAGCACACATGCATGATTTATTTTAGTAATTTAGAAGCTTCTATCTTATCTAACCTAATCTAAACTTAGATTTTAAATTATTAATTTAAAATCTAGAGGAGGAGGAGGAAGGATAAGTAGGACTCCTAATTGCTATTCAAATCTAGGGGAGAAGGAGGAAGGATAAAATAGGACTCCTAATTGCTATTCAAATATAAAGGGAGAAAGGCTTGAAGATAAAGATAAAGGGACCAAATCCTTTTCAAATTCAGATTTTTGATAACTTGTATCATGAATTCTCAAGATCGAGGGTCAGGATGCAGAATCCAAGAGGAGGCGGCCAGATAGACAGACGAGAGGAGGCCATGCGCTCAAGCGTGTGACCATTGGCCACTAGAACGCCGCGCTTTCGCGGCTTGTTGATAGGGACACACAGGTCTACTTTATCTTGAAGCCTTTGGCCCAAATCTTCTATAAAAGGGACCCCTACAGTACGTACAGAGGACCTCATCCAGAGAGAAGAAGAATAAGGCTAGGGTTAAGGATTTAAGGTTTTTTATTAGATTAGTTTTGCCTCTTTTGATTTCTCTTCTTTGTAATTGTTGTTGGCTTTGGCTTGGCTATTGTAAGGAGAAAGGAGAAGGAGCTTGTACCCAAGGATTGCATCAATAAAGGTTATCTTCTCTTTTTTATATTCTTATTCTTTTTCTTTTAATTTCAAGTCTGCCTTTTTATTTCTTTTTTCTTGTTTGGTTTTTGGTGTTTTTTTTAATCTTTCTTCCTTCTTTTTCTTTTTTTTAAAGGTCTTAAAAATAAAAAGATGGATAAAATAAAAAGGATGCTAGGCTAGAATAATTCTAGGGTTGCTAATCACTAGATCGACTAGGGTTAGATTTAGGGTTAGTTGATTAGTCTAATGAATTTGCAATCTAGGGTTAGATTAATCCTTTGAAGTTTACTGATTATAATCCAACTTAATGAGTTAGATAATTAGGGCTTGGCTTTGGATTAGAGTAGGGTTCGAATTTAGATTAAGTTTAGGGGTATGGTTTGGTATAGTTTAATGATTAGGGATTGGCTTTGCCTTAGGGTTTGGTTTGGCTTAGTGTAGATAAGTTAAGTTGGACATCTTACTCTTCTTACTTAGGGTTAACAATTTAGATGAATGTTTCATTAGTTTAAAAGGATACAACCCCTAGATCGAGAGTAATCGTGAAGGTAGATTAGCAACCTAGACTCTCCCTTTTGATTAGATCTACTTTCTTATTTCAAACTACAGCCTTTCTTCTAAGTCTTGACTACAGATATATCGTGCTGCCAACGCTTCCATCGCCTCCCTCCTAGCGGAACAGACCCGCTTTCGCCCTTGCTGCAGCGGGTAGAATTGAATAACGAGAAGAATCTAACCTTCTAGTTCTTTGATTATTTGTTTTTATTTTTGTACATATTCTCTCGTTCAAGTTTCAATCAAGTTCTTTTCCTTAGTACTCTGGACGACGTGCTTTAGGACTAGATCACTGACTTGGAGCTCACAATGTTTCACCTTCCTATGGTGTAAGGTCCGAATCTGTTGTTGGTAGGTGGCGATGTAGATTTCCGCTTGTTATCATCTTTCCTCCAACTGATCTTGGGCTAGGTGCAGTTGAGCAGCATTTTGGTCCTACTCGATCCCTTCTGTGTGGAGCATTGGCATGCGTATGTCGATGAGAATAATGGTCTCCATCCTATATGCTAGAGAGAATGAAGTTTTGCACGTCGGGATGCGCTTTGTAGTTCAGTATGCCCAGAGCACCCCGGATAGTTTTTCCGTCCATTTTCCCTTCGCCTTGCCTAGAAACTTTTGTACAGTGTAACACCACTCAATCCTGCAAGTACAGAGACATTACTTAATGAGTATATGTAGGTGAAAAATACCCTCACATATATATGCTATGCATCAATATAGGTAAGAATCAGAGTACTAAAGCACGATGGTAATGTACATTCCAACAAAGAGCATAATAACAAATTTATCAAAGGATGTGACATAATATTACATTACAAGGATATTACATCACCAATAGGCGTAAAAGTGAGAATTACAAGGAGATATAAAAGTATGAACAATACAAAAGGTGCTCACGAATTACAATAAGGAATCTCGAGAGTCGAGCAGGATGGCCTGAAAGAAAAAAAAACCCCGGACGGTCTACTGCTGATCCACTATACTACTGTTGCACAACTCTGATTAACAGGAAGTCCATCATGAGTCAAGCTTAAAGATTTAGACATGATGGTCCAGGGGAGTCAGAAGCTGCCCAACGAATGGTAAAATGAGTACCAAGTGGCGTGCACATGCAAACGTATGTGTATCGATTAAATCGACTCGAAAAAGCAAGTATCAAAAATTGTGTCATGAGCATACGTACACGGACATGAAGTGAGGTATCAAGAGATGTGTTATATGCAGATGTGGCAAATCTAGTTATTCAAATTCAGTAGACGGCTTCATGAAATTAGTACGACGAGGGGATAATCCAAACAAGAAAACTCTCATATATATACCATATACCTCATGTCTTCATCGACTGACTGCACATAACCAGAGTTGCCTCAAATAACAGAAAAGAGAACAACATGGACAAGTACCGTGAAGTATGATAGGTACCCAAGGCATGCAGACAAGCAAGAAGCAATGAATATAAATGGTAATCAAAGAATCCGTATAAAATCAGGAGCAAGTGAGTCAAGAAATTAAGTACAATAGTACAAATATAATATCAAGTAAGAGAAAGGAAGTGTATTACACAAGTGGAGAGTAAGGTATATAATAATAGTATAAATAATAATAATAGTAATAATAATAATGATGAAGTCAATTTAAAATCTGACAACACAAAAATCTGATAAAAACAAAATTTGATAAAACCAAATGCGGGAAGAACTAGTTGTACAACCAATTTATGGTTTCATTAGACTATTACGTTAAAAGAATAATCCAACCAGAAAATCCTCTTCTATATACCTTATACCTCATGATACTGTAATCTGAGTGTATACAACCCGATTTGCAAAACAACACGAAATCTGATAAAATACCTACGGATTATTATATTAGCATTTTATTATTATTACTCATCCAGCCCATATATCTAGGCATGTGTTCTGGTATATGTTCTAACCTACATACATCCATATATGTGTAAGTTGAGGTTAGTTATTAAAAACTGATAAGGAAACCAATGAATTATGTTTATAATGGGTCCGGTGCATACACAGGACCACGACCCAGGGTGTTCTAGTGATGAGCCGTAACTCCCTGCAAGGCGAATGGGGAAGGGTCATATCATATACCCTTGGAAAGAGGTGTATATATGTAGATGGGATGCCAAGACATCCCCGAAACACCTGAGGCTTACAGGTAGAACTGAAAGATTTGAGTTGAACATCTCTATATCATTGTAAACATAATCACAAATTAAAGTCTATCAGTTTTTCCTGACTTAGTGTAAGTTGTCTTTATTATTTTTGATTATTAATAATTATTAATATACAGGAATGAGCAGAAGCATGATACCGAAATAATAGGAATACAGGTGTAACAAGAGACAGGAGTAACAGGGGTATAAAAGGATATCAATTATTCATTCTTATAATGTGATAATTATGAGTCAAATGTTAAGTATAGCAGGTGTCTGGTATACATGTGTTAAGTGATAACATGTCAATTATCGGGTGTCAAGTGATAACAACAACAAACAATAACAACTAAACCATTTGTCTCAAGTATTTTGGGTAGGCTACATGAACCAAAAGTGAATTATGCCAGATCGGGCACATAGATCAACTTTCTCCACTTATTCCTATCGAGCAATATGCCTTCATTAAGACCTTTAGCCTTTATATCTTGTCGTATCACCTCCATCCATGTTTTCTTCAGTCTCCCCTGGGCTCTTTTAACTTGCCCTAATTTGATATGCTCTACTCGTCGAACTGACGCATCTGTAGGTATACATCGCAAATGACCTGACTGATCACTTGAAAGAATGCACAATAATAAGTAAAAGAGAGATTGTCGATGTGGTAGCTTTAGCTATTCTACTATAACAGCTGTTCGAAGGGAGTAATTGTACTGAGAGAGGGTTTAGAGTAAACCGTTGATGTCTGTTTACTGATGATCAAAACTCTGAATGTATATGAGGGTTTACTTTACTCCTTCGAATCACCGTTCGTAGCACAAGCTATAACGGGTCGTATCCGCAAGGAGGGTTAGCGATAGAAGCGTCAAGGTTTTTATGACAAGATTTTCGAGAAAAAATGAAAGTTCTTCTTTGTTTAAAGAATGAAAAACAAAACGAAGTAAAAAAGAGTGAAAAATCTTTGTAGGTTTTGTAAAGAAAAAGGAAAATGGAATGAAAGACGGAATGAAAACGGTGATGTTTAAAAAGAGGACGTTTAAAAAAAAGGGTTTAGAAATATGATAGAGAGAAAGTCATGACTAATTAACATTCTACACTACTAACTTACTACTCTCGTTGGGTGATGCATGCCTCATGTTGATTCATCGGCAAGTATACCTTGCTTTGTTAAGTCGATGTGTTGTCCCATGTCGAGGTTGTGTTCTCATCTAGGCTTGGCTAGGTGGCCTCCTTGGATCATCGGTTCCCTAAATAGATTTTTAATAATGGAATATGAGTAGTCACACTTAGGTATGCTAAACAATAATGCAAGATTCATTAGTCCATCAAAGCTGTAATCAAGCTAGTATGAAATAAGAACTTGTACAATAGTGGTTAGCACAATGAACTGATCCATCTTCATGTTCCATCAAGGCACTTTTTCAAGAGACAAGGCTCTAAGTGAGGCACACATGAATCATATGGAGGGGATACAAAGCATTTACTAAGAATTGAACATAACTCATCTTCATTAGGGATGAAAAGAACTTGTAAATTGCAAGACTAGAAATAGAACATCTAATGATTCATATGAGTTAGCAATCATCCAAGAGTTAGTAGTTAGCAGTGTTAGAAGTTAGTTAGTCATGTTAATAAGTTAGCTAGCCATGGAAAGAAAGAACAAGAAAAATAACATTGCCGAAAGTAAATGCAAGAAAGTAAGAACTTGAAGAAAAATGCAATAGAACAAGAAAAAGACTTGAGGAAGGAAAGATTGATCCCTTGTATTGAGTTGTCACCTTCTTCAATTATAAAGATTTCTCACCCTCTCTCTCTCTCTCTTTTTCTGAATCTAGAAGGAGAAAATGAAAATTAAACAAGAGACTAAAGAAACCTAGAGAAACCCTAATAATTTTCCTAAACAAGAATGCTATTCTCTTCTTCCCGATTAAGAGGCCCTAGGGGTCCATTAATAGCCTTAAGGAGAAGAGGCCATCCTACCATAGCCGTTAGATCAAACGCTTGATCAACGGCTAAAGGACTGCCACAGATTCGCGACCAGAGCCGCGTTTTCGCGACAGATATTGGCCGTTGTACCAACGAATTCTCTATCATTCTGTTATGCCTTGTGTGCCCAGCTGGATCTTCTAGAAAGTGGAGAATATGCTTTGGATCAGTTCAAATTTGGGCTTCCTTGTTGTGGGCTTCTAAATTCCTCTTTAATTCCTTTAAAAATCACAAAAATTGGGCCTTCTTCTCCATTTAATATTGGACCTGAAAAATAAGAGAGAAAAGCAATAAAAATCCCATTTTTATTAACATAAATCATAGTATGGTGGTATAAATGATACATAAATGAACTCCAATCACACCCCATATCTAGCTTTTGCTCATCCCTGAGCAAAATAAAGAGAAAAATCCTAACTAAATTATTACATCACTTTGGTAGGTGACACAATTGCACTGAGCTCGTGCAATAAGCCGTTAAACCTCTAGGTTATCCTAGAGGAGGAGTGTTGTCTCTTGAGGGTTTTCAGCTGATTGCACCTACAAAATCCCAAGAAAAAGAAAATATTAGTGGCTTTTAAAAGAAATGAAAGAAAAAGTTTATGATCCATTTTTTTCAAGAATTTCGGTGATCAATCGGTTTCGAGCTACTCTAAACTTTTTCTTCTTTTATAAGTTTCCATTCGAAGTTTTGTTTTCAACTTTGGTTAAGTTTCCAAGAATAGAGAGAACTGGATTTTGTATCAGGCCTAACATATATATATATATATATATATATATATATATATATATATATATATATATATATATATCCCTATGTATGAGGAATTTTTCTTAGACTTTAGTACATTTATTTACTTATATATATAATAATTTTTCTTTTTCTTTTCTTTTTGCCCTTTTTTATATATAAGCTTATCATATAATTACATTTATTTATTTTATTAGCTTTATTAGGCTTTCTAATTTACCCATGTAGCGAGCCTTTTACCGATGACTCCCAGACCAGATGGTCTTAGAGCACCAGATGAAGATACATCCCTAAGGTCCAAGAACTCGAGTAAATTAGGACTCAACCACCTTTAGGCGTGACTGCTTATGCTTCTTAAGGCACAACTAACCAGCTTAATTAGTAATAAAGTTTTTATTTTTGATTATTATTATCATATTTTTTTATATATATTTTTTTATTTTTTTATATGTATGTAAACAAAGTTACTAAGTCCTTGATTAATTCCTCAACATGTAAATGAATATAGTGCCTAGGAAAATTCAAAATCTAGCTATCTTTCTATTCTTTTCTTTCTTAACCTAAAGATCCAACAATACTTCTTATTTCGACTTATATTAAGAAATTTTAGTTAGAATTTCCTTAATTCCTTGGATCAAATTAATTCTTTTCAAAAAATGGATCATAGAATATATATATATATATATAACAAAAGAAAAATCTAAAAAAATCTAGAAATTTAAAAGAAAATCCTAGAAAAATCCTAAAAAATCTAGAAAAATCGTATGTTAGTATCGAACCCCCATACCTATCTCATGCATTGTCCCCAATGTCTGCAAGTAAAATAAATGCACGAAATAGGTGAAAAAAAGGTGTCACACCCTCTTGCGGTCGGACTAGCGGTGGTGCTTGGTCCGGCTGACTGTGAACGTCGCAGACCCTTCTCGATACGGTCTAAGCGCGATGTCTACTCCTCGACCTGTTTGCGTAGTCTACGCTGCCCCTAAATAGATTCTTCATTCCTTGCCAAATGGTAGACATAAAGGCGCGTGAATCAGCTGGGGGTCTTGTTGACAGAAGGCTAGATCATCCTCATCCTCCAAAAGCTCCTCCAAAGAGGACTCAACTGGGGCATCTTCGGACTGGACACTAGGGGTCCAGACCGCATGGAGACAACTATTGTAAGCGCTAGTCGCCCTCTCAGGTGCAACAAAATATCCTATCATAAGAGTCAAAGACTGCATCTGAAAGAAGGTCCTACACAGACGAGTGATCAAGACTGGGTGTGAGTACTTTGCACCGCATCTGCGTGAGGAGTTGGTGAGGATACTATGCAAGATGGTCTTGTTAATTCAAATAGCGTGCTGCCTAGTCATGAGGTCGTGAATTATCTACAGCACCAGCCTGTTGAAGGAGGTCGTATGGTCAAGCCCTAAAATATTGCTTTGGATCTAGTGTCCAACGCAATGTATGTTTTGAAATGTCATACTGGCTTTGAGCCCCCTATCTTGCTTGGTACAACGAACCCCCATGACTGTCATGTAGTCAATTAATGGTAGGGGTCGCGATCGTGTGGGCTGCTAGGGATGTGTGTGAATTCCTCCAATAGACCAAGCGTGATAACAATGTCCCCAGTAGGCAGGTGCACCAAGAATTGGTTTGTGTCAAAATTGATAGAAGCTTGATCTATGGAATTATAGAAAAGCTTGATGAGCTCAGGACAATAGTAAGCCTCGTGATCGGAGTTATCATAAACTAATTTATACCAATCCCATGCACGAATACGATCCAAAAAGATATGGCCATAACCATTTACATCGCTAGAAATCCTAGCAAAGTATTTTTCAGCAAAGTTAGATGGTGCCATGATGAAGAATACAAAGCAGAGGAAAGAGATACGCAAACCTCCCCCAGATTACGTGGGGGAAAACAAAATTAGATTACAGAGAGCAATCCACAGTGTGAGAAGATGATCAGATAGTAGATCAGGGATCTACAGACTGCAGCGATAGCAAGGCAAGTTGGCAGCGCTCCAGAATCCACTAGAGAGCCGTGGAGGCGCGGTAGTGGCTGAGGAAACGCAATGGTTTAGAGGAAGTAGAGGCTCGAAAAAATTTGGGGCAGCGCTGGCTGTTCTCGTTTTAGATATGGGTTTTAGATGTAGGTTAAAGAAAGAAAGAGAGGATGGGAATATATATAGGAGCCTGAGAAGGGTAGAATCCCCAAATTGCCCTAGTTGAAATTCTAAAATTACAACCCTAGGGAAATTCAGGTGATTAAAAAGGAGAACGGAGTTGAAAAAGAGAAGAAAACCTAAGTGTTATGTAGCACTTAGGTCCATTATTATTATTTTCTTTTCTTACTTTTCTTTTCTTACTTTCTTTTTTCTTTTTTATTTTATTATTTTGTTTTCTATATTACAAAATTTTTATGTTTTTAGTATTTATATATCTATATATATTTATATATATATTTTTTATTTTTATTTTTATTTTATTTACATGTGAGGTCCCAAAATGATTTATAAGAGACACCAAGAAAGAGTGTAAAATGACTTGGTCACATATAGACTGGGTCACAAAGACCCAGTTCAATAACATTGTGTGACTCAGACTCTGTGGTGAAAAATGGCTTGAGTCGTTGACCATTGACTTTGAACGTGTTGCCATTCTTAGGATCAGAAATCTCAATCGCACCATGAGGGGAGATATTTTGGACAACGTATGGGCCTGACCACCTGGTTTTCAGCTTATTAAGGAAAAGGTGGAGTCTAGAGTTATACAACAGAACTTTTTGTCCTGAGACAATTTTTCCTATGAATTGATTTATCATGGAAAAGCTTAGCTCTGTGTTTAGAGATCTGAGCGTTATCGTATGCATTATTTCTTAACTCTTCTAACTCAGATATCTGCAGCTTTCTCAAATCACCGGCTTTGTCTAAGTCCATGTTCAGTTGTTTTAGTGCCTACATAGCACGGTGCTCTAGCTCCACAGGCAAATGGTAGGGTTTTCCAAATATAACTCGATATGGAGACATACCGAGGACAGTCTTGTAGGCGGTCTGATATGTCCATAGGGCATCAATGAGTTTGATGGACCAGTCCTTACGATTTTGTCCAATAGTTTTCTCCAGTATTAGTTTAATTTGTCTGTTGGTGACTTCCACTTACCCGTTTGTCTGATGATGATAGACCGTGGATAATTTATGAGAGATAGAGTACTTCCGTATCAGGGCTTCAAAAGTCTGGTTATAGAAATGATCCCGTTGTCACTAATTATCGCACGGGGGCTCCGAAGCGCGAAATGATATTTTCACGCAAAAATTTGATGACAACTTGGTTGTCATTTGTCCTAGTCAAAATAGCTTCAGCCCATTTGGAGACATAGTCTACAGCTACCAAAATGAATTGGTTGCCATAAGACAAAGGGAAGGGTCCATGAAATAGATGCCCCATAAATCAAAAATTTCTACCTCCAGGATCGGTGTAAGGGGCATCATGTCTCTACGTGTGATTCGACCCATCATTTGACATCTAGCACAAGCTTGCAGAAAGTATAAGCGTCCTTAAAGAGAGTTGGCCAGTAGAACCCACTCTGAAGGACTTTCTCAGCAGTCTTTCGTGGATCAAAATGTCCACCGCAAGCTAACTCATGACAAAATATCAAAACACTATGATGTTCATCCTTAGAAAGACACCTTCTAATTATCTGGTCAGGGCAATATTTGAATAAATAAGGTTCATCCCAAAAGAAAAATCGTATTTATCTTATAAAGCGATGCTTGTCCTGACCTGACCAATTTGAAGGTGTTTGCCCGGTTGCAAGCTAATTTGCTATATCAGCATACCAGGGCTCTTTACACATCGTGAAGATGTGTTCGTCAGGAAAGTTTTCATTGATAGGTATAGTCTCAATTGGTGCATTTGGAATTCTCAAAAGGTGATCTGCCACCACATTCTCAACGCCCTTTTTGTCTTTAATTTCCAAATCAAACTCTTGCAAAAAAAAGTATCTATCGAATTAGTCTAACCTTTGCATCCTTCTTTTGCATCAAGTATCTAAGGGCGGAGTGATCAGTGAAAATCGTTGTCCTAGACCCTAGTAGGTATTGGCGAAATTTCTCCAACGCAAGCACAACTACTAAAAATTCCTTTTCAGTCATTGTGTAATTTAGTTGGGCCTCGTTAAGCATCCTACTAGCATAGTAAATCATGTGTTGCCTGTTATCAGTACGCTATTCGAGAATAGCGCCTATGGCATAATCAGAAGCATCACACATGATTTCAAAAGGCCTAAACCAATCTGGCGCTGAGACTAATTGTGCTTAAGCTCCTCCCAAGCTTGTAGACACTCTTTATCAAAGTTGAAGGGCACATCTTTTCCTAAGAGATTCGTTAAAGGTCTAGCAATTTTGTTAAACCCCTTAATAAATCTTCTATAGAAGCCAGTGTGCCCTAAAAATGATCTAATGTCTTTCAAGCATTTTGGCTCAGGGAGCTTTGTTATTCCTGCCACTTTCGATCTATCAACCTCAATTCTTTTGATCAAAACTTCGTGCCCTAGGATAATTCCTTGCTTGACCATAAAGTAACACTTCTCCTAGTTGAGTATCAAGTTTTTCTCCATGCATCGTTGTAAAACCAGCTTATGATGGTGCAAGCATTATTCAAAGGAATTGCCATAAATAGAGAAATCATCCATTGAAATCTCCAAAAATCTTTCCACCATGTCAGAAAAAAAACTATGCATGCAATGTTGAAATGTTGCGGAGCATTGCAGAGGCTGAAGGGCACTCTTCGGTATGCAAATGTTCCAAAGGGACAAGTGAAAGTAGTCTTGTCTTGATCCTCGGGAGCGATAGGGATTTAATTGTATCCTGAATATCCATCCAGGAAACAGTAATACTCATGTTCAGCTAGTCTCTCGAGCATTTGATCTATGAATAGAAGGAGGAAATGGTCTTTACATATGGCAACGTTTAATTTTTGGCAATCAATATAGACTCAAATCTTCGTTGGAAGACGAGTTTGCACTAATTCTTTCTTATTATTTTCTACCACAGTAAACCCTGCCTTCTTTGGCACGGCGTGGACTGGACTAACTCATTGGCTATCGAATATGGGATAAATCTAATGGCTTCAAAATCTCAGCTCTTATAGCCTCCTGCATGATCGGGTTTAGTCTACATTATCAGTCACATTTTGGTTTTGCATCTTCCGTTAAATGAATCCGGTGTTACACAATGGATAAACTGATCCCCTTTATATCAGCCATGGTTAGACCAATGGCTTCTCAATTTTTCCTTAACACCGCAAGAAGATCCTCTTCTTATTATTCCATAAGATGGGACACATCACAGGGAATGCTTCCTTTTTACCCAAGTACTGGTACTTGAGATGACTAGGAAGAACCTTAAGCTCGAAAGAGGGAACCTGATCTATCAATGGTTGTTCCTTGTGTAGGGGAAGGATAGGGGTGGCATTTGTTACCCACTCCACTGTGGATTCGATGATTTGATCAAGGTTGAAGTCATCAGACTCCAATTCAAATTCTCTATCAGACTCATATACAATCTCCATGTCATGTTCACTTGTTAATCCTTCGATTAAGTTCACTTCAAATGACTCATTATCCAAATCTCGAGGTTGTTTTTCCAGGTGGAAAACATTTACCTCTTTCGTTATATCTCCAAAAATCAGACGCATCGATCCATTCCTACAGTTGATGATTGCGATTGCGGTGGCTAAGAATGGTCATCCTAGAATGACAGGGGTCTGAGCTTTGGGATTGTGTACGAGTTGCGTCTTCAGAACAATTAAATCCACTGGGTAAATGAATTCCTCGACCCGTATGAGAACATCTATAATTTCCCCTTTGGGAATCTTTACAGATCGATCAACCAGTTGTTTAGTAACTCTGGTTGGATGGAGGTCGCCCAACCCGAGTTGCTGATACACAGAGAAAGAAAGAAGATTGATGCTAGCTCCTAGATCAAGTAATGCCCTGTTTATCGTGATCTGTCCTATAATACAGGAAATGGTTAGACTCCCTAAGTCTTTATATTTCATAGGAATGGGCCCAGTTAGCAACTCACTTATGTTTGAAGCAAGGAAGACCTTCTTTAGGACATTTGCTTTCCTTTCTTGGTGCACATATCTTTTAAGAATTTGGCATATGGGGGGACTTATTGTGTGGCATCAAGAAGTGGCACATTGATCTGGACCTGATTAAATATTTTCCTAATCTTCTCCATCTGAGCATTAGTCTTTTGATTTGCTAGCCTATTAGGGAATGGTACAATAGGCTTGTATGGTTGCTCATCTGTTTTGTCTTTGTTATTGGAATTGGAGGTTGACGGTTCTGAACTTGAAGATGGATCATTCAGAGTTGGTGGCACAAGAACAGGAGGTATTGACACTGATTTGTTAGGAGCGGGATGACTAGAAACCTGATTGTCTATCTGCTTTTCAGATCTCAAAATATGAATAATATTGCATTGACTTGAACCTATGTCTTCAGCTTCATGAATAGGGAAGGTGTTCTTAGGATTGGGCAGTGGCTGACTTGGCAGCGTTCCCTTTTGTCTTTCATTTAATGAGTTAACCAAGTGACCTATCTGAACCTCTAACCTATTGATAGCATGGTGGTGGGTGTTTATCATTAAGGCCTGGGTTTTGGATAAGGTTTCAATCATTCTTTCCAAATTTGACAATTTTTTATCTAGATGATTCTGTGTTTGTTGTTGCTGATATGTGGGCTGGAAGTTATGTTGGAAGTTTGATTAAAAATTTGGTGGACTCTGGTGGAAACTGGATTGATGAGACTGAGCAAGATATTGGTGTGAAAATTGTTGCCTTGGTTGCTCATAACCAGACTGACTCCATGAGAAATTTGGATGGTTCCTCCATTCTGGGTTGTATGTTTTAGAGTATGAATTGTAGTTGGGTCTGGTGTATACTGCATTCATATTCTCAGGATACTTTGAGCTTGGTAGACAGGACATTCCTCAAACAGGTGGTTAAAAGTATGGCAGTAAGTACAACCCGGATTGATCACAGGTGATGGGTTGACCTGATTCACAGAAGTCGGTTCCCTAGCCTCGAGCAGCTCTAGTCTTTTCAACAATTGTGTTAACTTTGCCTCAGCAGCTGTAGAGGATTCAATCAAATGCATACCAGTTTTAGAAATTGTGGGATTAGTTTTCTCGGGGCAAGACTCCCACTGAATGATTTTTTTCTGTTAAAACTTCAAAGAGGTCCAAACCCTGGTTCTCATCTTTTTTTCAAAAATTCTCCTTAATATATAGTCTCAAGGAGTGTCTTAGTTTGGTAGTCTAGTTCGTCATAAAGAATTTGGTACTGCCGCCACTTCTCTATGCCGTGATGAGGACATTGGGCTAGTAAATCCTTAAATCGTTCAAAATACTTCCAAAATGGTTTACTTGTTTCCTCCTTAAACTGTATTATATTTTTTCTGATGAGGGTCGTTTTATGAATGGGATAGAACTTTTTAAGAAAGACTTTGACAAAATCATCCTATGACGAGATAGAACTGCAAGCAGATTATATAGCCACTTCTTGGCTATGTCCTTAAGCGCGAAGGGAATGAACCTTAATCTAACAACATCTCCCCCCAGCTGGGGAATTCTCATCATCAAACACACTTCTTCAAACTCACGAATAAAGAAATATGCGTCCTCGGATTCTAGGCCATGAAACCTAAGGAGTGTATTTATGAATTATGGTTTAAGCTTAAAATTGTTTCCATTTGCCTCGGGTAAAAGAATGCATGAAGGAAGTGAAGTGTGAATAGGGTAGACTTGTCTTGGAGAGAAGTATTGTTAGCCATGATTGGGATTATATCAGGAAGTGGTGTTTGTGCAAGTGTAGAAATCCTAACAAGTCTTGCTGAAATTGGATCCGGTACCACTCTTACATGCATAATCACAGACAACATTCACCAAATAATCAAGTGAAAAAGGAAAATAGCAAACAAGAAAAAAGAAAAACAATCACAAGCTATCTAGGATCCTTGGACCTAGACGACTTCTAACTATTCGATGAACCGAAGAAGGTTGTTGCTCGAGTCAGACCACAGTTAATCAGCCAGGTAAGAGCAAAATACGGTGGGAGGTATCCGTGCGTAAGCAACATGCCTTAATTACGCCAAACCACGTATCTTCGAGGCTTAACCTCTTAATCCCCAACCTTAGACACTGATTTGACTAGAGTATAAATCAAAAATAATTTTCAACCTCAGCTGATCTCTTATCAAGTCCGGATATTCCTTGGGGCCAACGTCTATCAATTTTTATTAAAAAGATTGGAATTGTGAGTGCTTGGAATGTGATTTTTGGGCTAAGGAAGGGTGATTAAATCCCCACCTTTTCTTGTTATTGGGGTAGTGCCCTTAAGATCAATTTGTGGAAATGTACAATATACGCAAATAAGATTCACTCAAAGCGATGTAAAATCAACCAAGAGATGAGTCCTATTCTAAATGCAATGCGAATGTACCTTGCTCTAGTACTCTTCAACAGTAAAGTAAATGAACTAAAAAGACACGTGCCTAAAATGCAAACGTCTAATTAATTTAAAACTTTTCAACAAATGTTTTACTGTTGGTTTATTAGCAGGCTCCTGGTGATGGCATACAAGAAATAAAGTTTGCAGAAAACTATATTTTTGCAAAGCAAGTAGCCCCACACAAAATCAGTCAGTAGTGAACTCTTCCTTGTTGCGGCTCCGCGGCCAAAGCAGAGAAGACGCGTAATTCAGAGGGGACTTGGTCTCTGCTTTCTAGAGCAGAGGCCCAAGACCACTTATATGTTACTGCAAGTCTTCTTTTCCTGTTTCCTTAACCTGTAAGCTGCAATAGAGAAGAAAAGATTCGTTTTAATAGCAAAACTCAATAAAAACCATTACCCTCCAAGACAACGGCGTCAAAAATTTGTTTGAAGGGAGTAATTTATTGAGAGAGGGTTTAAGTAAATCGTTGATGTCTATTTACTGATGATCAAAACTCTGATTGTATATGAAGGTTTACTTTACTCCTTCGAATTACCGTTCGTAGTACAAGTTATGATGGGTCGTATCCGCAGGGAGGGTTAGCGATAGAAGCGTTCAAGGTTTTTATGTTGAGATTTTTGAGAAGAAAAATGAAAGTTCTTCTTTGTTTAAAGAATGAAAAACAAAACAAAGTGAAAAAGAGTGAAAAATCTTTGTAGGTTTTTGTAAAGAAAAAGGAAAACGGAATGAAAGACGGAATGAAAAACGGTGATGTTTAAAAAGAGAACGTTTTAGAAAAGGGTTTAGAAACACGATACAGAGAAAGTCATGACTAATTAACATTCTACACTACTAACTTACTACTCTCGTTGGGTGATGCATG
The DNA here is from genome assembly GCA_038442645.1 of Agave tequilana. Taxonomy (NCBI): domain Eukaryota; kingdom Viridiplantae; phylum Streptophyta; class Magnoliopsida; order Asparagales; family Asparagaceae; genus Agave; species Agave tequilana. The sequence continues at coordinate 43,821 of JAVJIF010005661.1, forward strand.
CCTCATGTTAATTCATCGGCAAGTATATCTTGCTTTGTTAGGTCGATATGTTGTCCCATGTCGAGGTTATGTTCTCATCTAGGCTGGCTAGGTGGCCTCCTTGGATCATCAGCTCCCTAAATAGATTTTTAATAATGGAACATGGGTAGTCACACTTAGGTATGTTAGACAATAATGTAAGATTCATTAGTCCATCAAAGCTATAATCAAGCTAGCATGAAATAAGAACTTGTACAATAGTTATTAGCACAATGCAGTGATCCATCTTCATATTCCATCAAGGCACTTGTTCAAGAGACAAGGCTCTAAGTGAGGCACACATGAATCATATAGTGGGGATACAAAGCATTTACTAAGAATCGAACATAACTCATCTTCATTAGGGATGAAAAGAACTTATAAATTGCAAGATTAGAAATAAAACATCCAATGATTCATATGAGTTAGCAATCACCCAAGAGTTAGTAGTTAGCAGTGTTAGAAGTTAGTTAGTCATGTTAATAAGTTGGCTAACCGTGGAAAGAAAGAAAAAATAAAAATACATTGTAGAAAGTAAATGCAAGAAAGTAAGGACTTGAAGGAAAATGCAATAGAACAAGAAAAAGATTTGAGGAAGGAAAGATTGATCCCTTATATTGAGTTGTCACCTTCTTCAATTACAAAGATTTCTCAGCCTCTCTCTCTCTTTTTCTGGATCTAGAAGGAGAAAATGAAAATTATACAAGAGACTAAAGAAACCTAGAGAAGCCCTAACAATTTCCCTAAACAAGAATGCTATTCTCTCCTCCACAATTATAGAGGCCCTAGGAGTCTATTTATAGCCTTAAGGAGAAAAGGCCATCCTACCACAGCCGTTAGATCAAACGCTTGATCAACGGCCAAAGGATTGTCGCGGATCCGCTGCCATAGCCGCGTTTCCGCAGCAGAATCATGGCCGTTGCGCCAACGAATTCTCTGCCATTCTGTGATGCCTCGTGTGCCCAGCTAGATCTTCTAGAAAGTGAAAAATATACTTTGGATCAGTCCAGATTTGGGCTTCCTTGTTGTGGGCTTCTAAATTCCTCTTTAATTGCTTTAAAAATCACAAAAATTGGGCCTTCTTCTCCATTTAATATTAGACCTGAAAATAAGAGAGAAAAGATAAAAATCCCATTTTTATTAACATAAAGCATTGTATGGTGGTTCAAAATGATGCATAAATGGACTTCAATCAACAACGAAGTGGCTTATACGAGTCGTATCTACAAGGATGGGAGGCGATAGAAGCATGATGTGCGGTTCTTCTATTCATTTCAAAGTTTTCTTTGTTTAAAGAATTATTGAAAGAGAAACAAGAAAGATTATTGAAATGGTTTGAAATATTTTGATTGTTGGAAAAGTATTTTTATATTTTAGATATGAAAAAGATGCATGGCTAACCTTCTACTAATTACTACCACTGTTCTCTAACTTCTTGAAGACATAGCCTCACAATGGATTATAGGCAATTACAAACCTTGTGTACAAGAACTTTTCACGTGGTAGATCGAATAAAAGTTCCTCCTATCACCTTTCTTCACACGGCAAAACTTGAACATTCCTCCATCAAGATCCATTTTGAGGCGAGCATAGAGGAAGAAACAAGTCCACTATTAGTATTGGCAATGATGTATGAGAGTTTCACTAACTTACAAAAATAAATAGAGTTAACAACTTCTATAGATCATCAAAACTTAGGAGTCAAGTATGAAATAAGAAAGTGAGTCTACTTGTTAGTAAGTGATTGAGTTGTAACATGCACACAGAAAGTACAGAATTTCAGAACTTTATAATAAAAGTGTGTTAGTTCTCAATGCTATCGCTACAACAAGGTGGCTATGCAGGTCGTGATCCATAAAGAGGGACTAGCGATGGAAGCTTTTTGCAAGTCTCTTTAGTTCACAAAAAATGATTAAAGTTCTTCTTTTCGTTCTTGAAAAGAAAAGAAAAATAAGCTATGTTAATTTGTGAAGAAAGTGGTAGACTGAGAAGGTGGAGAAACTAAGAAATGATTTTAAATAAAGAAATTAAAAAAGTGAATAAAAGAGTTGGGAGATGGCGGTGATCTAAACTTAAGGATTAAAAGAAAAGAAAAAAAAACTAAAGAACTTACCTACCTCTTTCGGTTGATGATTTACCTAAAATCCTTGTCAATGGTGTACCTTTGCTTGAAGGCGAGCGACGCATGACAGATGAGATCTTCCCCATTTTCGGTCTATACTACGAAATGACGGTGCAAGCTATACTACCATAGAAATGGTTGTTCATCACCATAGGCCATTAACAATACTTACAAGGTTGAGGCAACTTCAAAGCTGGTGGAGTCGTTTGGATTCACAAATACAGAAGTGAGAAGCAACAAAATAAGAGATGAAAAAGAAACTTTGATTAAATTGAATAACAATAAAAGAAAAGAAGAATACTTATACCGGCGTCACTCTTAGTACAAGCATCACTCTTGTTCTCCAATGACACTATTCTTCGATCTCAGTTACATAAAAACTTTACATTAAAAAGAGAAAGATAAATCTAAGTTAAACTTATACAGAAATCTATTCTATACTCTACTTGATCGTCACTTTTTTCTCTGAATAATGCAGTATTTATAGGTGAAATGGAGAGGTGAGGGTGTGAAAAGATAGGGGTGCAAAATGCTCCACGTATCTTAACCAAATGGCCGCAAAAATATGGTTGCTTTTTCGCAGCTTGGATGTGGCCAAATGGCCACATCTAGGGAGCGACTGATCCTCGTTTGGTTTTATCCCCTTTTGTCCAACTGGATTTCCTGTTTGATCTCTAATTTTGATCTGATCTTCAGGCATCATCAAGCTAACCGATTTAGATTCATATAAATCCAAATTAACTAGTTTTATTTGATGTGATCCTCCCTGATATGCATTAACCTTCAGCTGGAATCGCCTCTATCCTCCTGAACATTCGTCTCCATCTTTAATTAAGATTTAAATTTAATTAAATCAGAATTTAAGTGGGCTTTTCGATTCATTTCTTTTGCGTCTCCTTTAGTAAAGTCCTGCATATAATTTAACAATAAATAGGATTGCAAACAGAGTTTATTAAATAATAAATATGAGAATGTGACAATAAATATGCAACCTTAGTTACTGATCGATGGGGAAACTAGCACTCAAAAACGTGTATTATGTAAAATCAATGAAAAGCTCGAATGTGCTAATGTACCCTCGATACTCCCGTTATAGCATTGGCTCAACGGGTCGTATCCACAGGGAAGGGAGGCGATAGAGCATTAACAGTCTCTAGTCACGTCAGATGTTAACAATTCTTCTTTGTTAAAAGAATGAAAAAGAATGAAAAAGAAAAGAAAAGGAAAACAAGCATGTGGTAGGTGAAGAAGAGCGATGAAAACGGCGATGTGAAAACAAAATAAGAAGTGGTTTGGAAAATGAATAAAAGCAGATGGAACAAAGGTGCACTAAGAAGGCGGTGAAAACATCGATGGGAAAATGAGAAGAGAAGCTTGAAAACGATTTCTAAAACAAAGTAAAAGAAAACTCATGGCTACTAACTACGAAATGCTCCACTAACCATACTAACCTCTTCGAGATAGTTGCCTCACATTTTGATCCTTGGCCATCACAATCCTTGGCTCCAAGAGACGGTACAAAGCATGGCTCATGGATGGTTCATCACATTCAAAACATTGCATCAAGAACAAGCTAATACAAGCATCACTCATTACACTACTAGCATGAAATAAAAGAGCATGAAATAAAAGAGAGTTAGCTTGATTAGCAAGTTAACAAGTTAGCAAGTTAGATGTTAGAACCCATCATCTTTGGCCATCAATGGCTCTTGCAAGAACAAGGCCTTGTAGAGGCAACCCGATTCATGTGGATTATCAAGTAAGTGGTTAGATGGTTAGTGGTTAGTAGTTAGATTGTCATGAGAAGAAAAGTTAGCAACAAAACATCATGTAGAAGGTGAAGGAGATTACAATGGAAGAGAAAGGAGACATCTTTACATAGAGTGTCACTCTCTATTACATCAATCCCTTACTTTCTCTCTCTATGTATCACTCAGCCCTACTACAATGATCTAAAAAAATAAATGAAAATACAAGAAATGAAGAACACTCACCTACACTATTCCTAAAATCTGCACCTACTCCTAAAAACGAAAATTGCTTGCGGTTTGGCTCTCTGAAGGTCTATTTATAGGCAGAGGAAGACTCCAGAAGACGAGACGGGGCCACGCGTCGAAAAACGACGCGTGGCTCCACTGGATTGCCGCGGATCCGCAAGGATTGCCGCGGATCCGCGGCAATTCCAGGGAGATGGGTCTCTGGCTTTCGTCAGTGGCTCCCTCTAGCTTCGAGAATGTTCAGGACATATTCAGTTTCTGGTAATTGTATCCGAATATTCGTCTGACAAGCGCAGGAGTTTAGGTTCAATGCATCTTCTAGATAATCCTTGGCTTGGCCTCCAAGTTATGCGGGACTAATTACCATAAATTAGGAAGAATTAAGCTCTTATTCCATCTTTGCCCTTGAACTTTGGATTTACCTGCAATTAAAACCAAAACACGATTTAGACGACAATTTATTCATAAATCTGTGAGAGAATGCGACATAATAATGCAGAATTGTAGACTAATCACACCCCCACACTTATTCTTTTGCTCATCCCGAGCAAAACAAGAAAAGAAAAAACTATACTACAAGGGTTATTACACCACTTTCGCAGGTGACGCATTGCACTGAGCGTGTGCAACAAGCCGTTATACCTCTAGGTTACCCTAGAGGAGGAGTGTTGTCTCCTGAGGGTTTTCAGCGGATTGCACCCACAAAATTCATAAAGAAAGAAGACAAATGTTAGTATTTTGAAAACGCATTTTGAAAGAGAGACAAGTTTATGAAATATTTTTGCAAAAATATAAGCGATCTAAGGTCATAAGTCCACCACAAATCATTCTTCCTTAAACTTAGTATCTATGTAAGATCTTGTCTTCAATTAAGGTAAGAATTCAAAAATGGATTGAATATTTTATCTTTTATAATACCTAGATAATATGCACTTTGTGATAGTGAGGATTTCTGGGATTTCAACTCTAACCATCAAGCCATTTATTTATTCCTCTTTTTTTTCTTTTTCTTTTTCTTCCCTTAGTTTAGGCTTTCTAGTTCACCCATGTAGCGAGCCTATAACCGATGACTCCCAAACCAGATGGTCCTAGGGCACCAGATGAGAAAACATCCCTCGGGTTTAAGGACTCGAGTAAACAAGGTCACAAAACTAAAGGGGATTATTTACTTCTTTTGACCACCGTTAGGCGTGAATAATCATGCTTCTTGAGGCACAATTATCCAGTAAAGTGATGTTTGATTTATATATTTTTTCTTTTTATTATTTTTTTATATATGGCATTTTAGGTCTTTGTTTCCATCCAAAAAAATGTGTAAGTGTCATGTGCATACTATCTAAGGCAAAAAATTCAAGATAAAAATATCTCCCCAATTTATCTTACTTAGCCTATAATTTTAAACAAGATCCATTATTTCGACTAGGTTTAAGATGTCATAATTAAGGCTTTCTTAATTTCTAAGATCATCTTAATTTTCTTAAAAATAGATCAAAACTTTGTCTCTTATTTCAAAAAGTTTTATTTTTAAAGAAAGAGAAAAATCCTATACAAAAGAGAAGATTTCTAAAAGTCTCCTAAAAGAAGTGTAAAAGAAAGAAAATCTAAAAACTCTATGTTAGTAAACCTCCCCCATACTTATCTCATGCATTGTCCTCAATGCATCGTGATGTATGTATGCATGAAACAAATAGAGAGGGAAGGAAAAAAATTACCTCAAGGTGGTGGTTCCGGTGGCGGCCTGATTGGTCCATGGAAGGTGGCCCAATCATTCTTGCGTGGAGTCCGGAGGAACCCACCAGAAACCTCCATAATACAACCCACTAGAAAGATGTATGAATGTATGATTTTTATTAAAAAATTTACCCCATCTAATTTCCAAATTTGCAAAATAATTTCAGAGTCAAATTTTTCAAAGCCTTTGTCCCAGAATGGAATGATTGATTTGGACTAAGGAAGCACAGGAACTAATATCGACTCAGGAAAAAGACTTAAGTCAAGTAGAGGTTCGAGAGTCGAGATTAGTTCAGGAAGTGGGTCCAAATCAAGAAGATGAAGCTCAGGTCCACATTCATTTCCCCATGATGGAATGTGACTTTCTATGAGTAGTGATTCAAGTTCAGGAATGATAGGTATGGGAATCAAAACTGACTCTAAAATGTTGCTCAAATTGGGTAACAAAACAGGAGTCAATAATGATTCAGGAATTTGAACTGGATCACAAATTTGAGGATCAAAGTCACATTCCTCATTTAGTTCAATTCCACAAAAATGAGAACTTACCAATTTATCAAATGGACTTTCAAAAGTATGAAATTGGTCAAGTTTAATATGATCATCATAAGAGATTGGTGATTCAATTTCACAATGGATTGGTACAGGATTCAATACTGACTCGGGAAATGGATTGAAATCAGGTGAAGACACCGGAGTCATAATTGAATCAGGAAGTAGAATTGATTCACTAATTTGAGGTTCATGATCATATTCATGCTCAAGTTCAATTTCAGGAAAAAGATAACTTGCCAAAATGTCAATGGGATCTGAAGTTTGGACAAGTTCAGATGGGTGTGCTGAAATTGAATCTTGATTTCCAAAATAACATGACTCTTTGGCTCGGACAGAATGGTTAGTGACATTAGAAATAGGATGAGAATGAAGAGTTTGGATCATCAACTCTATGTCACGGTTACGAGCATTTTGAGCCTGAGTCATGATTTCAAGCATCTTTTTACAATTCATTGGTTCATCATTTTGTTGAAAAGATGAAGAGTTGTTTTGAAATTGGTGACAAAATTGTGAGTCCATCAGATTTTGTGATTGTTGTTTGGACGCACGCATACTCATTTCCAAAATTGATGGTCTTCTATTTTGGACTGGTGGAACTGAGTATGAATCCTGAAAATGTTGTGAAATTGGAGAGGTCAATGTTTTGTGAAGTTGTTGCTCAGCCTCTTGTAGATTGGCTTCTATACTACTTTGTAACTCATATTTTTCTTCAATGGGAGGTCCAGAAAAAAGAGTATATGAAGCGGAATTGGGGAATGAATATTGTGTATATTGTGGACGAGGTGGACATGGTGGACAAGGAGGTTGAAAATTTGGCTCGGGGGACTTGAATCCCCAATGACTCTGTGACGAGTTGAAATTATTTTGGAAATTATAGTCATAAGAATGTGGGTATGGGTTGTATTGATTCGGATAAGGCCAACCCGGTGTATGTGGTTGGTGCATATTATAAAACGCCGGGTTGGAATTATCCGAATAGAATGGAGTCGGTGTGAAATATGGATTCATGTTCGAATTGAAAGAATTGTTATTGTTGAATGCCATTTCACACAAAAAATCAAAAAAAAGAAAGGATCAAACAACAAACAAATAGAAAACAAAAAATCAAAACCAAGCCAAAAGTAGGGTTGACCTAGACCTAGATGAAATGTCCCTAGGGGCCAACGTCTATTCAAATTTTATTAGGGCTTGGGTTGTGTGAGTGGAGAGATGATTTTTGGGCTAAGGAAGGGTAATGAAATCCCACCTTATCTTGTTTGGGTTTTGCCCTTAAGTTCAATTTGTGCAAGTGTGCAATATAGATAAGAATATAACACAAAGCGATAAATCACCCACGTGTTTGTCCTATGCTATATGCAACGCCATATGTACATCTCCATCCAGATCACCACAACTGAACAAAATACAGTATATTGGAATTGAATTGACACGTGCCTAAATGCAAATGTCTAAGTCGTTTTAAAAGCGTCCAATTACCGTATTTTAGTTCTTTTATTTATTATGGTGTGTAGGCAATCAAAACAAGAAAGATAGCAGCACAATTCAACTAGCTATTACAAGTCACACATCCCAGAACAAACAAGATACAAAATTATTGGACAATTGCCGCGGTTGCGCGGCAAATGTCGCGATTTCGCGGCTTTTGTTTAGAAACTGGGGCCCTGCTTTCAAGAGCAGGGAGATGCAAAGCTAGCTTATGTTCTGCAAAGTTCAGCACCTGTAAATATTGTCCTGCACACCAAAACAGAGAAGACAATGTTAACAAAAACGTGATATCAAAACCATTCCCTTCCCCGGCAACGCGCCAAAAATTTGATCGATGGGGAAACTAGCACTCAAAAACGTGTATTATGTAAAATCAATGAAAAGCTCGAATGTGCTAATGTACCCTCGATACTTCCGTTATAGCATTGGCTCAACGGGTCGTATCCACAGGGAAGGGAGGCGATAGAAGCATTAACAGTCTCTAGTCACGTCAGATGTTAACAATTCTTCTTTGTTAAAAGAATGAAAAAGAAAAGAAAAGGAAAACAAGCATGTGGTAGGTGAAGAAGAGCGATGAAAACGGCGATGTGAAAACAAAATAAGAAGTGGTTTTGAAAATGAATAAAAGAAGATGGAACAAAGGTGCTCTAAGAAGGCAGTGAAAACATCGATGGGAAAATGAGAAGAGGAGCTTGAAAACGATTTCTAAAACAAAGTAAAAGAAAACTCATGGCTACTAACTACTAAATGCTCCACTAACCATACTAACCTCTTCGAGATAGTTGCCTCACATTTTGATCCTTGGCCATCACAATCCTTGGCTCCAAGAGACGGTACAAAGCATGGCTCATGGATGGTTCATCACATTCAAAACATTGCATCAAGAACAAGCTAATACAAGCATCACTCATTACACTACTAGCATGAAATAAAAGAGCATGAAATAAAAGAGAGTTAGCTTGGTTAGCAAGTTAGCAAGTTAGATGTTAGAACCCATCATCTTTGGCCATCAATGGCTCTTGCAAGAACAAGGCCTTGTAGAGGCAACCCGATTCATGTGGATTATCAAGTAAGTGGTTAGATGGTTAGTGGTTAGTAGTTAGATTGCCATGAGAAGAAAAGTTAGCAACAAAACATCATGTAGAAGGTGAAGGAGATTACAATGGAAGAGAAAGAAGACATCTTTACATAGAGTGTCACTCTCTATTACATCAATCCCTTACTTTCTCTCTCTATGTATCACTCAGCCCTACTACAATGATCTAAAAAAAGAAATGAAAATACAAGAAATGAAGAACACTCACCTACACTATTCCTAAAATCTGCACCTACTCCTAAAAATGAAAACTGCTTGAGGTTTGGCTCTCTGCAGGTCTATTTATAGGCATAAGAAGACTCCTGAAGACGAGACGGGGCCACGCGTCGAAAATTGACGCGCGGCTCCACTGGATTGCCGCGGATCCACGGCAATTCCAGGGAGCTGGGTCTCTGGCTTTCGTCAGTGGCTCCCTCTAGCTTCGAGAATGTTCAGGATATATTCAGTTTCTGGTAATTGTACCCGAATATTCGTCTGACAAGCGCAGGAGTCTAGGTTCAATGCATCTTCTAGATAATCCTTGGCTTGGCCTCCAAGTAATGCGGGACTAATTACCATAAATTGGGAAGAATTAAGCTCTTATTCCATCTTTGCCCTTGAACTTTGGATTTACCTGCAATTAAAATCAAAACACGATTTAGACGACAATTTATTCATAAATCTGTGAGAGAATGCGACATAATAATGCAGAATTGTAGACTAATCAGTTACCAATCACACCCCCACACCTATCTTTTGCTCGTCAATAAAGCATCAAAACTAAACCTAAAAAATTATTAGACCACTTTCGCAGGTCACGAAATTGCACTGAGCATGTGCAACATGCCGTTAAACCTCTAGATTTTTCTTAGAGGATGAGTTTTGTCTCGTGAGAGTTTTCAGTAGATTATGCACACAAAATCCATAAAGAAAGGAAAATAAAGTGTTAGTATTTTTGAAAATCATTTTGAAAAAAAAGAGAAATTATTTGAAGTATTATTGTAAGAGTTCAAGTAATCTATAAGTTATAGGAAAATTGAATTTTCATTCCTAAACTTTGTCTCTTTTCAAAAACTTATTATCAATCAAGGTAAGGAGTCAAACTGTAATTGTTATCTAATATATTACTTTACCCTAAGTCATATGCACTTTTTTGACAGTGAAATTTTGACCAAGGGTTCTTTGCTCTAACTCTTATGCCTTATTTTTTCCATTTTTTTATATATTTGGTGGTATTATTCCTTAATTTTATTAGGCTTTCTAATTTGCCTATGTAACGAGCCTTTAATCGGTGACTCCCACACAAAATGATCTTAGGGTACCGAGTGAGGGAACACCCCAAGGATTTAAGGACTCGAGCAAATAAGGTCACAAAACTAAGAATTTTTATTTATAAGATGTAACCCTTTTAGACGTGAATACTTATGCTTTATGAGGTACAAATATCCAGCTTAATCAGAGAATTTTTGATATATATATATATATAATTTTTTCTTTTTTTTATATAAGGCATAAGAATCTTTATTTTTGAACCCTAAGTGTGTAAGTGTATAAAGCATGCATATTTTATCAAGATAAAAATCAAGACTAAATTACTTTTTCAAATTTTCTTCCTAAATCTAAAAATCACACAAATAATCTTCTTTTGACTAAGTATAAGAAATTCTAATTATGATTCTCCTATTTCTTAAAATTGACTTAATTTCTTATAAAAAAAATGTGTCAAAATATTGCTCTCTTTTCAAAAAGTTTTTTTCCAGGAAAGGAAAATGTAAATTTTTATTTTAATAAAAATAAAATCTATGTTATGTTAGAACCCTACTAGATAATTCCCATAATCCCCACTTTTTTTTTTATACTTTCTTTTGCGAGGTGCCAACTGAATTAACTTCTTTTGCAGAGGTGGGATCTTTTGCAAGGAAAGAGAAGGACCTACTACTTCTTGAGTTCGTCGAAAGGCAGGCCAGATGGAGATCACGGTCTACAACAAAAAGTCTCCTCCACCAGTTCATCATCATCCTTCACATACGATTGCAAAGACCCAAAGTTGGAAGCTATATGCTTTAAAAAGATTCCAACACTTAACATCCTTACCTCTCTAACACTTCTTACTTTCGTAATGCTCCTCCATCTCTTCTCTATGTCCCTAACCTTGTTAATTCTAGGAATTAATTTGACAACTAATCATGTCGCCAATCTAATTGGCTAGGTCAATGAATATCAGGTGAGAGATTTTTCGTTCAATAGAACGTTCCTTAATTACAGAATCACCTTTCAATTACCTTTCTTGGTTAAACACCAAGTAGACTGATATAAGTCAGTCTCAATATACTGTATATCAGTATAATCATTGTATAAAGAAAATTAATTCACTTATACAGTACTTGGAGTGAGTGTTTATAGCAAATTTCTTTATGACAATTACGTCCCCCGCTACGGCCCTAACGGGTTACTGGACGCTGGTCTCCTAAGATACAACACTCCTTCATGGTATTTGAATAGCACTACCAAATCACCGTACTATCAAGCTGTAGTTAATAATACCTTCACAGGATTATCAAAGCAGCAGGACCAAGACAAATCTCAGGGAGAATATTGGAGGAACACCCACTGTAGAGAAAGAAAGGAGATAGAAGAATATTCTTCTTTGGAAGTCACAGTTCAAACAACCCACTGTAGAGAAAGGAGCGAGATAGAAGAATATTCTTCTTTGAAAGTCACAGATTCAGATAAAAAATCTATTAAAGAATATGTTGAATATTCTGAGCCTTCTTTCAACGAATCTTGCTTCAGAATCTGAGTTACTTCTTCATTTCCAGTTCAGAATCTGAGTTGCAGAAGAAGGGGGAGAGAGATGCGAGTTTTCGCTGAGTTTTCTGTGTTGCTGTGTGTTTTAGAATAGAAGAAAGGAGTGGAATTTATAGTGCTCCAGGAAGGGCAGAGTCGTTCGAACGGATGCAACGGTTCGGTCTGAACTGTTGCAACAGATTATTCCAGAAAGAAACTGCACAGACCGTTGCAACGATTCATGTGCGATTTCCAGTCAGCCGTTGCGCGGGTCCAGATAGTAGAGAGAGCGCGATCCGCTGTAACCCCATACCCGTGAGGCCCGATTTAAAAAGAACTAGACCGGGTAGGAAGCCCGAGCCCCGGCACCAGCACCGACGCCGGTCGCTGCGGCCGGAGGCGGCGCACGCGTGTGTGGGCATGGTTTCACCCTAATCGTGCGTGAAGGCATGCCCTTTGTTCCCATTTTTCTCTATTTAAACACTTCAAACTTCTATCCCATGTCCAATGTGGGACTAAATGCTTTTAACTACTATTAGTCCCCTTTTGGCTTTTGAATTAGGAAAACTTTAGACTTGAATATCTCATTCATTCGAAGTCGGAATTGAACATGTGAATATACCACGTTCATCCCCAATGGAAGGAGAATACACTTCGACCATATTCAATCAATTTTATCAACGAATCTCTCTGCAATTCAACTCAAAGATTCCTATTTAATTCTTCATATTTCCCAACAATCTCCCACAATGAATGGAGACTCAAAGAATTGACACATAAAGAGACTGACTCCATAGTGAAAGGTACTTTAGAAAAGAAACTGCATCAGGATAGGTGAAATAGGTCTTGAATCTTCCATAGCAAAAGCTTTATCGGACTTGCTAGGTAATCAGTTAATTAAGTTTTGAACTGTTAACCATTAGTATAAGCCAAGTTAACAAACTTCACACAGTAACTTTTCACATCAACTTTGGTTCTCGGTTATGTCCATTTAGCCCAGAACATTCTTAGTTTCAGAGAGTATCTTTAAGGAATAACAACCTCCATAGAAATTTTCAAAGAGCCAATCCAGCTCTATACTCACATATGTGATCGTCCTACTAAGAGTAGACTACTCTAGTCCACTTGTTTTAATAACAAGATATAGGCATCATTAAAAGCGATAAAGTTATCCTTAATCCACTTGTAGAAAACACTTATCTGCACCTTACGAATGGATTGGAATCTAGCTCCTAAGTGCTTACTTGCTGAGTCTGTCGGTCGATCGGGCTAAGCGTGTCAGTTCGACAGGCGCTACCCGAGACCTGGGTAGTTTCAGTCGATCGACCGCGCGGTCGACCGGTCTACTTGGCTGGCCTTTTGTGTACGTCTCATGCACATTGGTCAGCCGACCACTGGTCCGGTCGATCGTCCGGTCGACCTCCAGCTGATCAGCTGGGTTTTTTAGAACAGAAAACTTAGTTATTTTAATATCAATAAAATCTGATAAAATCCTATAAATTTCACAAAAATAAGTTCTTGTAAGAAATTTGAATACCAAATATCTGTGACTAAAAATCAACACATATTACAAACTATTCAAACTATTTTTGTGATATAAAATATTTGGCTTTAAACAAAAATCGTATTTTCCAAAAATCAAACTTTGAAATGGAAATCCGATTTTTCCCAAACTTGGAAAACCAAGATATTTAAATTCTTTTTAAGCATATTGTATATAGATAGAATCCAATACACATGTACATGATATATCTATGTTTTGACATGAAATCCAAAAATAGGTTTTGTTAATTACAAAACTGTAAACATATGAAATAGACAATGAAAATAAGTTTTTCTAAATATGTGAAGCACAGATGTATATACATGAAATCTAATATACATTAAACCATGTAAACTTATTTTTATTCTATCTATTCATGAAAACTATATATATGTGAACTTGAAAACCAAACATATTAAACTTTTGTGTGTGTGTGTGTGTGTGTGTGAACTTGAGCATATCGACACTATCTATCTTTACACAAGATCTAAACAGACCGAAGTCTTCTTATAGAACTCCTTCTCCACGTCGACTCGATCCAAATGCGATTCAATGAGCTTGACTCCAACCGAGTGCTAGATGTGATCTTGACGCGCGAGCTCTTAAATCAACATGTGTTAGCTTCCCAAAACTCTTTTGTTGAAGCTAACACCTACTAATGTCTTGATCATTAACTGAAGCTTTATAAACACAAGATTATTAGTAAACTAACCTTCATAAGTTAGTCATCATCAAAACTAAGGTGAAAGGCCTCTGGGCTAACGACCTCCCCTTTTTTATGATGACAAAACTTATAAGGTTATATATGTGGATCAATTAAGGATAGGATTCATAGAAACCCCCCTTAACATATGCATTATCAATAAACATATAAAGATATGTAATGAAGCACAAGATACTAATAAAACAAGATCTATGCATAAACACATAGTAAAACATGAATATATAAATCTGAATTCTTCTCCCTCTTTTTGTCATTCATCAACAAAGGGATGAAGACAAACAAACAATAAACATATCTTAAAAACAAAATTATGATACCCATGAATACAATCAATCGAAAGAACCAGTTAAAAGAAACAATCCTTTTTGAATTTATACCAATAAAAAAATATGATATCAATTAAAATAAACACCAAAACTTTAGGTAAACACTATATTCATTTTGCAATAAGGATACCAATTTAAAATTATTGACACGAATATTGAAAATGTAAGCATATACAAAGGCAAAATATTTTTCATCATAAAGAGTGGGAGTAAGATATCAATTGAAAAGTAAAACCAATTTTAAAGATAAAATAAGAATTTTTCTCCCGCTTTATGAAATACCAATAAAAATAATGCATAATCTTATATATATATACCAATTAAAAAATAATTGACATTAAGAACTAAATCAAGCTTAGTAAGAAATAATTTGTTCTAAAAATGTATAGCATATATATTTAAAGCACAAGAAAACATCTATAAGTATGTATCAGAGCAATATAATGTTGCTTTAGATATGATCTATACATATATAGAAAATATGAGTATACAAATATATGAAATATCATAAAGATCTTGTGTATATATCATACCTACCATCCTATTCATGCAAATGTTTAAAAGAATATTCAATAAGGGTATACAGGCATGGTCGCCCATCCAACCGTCTTCAGAAGGTAGATGTTTTCAAAAATAAGTGTTGAAAATATCGTAGCATAGTTTGAAAATTACTACCACATGAAGAATAATTACTAGTGTAAAGATAATTTTGAAACTAGTACGAAATCCTTCAAGACATGAAACCGAATCATATATCCCATGAAAACATGAAAAATCTCACAATAATTGACACTCAATATCTAAAAAGCACATATTTGCTCATAAAACAAAAATCATGAGTAAACACCAAAATAGAGTGTATGAATCATGTAATCATCAAAATTATGAAAATAAGACATTGAAGCTCATATAAACAAGAAATCATCAAAACTAAATACGCATCAAGTTATATGCATGTTTTGTTGAAATTATAAATATACATACATATCCCAAACATAAACGAGTCTAAAAATTTGTATTAAAAGCAAGTGACTTTAGGATAGACATATATATCCAATAATTTAGGACAAAATTAACATATACATGAAGATAAATACATTTTTATGAAAACGTGTACAAAAATACGGAAAATAAGTAAAGATGTAAGAATCATCAAAACTAAGTTATACAAGTACATCTAAAGAGTACACATGAGTAATAAAGTACAAACACACAGTAATCAATTGTGGTTCATTAGTCGTACAAGTATAAACATAAGTTTTAATAAAAATTTCATCTAAATATGTAATCAAAACATTAAGTGCAAAATCATCAACAAACATGATCATTAAGGTAAATGCACGTGCTTTAGAGTTAGGATATACACAATAGCTAGACTATAATGAGAACACAAGAATAATAGTCCATATAAACATAGGTGTATCTCAAAGACTACATATGTATATCACAAGTCTAATAAATATTGTATTTAAACATAATGAACATGAAAAATTAAAACATGCTAAAAATAAATCAATGAGAGCATGTAAATAAAATGGGAGTTAAAGATAGTTACCAAAATCAATAGGGGCAATCTCTAGGTCTCAAAACCATGGTGGTCCTCCCACCAAACTTTCCTTAAAAGTGATGCATCAAAAAGTGTCACCATTTAGCTCGGAACGCATCCACCATCAAGGTACCAATACCCTCATGTCAAGTAAGAGCCCACACCTATAACAAATACAATAAGGGTGGATTTTGGTACCCATAACGTATTGGGTCTATGGGGGTTAGCAGCTTTCCTAATAACCCAAATAAATTTATTTGTAAAATTTGAATTATGTATCCTATCATAACAAAACTTTGCAAGATAGCCCTTACGTTCACAATGTGTACAAGTGTACACATGAGCATACATAGTGTCATGTGTGTGAACAAAAGAAGCATGTGCATGCCGTGATTTGTGTGCATGCATATGAGGATTATGTTTCTTTCGAAACATGGATACCAATCGTGTGTGGTTCATGGCATATTGGCTCAAAGTGGAGCCCAGACAATCCACACTCTTCTTCAAAGTACATATATCATTTTCAATAATTTGAAGAAGATGTGGAGCAACTAACATGTTTATCAATAGAAGAAGATAAAAATACACCTAGAGGGGGTGAATAGGTGTATAGCTAATCTAATGACAAATGATACGGAATTAAAAGCTAATTGCAATACACTTAGTGTAACCAAAGAGTGTAGCCGAATTTTCGGTGAAGGGCTCTGGACTATCTCCTCTAAATTCCTCTAAATAAGAGTTGAGGTTCTATGTAAAGCTCTCTTGGTTCAACACAAGTATGAGTACACACAAACAATACCAAGCATATTGTTGGTCCCGAGATGATACCAATTGTGGATCTAAAATACAATGTCAACACATATACTAAACAAAGGATGTTAGAGTTAAATAAATAAAAAACTTGCAATAAAAAAATTAAATCTCAGAAAAGTTAAGCAAACGCAACCACGAGAGATTTATCTTGGTTCGGTTCTTGTGACCTACATCCAGTCCTCAAGCCACCCGCTTTAGATTTTCTTTTATCCTTTGACTTTGTACACCCAAAATCAACACCTTATATCCCACTTGACAAATTCCCTTTGCCAAATGTATACAACTCTTTTTACAACAAAGAAGACCATAACACCTTGTACAACTTCTCTTCTACACCAAGAAGACGCTCTTGTACAATGCTTCCTTTGAGTGATTACAAACTTTCCTATAAGCCTTGAATCTGAATGTGCTTGTGAACAAGGTCTATTAAATGTTGACTTTCAGAAATCTTCACTTTGGAGAAGAATTTGGTAAAGAAATAGAAAGTGGGAACAGTTTTCAGAGAACGAGAATTTTGAAGATTTTTGGTCAGAAAACTATATATTTGAATTAGTATTTTAAACCTAAGATAACAACCCTATTTATAGATGAAATCTATAGTCAGTTAGGGTCAGTTAGGATAGTTATTAGGATAAATTTGAATTTTGAAACGTTGGATAAAATATCAGAATACAATAACTGTACAACAGTTACAAACTGCTATAAGTCGACTAGGGGTTGGGGGTTAGTCGACTAGGGTAGGCAATTTAGACTAGGTTAGTCGACTAACCCTGGTTATAAGTCGACTATATAGACAAACAAATATTGAAGTTTCTGGAAACTACAATTAGTCGACCAACAGGAATTATAAGTCGACTATAATATGTATTAGTCGACTTGCCTTTTTTATAAGTCGACTAATAACCCTATTAGTCTGCTAATATGAAGGGTCAAGTCTGCTAAATAGTAAGGGTCAAGTCTACTAATAGGAAGGGGCAAGTCTACTAATAGGTGGTCAAGTCTACTAATAGGAAGGGTCATGTCTACTAATAGACTAATGATGTGTATGTGTATTCAAGGCTTTTAACATACTATTAAACATTACAATACACATTCATAGCAACTCTCTTTGGGAAGTCTTAATCATGTAGAACTCTTGAATAGACTTGTGCAAAAGAGCTCCATTGAAATGGCTTCACAAATATATCATCAAAAGCAAGTTCCTACATTCTCCCCTTTTTTGATGATGACACTTTGTATGCACAAATGCTTCCCCTGCAGAAAATAAGTTATATGTTCTCCCCTATAGAAATTGGGTTATAACAGATATAGAAACACTTGTGTTCTCCCCCTGCAACAAATATATCATAACATGTATATATATGATAAATATTTGAAGTATTGTTCTTATCAAACTTCTTATATGGTACCTGAAAGATAAACATTAGATGGTACCAATCATAAGAGTAAACCATTAACCTTTTGGAGACCAAACCCAATTTGAAGTTGGTTTTCATCTGTTAGTATATACATAATTGCATGAATTACATATATCATGTATGTAGGATGCAATATAAGTATTTTTGTCAATAATGCTTAAGTTTTAGGAATCCATATAAACTTATTCTTAATTCTTTTTGAAATAATATCAGACTTTTTTTCACAAAAGAATTATATGGATTACTAACATATGAAGATTTTTCAAAAAATCCAAGACCATAATGATTATGTGACATCTTTTGATATGATAACAAATTATTCAATTTTTCTTTTCATTGATTAAATTTAGTCACATTTTTCCAAATCTCTTCATATTTCATTTTGAAAACTGACATGTCTTTATCTAACACAGAAATTCTTTCATTTAAAGACATAGTTTCCTTTTTAAAGCAAATATTTTCTTTTATAAAATTTTCATTATCCTTTTTCAATAATGATATCACTTTTTCAAAATCATCTTTTTGAGAATTTATAGAAGAAACTTGAGAGACATAACATGAGTTTTCTTTGAAAAGTTTTTCATTTTCCTTTGATAAAACTTTATTCTTCATTTTTTTTATTCTTTGGATCATTGAATAATTCATGGAATGCATCTAAAAGTTCAGTATATTGTGCCTCATCTTCTTCTAGCTCCATGTAACAGATGTTGGCATGTTCAGTGGTTTCTTCTTCATAAGAGGAAGAAGAATCACTGTTCTCCCATAATGCTTGGTAGTCTTTCATCTTTCTAAACTTTTTACTCTTAAATTTACCTTTGTTTTTGAGCAATGGGCAATCCTTCTTCATATGACCTGTTTTATTACAATTAAAACATCTAAACTTACCTTACTTCAAGAATCTTTTGAATTTTAAGCATTGCCATCTCCTCTTCATCGTCATCTGAATTGTCCGTGTCTGAGGATGCATGGAAGGTAAGTTCTTTTTTTTTTGAGAGAGATTGTTGTTCATCCTTCTTTCTGTCTTTGAGTTGCACTTCATATGCCATTAGATTACCAATAAGGTTTTCTAACAACATTGTTGAGAGATCATTCGCTTCTTCGATTGCGGTTGTCTTCTTCTCCCAATCTGATTTGAGTGCACGAAAGATCTTGTGAATTTTTTCTACTTGGGTGTATTCCTTTCCAAGGGATGCTAAGGAATTGGTAATGTCGGTGAATCTTATAACCATTTCTGAGTGGTTTCATTCTCCTTCATTTTGAATAGTTCAAACATGTGGACAAGAACAGAAATTTTAGATTCCTTAACCTTATTTGTGCCTTCATGTGTTACCTGAAGAGTGTGCCATATTTGATTTGCAGAAGTGGTTATTGACACACGGTTGAATTCTTCTTTGGTTAAGGCACAGAATAAAGCATTCATCGCTTTAGCTTCAAGGTTCGCATTTTTCTTTTGATCATCACTCTAAGCATTGTAGTTGGTTGTTGGCTTGGTGTACGGTGCTTCTACAATGTTCCAAAGTTCGTAGTTGAGCGATTGCAAGTAGATCTTCATTCTACACTTTCAATAGTTGTAGTTGGATCCGTCAAATAGCGGTGGACGTTATGTAGAATGTTCTTCTTTGAATCGTGACGAAGGGAACTCTGTTGCCATCCTTGTAGATTGTTAACTGGATATGCAGGGCTCTAATATCAATTGTTGGACCTCGCTCTGATACCAATTGTTGGTCCTGAGATGATGCCAATTGTGGATCTAAAATACAATGTCAACATATGTACTAAACAAAGGATGATTAGAGTTAAATAAATAAAAAACTTGCAATAAAAGGAAATTAAATCTTAGAAAAGTTAAGCAAACGCAAACACAAGAGATTTATCCTGGTTCGGTTCTTGTGACCTACATCCAGTCCTCAAGCCACCCGCTTTAGAATTTCCTTTATCCTTTGACTTTATACACCCAAAATCAACACCTTGTATCCCACTTGACAAATCCCCTTTGCCAAATGTATACAACTCTTCTTACAACAAAGAAGACCATAACACCTTGTACAACTTCTCTTCTACACCAAGAAGACGCTCTTGTACAATGCTTCCTTTGAGCGATTACAAACTTTCCTATAAGCCTTGAATCTGAATGTGCTTGTGAACAAGGGCTATTATAGGTTGACTTTCAGAAATCTTCACTTTGGTGTCGAATTTGGTGAAGAAATAGAAAGTGGGAACAGTTTTCAGAGAACCAGAATTTTGAACAAGATTTTTGGTCAGAAAACTATAGATTTGAATTAGTATTTTAAACCTAAGATAACAACCCTATTTATAGCTGAAATCTATAGTCAGTTAGGGTTAGTTAGGATAGTTATTAGGATAAATTTGAATTTTGAAACGTTAGATAAAATACCAGAATATAATAACTGTACAACAGTTACAAACTGCTATAAGTCGACTAGGGGTTGGGGATTAGTCGACTAGGGTAGGCAATTTAGACTGGGTTAGTCGACTAATCCTAGGTATAAGTCGACTATATAAGACTGAAACAGATATTGAAGTTTCTGTAAACTACAATTAGTCGACCAGCAGGAATTATAAGTCGACTATAACATGTATTAGTCGACTAGCCTTTTTTATAAGTCGACTAATAACCCTATTAGTCTGCTAATAAGAAGGGTCAAGTCTGAAGGGTGATTGAAAATGAGAAATTGTAATAAAGAAAAAGTTAGAAATTAGAGTTATGAATTCTCAGTCTCAATTATATCCGCTGCAGCAAGGGTCAAAGCGGGTCGATCCACAGGGAAGGATGCGATGCAAGCTTTTCGGACGATTCTCTGTGTCCTTAGAACAAAAAAAGAGAGATTAGATTTGAAACATATGATTGGAGATATGTAGTTTTACTGATCTTCTACTACAACCCATATTGTAAGTCTTGAATATTGAATATCATCTTGAAATACATAAAATCTATCCTAGGTTTATTAGAAAAGATTCAAGCAAGAAAAATGATATTAGAATCTAACAGTTTGTACTACTAAAAATTCAACAAATATTCATCCTAACTTTTAAG
Source organism: Agave tequilana (assembly GCA_038442645.1). Lineage (NCBI taxonomy): Eukaryota > Viridiplantae > Streptophyta > Magnoliopsida > Asparagales > Asparagaceae > Agave > Agave tequilana. Next base: position 65,016 of record JAVJIF010005661.1, read on the forward strand.
TACAGCATAAGAAAAGTGTTACCTTAAGGTTATGCTGTCAAAGTACTTAAGTATGAAGTTGTGAAGAATTGTTTAAAGCTGTAACCTAGATTAGAAAAATTAATCATCAATTTAATCTTCAAGCAATCTGTCTTAAACCTAGGGTTTCTAAAAATTATTATCAATCCATTCAATTCCTAAACTGCTCTAGGGTTGCTTACGAGATCAGCAAACCACACTTTAGAATTAGTTAATCTTCTTCTTTTTATTTATATTTTCAATTTTTTTTATTTTGTTTGATGTAAAGAATTGTGAAAGAAGGAAGATCAAATAAAGAAAAGAACACAGCATAAAAATTAAATGACAAGAATTTAAATGGCAAAAGAGGTAACCTTTATTTGAAATCACGTCCAAATACAATGCTCCTTCTTCTCCACAATATGCTAAAAGTGAAATTAAAATTACAGAAATTTGAAAAGAGAAAAAACTAAAAAAACCCTAATTTCCCGTCTCTGGATGCGCCTCTTTGTTGCTCTGCAGGGGTATTTATAGGAGCTGAAAGAAATAGAGTCCCGATAGAACTCTCATGTGAAGGCTGTTGTTCCATCTCATCCATCTGGCTGCGGAAACACGATTTTAGCCGCGTTTTCGCGGCCATAGCCTTATCCCTGGCCATGCGCTTCGCGCATGGCCACCTCTGGTCTGTCCATCTGGGTATATTCGTTTAGATCTGGCATCTCAACTCTTTATTTTGAAAATTTAGGATAACTTGGGAAGCAAGTTACCCTAAATCCAAATCTTTTCAAAACGAATTTTATCTTTGCACTCTCCTTCTTTTATCTTTATCCTCATCCTGCAAGAATTTAGGGTTGAATAGAAATCTATCCCTTCCCTCTTCTTTTAGTATTTGCAACTTTTGCACTTGGTAATTGCACTTTTGGCATTTGGTAATTGCAACTTTTGCACTTGGGCTTGGACATGGGCTTTTGGGCTTCATTTAGGTTTTTATTCTTTATTTAAATAAATACTCAAGGCCTGCACACATTAAATAACAAAACTTTAGTAATAGTGCATAATTAAAAGAATAAATAGGAAACATGATAGTAAATGTAGTGATAAATATGCAATTTTTACTACCATCACACCCCCACACTTATCTTTTTGCTCGTCCTCGAGTAAAAAATCAAAAAGAAAAAGAAAAACTAATCTACCTAACTCACTTTCGTAGGAATCACGGTTGCACTTAGCATGTGCAACAAGCCGTTAAACCTCTAGGTTACCCTAGAGGACGAGTGTTGTCTCGTGAGGGTTTTCAGCGGATTACACCCACAAAATCCATAAAAAGGAAAATAATTGAAATATGTTTGAAGAAACTAAGTAATCTATAAGTTTTTAGGATTATCATTTTTATCATTCTTAAACTTAGTCTTTATATAATAAATTGTTATCCATTTTAGGTAAGAATCAAAATTGAATTTTTGTATAGTCTTTTTCGTTACCAAATGTCATATTGATCGGGGCGAAACTAGCACTCAAAAGTGTGTAGTTTATAAAATCAATGAAAAGCTCGAATGTACTAATGTACCCTCGATACTTCCGTTATAGCATTGGCTTAACGGGTCGTATCCACAGGGAAGGGAGGCGATAAAAGCATTAACAGTATTTATTCACGTTGTTTGTTAACAGTTCTTCTTTGTTAAAAGAATGGCAAAGAATGAAAAAGAAAAGGAAAGAAAATCCTGAATGAGGTAGGTGAGGAGAGCGATGAAAACGGCAAAGAAAAACAAAAGAGGAGTGGTTTGGAAAACAAAATAGAAAAGAAGAAGAAGCTTGTAGTAAAGAAAATGAAAACAAAGACAAACAAAGAAAGCGGTGAAAACAACGATGAAAAGATAAAAGAATTGCTTTTCAAAACAAGGTAAAAGAAAACTCATGGTTACTAACTACTAATTGATCCACTAACCATGCTAACCTCTTCATGATAGTTGCCTCACATTTTGATCCTCGACCATCATTAATCCTTGGCTTCAAGAGACGATACAAAGCATGGCACATAGATGGTTCATCACAATCAAACATGCATCAAGATCAAGCTAATACAAACATTAACTCATCAACCATTAAAAGAAAACATGAAATAAGAGAGAGTTAGCTTGGTTAGCAAGTTAGCAAGTTAGATGTTAGAACCCATCATCAATGAGCCATCAATGGCTCTTGCAAGAACAAGGCCTTATAGAGGCTACTAGATTCATGTGGATTATCAAGTAAGTGGTTAGATGGTTAGTGGTTAGTAGTTAGATTGCCATGAGAAGAAAAGTTAGCAAAGCATCATGTAGAAGATGAAGGAGATTACATTGGAGAAGAAAGGAGGCACTTTTACATAGACTGTCACCATCTATTATATCAATCCCTCTCTATCTCTCTCTATGAATCTCTTAGCCCTACTACAAGATCTAAAAAGAAAAAAAATACACAATAAATGGAATGAAGAGCACCTACCTACACTAACCTAAAACATAGAGAAAATCAGAACCTACTCCTAAAAATGAAATTTTCTCTCGTTTTGGCCATATACGGGGGTTTTTATAGGCATAAGAAGACTCTGGAAGACGAGACGGGGCCACGGTCGAAAAGAGACGCGTGGGCCCACCAAAGTGCCGCAGAAGCTCGGCATTTGCCGCGTTTCCTTGGTAAAATCAGGGAGTTAAATCCCTGGTTTTGGTGAGAAACATCTCCAGGCTTTGAGGACCTTCTTGGTATATTCCATTTTTGGTATTTTTGGCTGAATATTCGTCTGACGTGCGCAAGAGTCTAGATTCGACGTATCTTCTAGATGATCCCTTGCTTGGCCTCCAAGTAATGTGAATTTAATTACCCTAAATTGTGTTTAATTAAGCTCTTATTACTTCTTTGCCCTTGAACTTTGGATTTACCTGCAATAGAGACCAAAACACGGTTTAGACCGACAATTTATTCATAAATCGGTGAAAAAATGTGATATAATAATGCATAATCATAGACTAATCACACCCCCACACTTATCTTTTGCTCGTCCCGAGCAAAATAAGAAAACAAAAACTATACTACAGATGTTATTACACCACTTTTGCAGGTGACGCGATTGCACTGAGCATGTGCAACAAGCCGTTAAACCTCTAGGTTACCCCTAGAGGAGGAGTGTTGTCTCCTGAGGGTTTTCAATGGATTGCACCCACAAAATCCATAAAGAAAGAAGACAAATGTTAGTATTTTGAAAACACATTTTGAAAGAGAGACATGTTTTCGAACAATTTTTGCAAAAATATAAGTGATCTAAGGCCATAAGTCCACCAAAAATCATTCTTCCTTAAACTTAGTCTCTATGAAAGATCTTGTCTTCAATTAAGGTAAGAATTCAAAATTGGATTGAATATTTTATCTTTCATAAAAGCTAGATAATATGCACTTTGTGATAATGAAGATTTCTGGGATTTCAACTCCAACCATCAAGCCATTTATTTATATATATTCTTTCTTTTTCTTCTTTTTTCTTTCCTTAGTTTTCTTAGGCTTTCTAATTCACCCATGTAGCGAGCCTATAACCGATGACTCTCAGAGCAAACGGTTTTAGGGCACAAGATGAGAAAACATCCCTCGGGTTTAAGGACTCGAGTAAACAAGGCCACAAAACTAAGGGGGATTATTTGTTTCTTTTGACCACTGTTAGGCGTGAATAATCATGCTTCTTGAGGCATAGTTATCCAGCTTAATAAGTGATATTTTATTCATATATTTTTTTATTTATTTATTTTTTGATTTATGGCATTTTAGGTCTATGTTTCCATCCCAAAAAATGTGTAAGTGTGAAGTGCATATTATCTAAGGTAAAAATTCAAGATAAAATTCTCTCTCCAATTTATCTTACTTAGCCTATAATTTTAAACAAGATCCATAATTTTCAACTAGGTTTAAGATGTCATAATTAAGGCTTTCTTAATTTCTAAGATCATCTTAATTTTCTTAAAAATAGATCAAAACTTTGTCTCTTGCTTCAAAAAGTTTTTAAAGAAAGAGAAAATTCCTATCCAAAAGAAAAGATTTCTAAAAAGTATCCTAAAAAGAAGTGTAAAAGAAAGAAAATCTAAAAACTCTACGTTAGTAAACCCTCCCCCACACTTATCTAATGCATTGTCCTCAATGCATCGTGATATATGTATGCATGAAACAAATAGAGAGGGAAGGAAAAATCACCTCAAGGTGGTGGTTCCGGTGGCGGTCTGATTGGTCCACGAAAGGCGGCCCAATCATTCTTGCGTTGAGTCCGGAGGAACCCACTAGAAATCTCAAGAATACAACCCACTAAAATGATGTATATATTTATGATTTTTATTAGAAATTTCACCCCATCTAATTTCCAAACTTTCAAAATAATTTAGAGTCAAATTTATCAAGACCCTTGTCCTAGAATAGAATGATTGATTTGGACTCAGGAAGCACAGGAACTAACACCGACTCAGAAAAAAGACTTAAATCAAGTAAAGGTTCAGGAGTCGAGATTGGTTCAGGAAGTGGGTCCAAATCAAGAAGTTGAAGCTCAAGTCCACATTTATTTTCCCATGATGGAATGTGACTTTCTAAGATTGGTGATTCAAGTTCAGGAATGATAGGGATGAGAATCAAAACTGACTCTAAAATGTTACTCAAATTGGGTAATAAAATAGGAGTCAATAATGATTTAGGAATTTAAACTGGATCACAAATTTGAGGATCAAAGTCACATTCCTCATTGAGTTCAATTCCACAAAAATGAGAACTTGCCAATTTATCAATGGGACTTTCAAAAGTATGAAATTGGTCAAGTTCAATATGATCATCACAAATGATTGGTGATTCAATTTCAAAATGGACTAGCACTAGATCCAATACTGACTCGGGAAAAGGATTGAAATCAGGTGAAGATACCAGAGTCATAATTGAATCAGGAAGTAGAATTGAATCACTAATTTGAGGTTCATGATCATATTCATGCTCAAGTTCAATTTCAGGAAAAGGATAGCTTGCCAAAATGTCAATGGGATCTTTAACATTTAAGGTTTGGACAAGTTCAGATGGGTGTTGACTGAGATTTCCTGCACACAAAATATAATATTTTAGTTTTAAGAATATGATGTGCAAGTCTCAATTCTAATCCGCGGTAGCAGGGCTATGCGGGTCGTGATCCTCAGGAAGGGACTGCGATGGAAGCGTTAAGCAAGTTTCTCGAAAGTTTTTATTTTTATTAGTTAAGTTAGAAAGGAAGTGGTATTTACAATGGGTCGGCAAATAAAGAATTGGGAGAAGTTGTGATTTAATCTACAAAAAAGAAAAGAAAAGAAAAGAAAACTTACCTCTTTAATCTGCTTACCGTTTGAACCGTTGCGATGATTTACCTTTTCTTGGAAGGCGTACAAGCATGGCTTATAGGATCGTCCGCCTTCTTAATCTACTCTATGAAATGAAAAACAAGCTATGAAGACCTGTTCATCGCCATAGGCCATCAAGGTTCCTTCCTCGGCTAGGTATTCTCGAAGCAGTTGGATCTCATGGTGGGCAAGACATTAGAGAAAGAAATAGAAGGAAGTAAATACTGAGATACACAAGATTAAATAAGAAGAAAAGAAAATAAAACAATACAAAAATAAAAGCAAACCTCGATTTGATTATTAAACAATGGTGGAAAAATAGAACTTACACCGACTGTCACCATCAGTAGAAGTAGATCCCTTCCTCCATGAATACATCATCTCCTCTCAATTTTTACAAAAAGGAAAAAAATAAAAATTACAATGGAGGAAAGAAAATCTAAACTACAAGAAGAAAACCTAAACCCTAGATTTGGCCCTCTGGCTCTGCCTCTGGACGCTGGACGACCCTGTACGTTGCACTGCAGGGGGTATTTATAGGTGCAGAAGGCCGAAGAGTCCCGGATGAAGTAGCCCACGAAATCTGGTATCCAGATGAGATCAAAGTGCCGCGGAATCTTGGATTTTGCCGCGGATTTGCGGCATTTTTGTGGAATCTGGCCACGCGCTTTGGCGCGTGGCCTCATCTGGTCCGTCCATCTGGGCGCTTGCTTCTGGAAGTATGATCCTGGCTCTCCATATTGGGATTTCGAGATAACTTGATAATCAAGTTACCTAGATTTTGAATTCTCCCAATCTCTTTTAAACGAATTTCCTTATCTCTGCACTCTTTTCATTCTCATCTGCAAGAGTTTAGGGTTGGGTAGAAGTCTATCCTTCCCTCATCTTTGATATTTGCAACTTTAGCCCTTTGTGTATTTGCATTTTGACTTCTTGTAATTGCGCTTTTTCACCTGGGCTTCAAACATAGGCTTGGATCTGGGCTTTTGGGCTCTTTAAGCTTTATTTCTTATTAAAATAATACTTCGAGGCCTGCACACATTAAATAACGAAATATTAATAAATGTGCATTATAATATGAATAAATGTGCAAATGTGATGGTATATATGATGATAATTATGCATTTTTCACTACCTATCACACCCCCACACTTATCTTTTTGCTCGTCCTCGAGTAAAAATCAAAAAGAAAGAGAAAAATCTAACCTAGCTAACTCACTTTCGTAGGAATCACGGTTGCACTTAGCATGTGCAACAAGCCGTTAAACCCCTAGGTTACCCTAGAGGACGAGTGTTGTCTCGTGAGGGTTTTCAGCGGATTACACCCACAAAATCCATAAAAAGAAAAATATTTGAATTATTATTGAAGAGACTAAATAGTCTATAAGTTTTAGGATCCTCATTTTTATTCATTCTTTAAACTTAGTCTTAATAAAGTTAATTGTTTTCCATTTTAGGTAAGAATTAAAATTGAATTTCTAATATAGTCTTTTTCGTTACCAAAAATCATATGCATCCTTATGAATTTTTACTAGGAATTCCTTAACTTGGACTCTCATGCCTCTTTATTATTTTTATAACATCATCTAATTTTCTTTCGTGTAAGTATCAAGGCTTCTTGAGGCCCTTATACCTAACTAATTGACTATTAGATGTGTTAATATAATTTTTTTTTTTTTGGTATGTATAACTCATCTAATTTTCTGTCGTATAAGTATCAAAGCTTCTTGAGGCCCTCATACCTAACTAATTGACTAATAGATGTGTTAATACATGTATAATATTTCTCAGTTTCTTAGGCTTTCTAATCCACCCATGTAGCGAACTTAAAGTCGGTGGCTCCCAAACCGGTCGGCTTTAGGCCACCAGGTGAGAAAACACCCCGCGGACTCAAATTCGAATGAACTAGGCCACAAAACTAAGGACTTTATTTTTATTTAGAACTCACCTTTAGGCATGAATACTTATGCTTCTTGAGGCACATGTATCAGCTTAATTGGTGATTTTTTTTTCTTTTTTTTTTATGAGGCACAAGGTCTTTGTCTTAGAATCCTAGATATGCATTAGGTATGCACATTTCATTAAGGTAAAAATCAAGACTAATTATTTATTCAATTTCTCTCCTATATCTAAAATTTAAACAATTTATTTATTTTGACCAAGTTTTTAGAAATCCTAATCATGATTTTCCTAATCCTTAAAACTAACTTAGATTTCTTTCAAAAAATAAGTCAAAATACTTTCTTTTTATAACAAAATTTTTTTTTTAATTTTTTTTTTATTTAGCAATTTTTGTTAGTGTCTACTTATGTTAGTATGTTAGTAAAGCCCACCCCCACACTTATCTTATGCATTGTCCTCAATGTATGAATGAATGCATATATGCATGAAACAGAATAAGGGAAGGCGGAAGTTACCTTAAGGTGGTGGTTCCGGAGGTGGTCTAATTGGGCCAAGCGTTGCTACCCAATCAAGATAACATATAATTTGGTAGAACCCACCAGAAATTTTCCTTACATAACCCACTAAAATATATGTATAATCATTTATAAGAATTTCCACCCCATCAAATTTCCAAATTTCATAATAAATTTCAGAGTCAATTTTGTCAACCTCCTTGTCCCAAAATGGAGTATGGAAAGATGGAATTATTGACTTGGACATTATAGGTGCGGGAACGAATACCGACTCAGGGAAGAAGCTCAAATCAAGTAAGGGCTCAGGAGTCGGGCTAAGTTCAGGAAGTGGGTCCAAATCAATACATGTGACTCAATGTTGGTGATTCAAGTTCAGGAATGATAGGTGTGGGAATCAAAACTGACTCTAAAAGATTACCTAAGTCGGGTAACAAAACAGGAGTCAATAATGGTTCGGGAATTTGAACTTGATCACAGATTTGAGAATCTAGGTCACATATCTCATTGGGTTCAATGTTATAAAAATCAGAACTTGCCAATTTATCCATGGGACTTTCAAAATTGCACAATTGGTCAAGTTCAATATGATCATCAATTATAGGTGACTCAATATCATGATGAATTAGAACAGGATCCAATGTTGACTCGGGAAAAGTGAAATCAGGTAGAGACACTGGGTCATTATTGAATCAGGAAGTAAAATTGAATCATCAAGTAGGAGATCATGATCATATTCATGTTCAAGTTCTATTTCAGGAAAGGAAAAACTTGCCAAATTATCAACAATTGGAGTTTCAGCAAGTTCAAATGATGGCACTGAAGTAGAATCTTGTTGTCCAAAGCAACTTGGTTCGTCGGCTCTACGAGAGTGGTCAATGATATCAGAAATGGCCGAACGGTGAGAACGTAAAGATTGAACCATCATATCTATATCACGATCACGGGCTAATCTAGCCTGAGTCATGGCTGCAAGCATCCCTTCATAGTTGATAGGTGCATCGTGTTGTGATTGGACTTGAAAAGAGGAAGTGTAATCATGATGGAGTTGTGAGTTGGTGGACTCACGCATTATCATGTCTCCTATAGATGGTAATTGTTGCTTGGACTCATGCATACTTATCATTTCCCCGATAGATGGTAGTCTATTCTGACTGGGTGGATCTAAGTATGACTCATTGAAAGAATGTGGACTGGGTGGAGACTGAGGACAAGTCGGTTGAAAATTGGACTCGGGGACTCGAAACCCCATGAACTCTGTGACAAGTTGAAAGTATGAAAATCATGGTCATAAGATGGGGGGGTATGGGTTATAATTATTCAGATAAGACCATTCCGGCACACTGGATTGGTCAAAGTTATGATATGCCGGGTTGGTAATATCCGAAAAATAGTTAGGTGTGTAATATGGATTAAAGTTGGAAAAATTATTATTATATGCCATATCACACCAACACAAACAAACAAACAAATAAACAAACAAAAAGAAAAAAATTCTATCCAAAGTTAGGGTAGACCTATGACCTAGACGACTCCTAACTGGTTAGACTGTCCATAGGAGGTAGGGTGCAGACTTTGACCACAAGTTAATCAGCCAGGTCAGGGCAAGAGTGGTGGGAGGTTTTCCGTCAAAGACGTTCCTTAATTAAATAACCACCAATCTTCGGGCTTTCGGCCCTCAATCCCCTTCCTAGACACTGATTTGGCAAGAGTCAATTTCCAACACTGTTCCCCCTTAGGATAATCTCCTATTGAGTCCGAGATGTCCCTAGGGCCAACGTCTACTAATTTTTAAGTTAGGCTTGGGTTAGTGAGTGCTTTGGATATGATTTTGGGCTAAGGAAGGGTGATGAAATCCCCACCTTATCTTGTTAATGGGTTATGCCCTTAAGATGAATTAGTGCAAGTGTACAAGATAAGTAGATAAGATTCACTCAAAGTAGAAAATCAACCAAGAGATGAGTCCTACTCTACATGCAATGCGTACGTACCTTGCTCCAGCACTCTTCAACAGTAAAATAAAGTAATTGAAAAGACACGTGCCTAATATGCAAACGTCTAATCAATTTTTATCATTAACAACAAATTTTTTACTGTTGATTTAATTAGCAGTATACAGGTTTATCACAGAACAAAATCAACAAAGCAGTAAACAGTATTTGTAAATTTCAGTAACCTGCAAAAAAAACTGAGTCAGTAATTCACTGCTACTGCCGCGGATCCGCGGTAATTGCCGCGTTTTTGCGGCAAAGTAGCAGGCTCTGCTGCTCTGCCTTCGAGGGCAGAGGCACAGAGTTGCTATATGTCCACTTCTGCTGCTGTTTTTCTGTTCTCCAAACCTGCAAACAGAAAAGAATTAAAAGAATTAGTTAATAATTAATTTTTTGTTTTAGAGATAAACTTACCGTCCCTCCCCGGCAACGGCGCCAATTTGTTGATCGAGATTTCCTGCACGCAAAAATAAAATATTAGATTTAAGAATTAAAGGTGTGCGAGGTTCTCAATACTAATCCGCTGTAGCAAGGCTATGCGGGTCGTGATCCTCAGGAAGGGACTGCGATGGAAGCGTTAGGCAAGTTTCCCTAAAGTTTTTATTTTTATTAGTTAAGTTAGAAAGGAAGTGGTATTTACAATGGGTCGGCAAATAAAGAATTGGGAGAAGTTGTGATTTAATCTACAAAAAAGAAAAAAAAAGAAAAGAAAACTTACCTCTTTAATCTGCTTACCGTTTGAACCGTTGCGATGATTTACCTTTTCTTGGAAGGCGTACAAGCATGGCTTATAGGATCGTCCGCCTTCTTAATCTACTCTATGAAATGAAAAACAAGCTATGAAGACCTGTTCATCGCCATAGGCCATCAAGGTTCCTTCCTCGGCTAGGTATTCTCGAAGCAGTTGGATCTCATGGTGGGCAAGACATTAGAGAAAGAAATAGAAGGAAGTAAATACTGAGATACACAAGATTAAATAAGAAGAAAAGAAAATAAAACAATACAAAAATAAAAGCAAACCTCGATTTGATTATTAAACAATGGTGGAAAAATAGAACTTACACCGACTGTCACCATCAGTACAAGTAGATCCCTTCCTCCATGAATACATCATCTCCTCTCAATTTTTACAAAAAGGAAAAAAATAAAAATTACAATGGAGGAAAGAAAATCTAAACTACAAGAAGAAAACCTAAACCCTAGATTTGGCCCTCTGGCTCTGCCTCTGGACGCTAGACGACCCTGTACGTTGCACTGCAGGGGGTATTTATAGGTGCAGAAGGCCGAAGAGTCCCGGATGAAGTAGCCCACGAAATCTGGTATCCAGATGAGATCAAAGTGCCGCGGAATCTGGGATTTTGCATTTTTGTGGAATCTGGCCACGCGCTTTGGCGCGTGGCCTCATCTGGTCTGTCCATCTGGGCGCTTGCTTCTGAAAGTATGATCCTGGCTCTCCATATTGGGATTTCAAGATAACTTGATAATCAAGTTACCTAGATTTTGAATTCTCCCAATCTCTTTTAAACGAATTTCCTTATCTCTGCACTCTTTTCATTCTCATCTGCAAGAATTTAGAGTTGGGTAGAAGTCTATCCTTCCCTCATCTTTGATATTTGCAACTTTAGCCCTTTGTGTATTTGCATTTTGACTTCTTGTAATTGCGCTTTTTCACCTGGGCTTCAAACATGGGCTTGGATCTGGGCTTTTGGGCTCTTTAAGCTTTATTTCTTATTAAAATAATACTTCGAGGCCTGCACACATTAAATAACGAAATATTAATAAATGTACATTATAATATGAATAAATGTGCAAATGTGATGGTATATATGATGATAATTATGCATTTTTCACTACCTATCAATGGGTGTGCTAAAATTGAATCTTGATTTTCAATACAACATGACTCTTTGGCTCTGACAGAATGGTTAGTGACATTAGGAATGGTCAAATGATGAGAATGAAGACTTTTGACCATCATATCTATGTCATGATTATGAGCAATTTGAGCTCGAGTCATGATTTCAAGCATCTTTTCATAATTGATAGGTTCATCATTTTGTTGAAAAGATGATGTGTTGTTTTAAAATTGGTGGTGAAATTGTGAGTCTATCAGATTTTGTGATTGTTGTTTGGACTCACGCATACTCATTTCCAAAATTGATGGTTTTCTATTTTTGACTGGTGGAACTGAGTATGAATCTTGAAAATGTTGTGAAATTGGAGAGGCCCTCATTTTCTGAAGTTGTCGCTCAACCTCTTGTAAATTGACTTCTATACACTTTTCTAACTCAGATTTTTCTTCAATGGGAGGTCCAGAAAAAGGAGTATAGGAAGCGGATCGGGGAATGAATATTGTGGACAAGGTGAATTGTAGGACAAGGAGGTTGAAAATTTAACTCGGGGGAGGTGAATCCCCATTGACTCTGCGAAGAGTTGAAATTATTTTAGAAATTTTAGTCATAATAATGTGGGCATGGGTTGTATTGATTCGGATAAGGCCAACCCGGTGTATTTGGTTGGTGCATATTGTAAAAAGCCGGGTTGAAATTATCCGAATCGAACGGGGTTGGTGTGAAATATGGATTCGTATTTGGATTGAAAGAATTGTTATTGTTGAATTCCATTTCACAAAGAATCACAAACAAAAAGAAAAAAATCAAACAACAAACAAAAAAGAAAAGACAAAATCAAAACCAAGCCTATAATAGGGTTGACCTAGACCTAGACGACTCCTAACTGGTCGATTACCTGGGGGAGGTTGTTGCTTGAATCCGACCACAAGCTAATCGGCCAGGTAGGGGCAAAATACGGTGGGAGGTATCTGTGCGTAAGCAACGGGCCTTAATTACGCCAAACCACGGTATCTTCGAGGCGTAACCTCTTAATCCCCAACCTTAGACACCGATTTCACAAGAGTAAGATTCAAAACAAGTTCCACCCTTAGTCAATCTCTTAATGAGTCTGAGATGTCCCTAGGGGCCAACGTCTATCAATTTTTATTAGGGCTTGGGTTGTGTGAGTGGGGAGGTGGTTTTTAGGCTAAGGAAGGGTGATGAAATCCCCACCTTATCTTGTATGGGTTTTGCCCTTAAGTTCAATTCGTGCAAGTGTGCAATATAGACAAGAATATAACACAAAGCGATAAATCACCCACGTATTTGTCCTATGCTATATGCAATGCCATATGTACACCTCAGTCCATATCACAACAACAGAACAAAATACAGTATATTAGAATTGAATTGACACGTGCCTAAATGCAAATGTCTAAACCGTTTTAAAAGCGTCCAAATACCGTATTTTAGTTCTTTAGTTTATTATGGTGTGTAGGCAATCAAAACAGGAAAGTAATAGTACAGATCCACTAGCTATTACAACTCACACATCCCAGCACAACAAGATACACAATGTTCACAAAATGGCCGCGTTTTCGCGGCAAAAGTTGCAGTTGCGTGGCAGTTCTTTAAAAGCTGAGTCCCTGATTTCTAGAGCAGGGAGATGCAATGCTAGTGTTTCTTCTGCAATGTTATGCACCTGTAAAGATTGTCTTGCACACCAAAACAGAGAAGACAATGTTAATAAAAACGTGAAATTAAAACCATTCCCTTCCCCGGCAACGGCGCCAAAAATTTTATCGGGGCGAAACTAGCACTCAAAAGTGTGTAGTTTATAAAATCAATGAAAAGCTCGAATGTGCTAATGTACCTCGATACTTCCATTATAGCATTGGCTTAACGGGTCGTATCCACAGGGAAGGGAGGCGATAGAAGCATTAACAGTTTTTATTCACATTGTTTGTTAACAGTTCTTCTTTGTTAAAAGAATGACAAAGAATGAAAAAGAAAAGAAAAGGAAATCCAGAATGAGGTAGGTGAGGAGAGCGATGAAAACGGCGAAGAAAAACAAAAGAGGAGTGGTTTGGAAAACAAAATAGAAAAGAAGAAGAAGCTTGTAGTAAAGAAAATGAAAACAAAAACAAACAAAGAAAGCGGTGAAAACAACGATGAAAAGATAAAAGAATTGCTTTTCAAAACAAGGTAAAAAAAAACTCATGGCTACTAACTACTAATTGATCCACTAACCATGCTAACCTCTTCATGATAGTTGCCTCACATTTTGATCCTCGACCATCATTAATCCTTGGCTTCAAGAGACGATACAAAGCATGGCACATAGATGGTTCATCACAATCAAACATGCATCAAGATCAAGCTAATACAAACATTAACTCGTTAACCATTAAAAGAAAGCATGAAATAAGAGAGAGTTAGCTTGGTTAGCAAGTTAGCAAGTTAGATCTTAGAACCCATCATCAATGAGCCATCAATGGCTCTTGCAAGAATAAGGCCTTATAGAGGCTACTAGATTCATGTGGATTATCAAGTAAGTGGTTATATGGTTAGTGGTTAGTAGTTAGATTGCCATGAGAAGAAAAGTTAGCAAAGCCTCATGTAGAAGATGAAGGAGATTACATTGGAGAAGAAAGGAGGCACCTTTACATAGACTGTCACCATCTATTACATCAATCTCTCTCTATCTCTCTCTCTATGAATCTCTCAGCCCTACTACAAGATCTAGAAAGAAAAGAAAATATACAATAAATGGAATGAAGACCACCTACCTACACTAACCTAAAACATACAGAAAATCAAAACCTACTCCTAAAAATGAAATTTGCTCTCGTTTTGGCCATATACAGGGGTTTTTATAGGCATAAGAAGCCTCTGGAAGACGAGATGGGGCCACGCGTCGACAATCGACTCGTGGGCCTACCAAAGTGCCGGTGAAGCTCGGCATTTGCCGCATTTCCTCGGCAAAACCAGGGAGTTAAATCCCTTGTTTTAGCGAGAAACATCTCCAGGCTTCGAGGACCTTCTTGGTATATTCCATTTTTGATATTTTTGGCCGAATATTCGTCTGATGTGCGCAAGAGTCTAGATTCGACGTATCTTCTAGATGATCCCTTGCTTGGCCTCCAAGTAATGCGAATTTAATTACCCTAATTTGGGTTTAATTAAGCTCTTATTACTCCTTTGCCCTTGAACTTTGGATTTACCTACAATAGAGACCAAAACACGGTTTAGACCGATAATTTATTCATAAATCGGTGGGAAAATGCAATATAATAATGCATAATCGTAGACTAATCACATATGCACCCCTGTAAATCTTTACTAGGAATTCCTTAACTTAGGCTCTCATGCCTCTTTATTATTATGATTATTTTTTTCTTCCTTTTTTTTAATATGTATAACTCATCTAATTTTCTTTCGTGTAAGTATCAAGGCTTCTTGAGGCCCTCATACCTAACTAATTGACTATTAGATGTGTTAATACATATATAATATTTCTTAGTTTTCTTAGGCTTTCTAATCACCCATGTAGCGAACTTAAAGTCGGTGACTCCCAAACTGGTTGGCTTTAGGGCACCGGGTGAGAAAACACCCCACGGACTCAAATTCGAGTGAACTAGGTCACAAAACCAAGGACTTTATTTTATAAAATCACCTTTAGGCGTGAATACTTATGCTTCTTGAGGCACATGTATCAAGCTTAATTAGTGAACTTCTTTTTTTTTTTTTTTACGAGGCACACAAGTCTTTGTCTTAGAATCCTAGATATGCATTAGGTATGTACATTTCATTAAGGTAAAAATCAAGACTAATTACTTATTCAATTTCTCCTCCTATACCTAAAAATTCAACAATTTATTTATTTTGACCAAGTTTTTAGAAATCCTAATCATGATTTTCCTAATTCTTAAGACTAACTTGGATTTCTTTCAAAAGATAAGTCAAAATATTGTCCTTTTTATAAAAAATTTTTTAGATATAATTTTTTTTTGTTATGTTAGAACAAATAAAGAGAAAAACAATTAAAATTATATATATATATTTTTAAGTTTTAATTTTTTTATTTTACATTTTACCCTTCCCCCACACTTGTCTCATGCATTGTCCCCAATGTATGAATGAAATGCATGGATGCATGAATTGGCAGAGAGATAGAGTTACCAATACATTGGGTCAAAAAGACCCATGACTGCTTTTACTTCCGAAACTGATTCCAAAAAGATTTTAAGACGTTGACCATTTACCTTGAATGTACTGCCATTTTTTGGTCGTAGATCTCTATGGCTCCGTGTGGAAACACAGTCTTAACAATGAAGGGCCCTGTCCATCTTGATTTTAACTTGCCGGAAAGAGATGAAGTCTAGAGTTATAGAGTAACACTTTTTGTCCTTGGACAAAAGTTTTCCTCGTGATGAACTTATCGTGAAAAACCTTAACCCTATCCTTCGCAATTTTCGCATTGTCATATGCCTCGTTCCTCAATTCTTCCAGTTCAGAAATTTGCAATTTTTGAAGATCACTGGCCTTATCTAGATCGAAATTCAGCTACTTAATTTCCCATAAGGCTCGGTGCTCTAACTCAACAGGAAGGTGGCAAGCCTTTCCAAAGACTAGTCTGTAGGGAGACATTCCTTGAATCGTCTTAAAGGCAGTCCTATATGCCTATAGGGCATCCACCAATTTGGTAGACCAGTCCTTCCTATTCTGATTCACAGTTTTCTCTAAGATAAGCTTGACTTGCCTATTGGAAACTTCTACCTGTCCACTGGTTTGAGGATGGTATGGCGTAGATAACTTGTGAGTTTGACATATTTTCGCATAAGAGCTTCAAAAGTTCTATTGCAAAAATGTGTACCATTGTCACTAATTATGGCACGAGGGGTTCCAAAGCGCGAGAAGATGTTTTCTTTCAAGAATTTGACAACAACTTTGTTGTCATTTGTCTTGCAAGGGACGGTTTCAACCAATTTCGATACGTAATCTACGGCCAACAAGATGTATTGGTGACCAAACGAGTTAGGGAAGGGTCCCATAAAATCAATGCCCCAAACATCAAAAAGTTCTACTTCTAGAATTGGATTTAGGGGCATCATATTTCGTTTAGAAATCCTTCCTATCATTTGACATCTTGTGCGTTTTGTAAAATTCGAATGCATCTTTAAACAAAGTTGGCCAATAAAAGCCACTTTGTAGGATCTTTTCGGCAGTTTTGCGGGGACCAAAGTGTCGACCGCAAGCAAATTCATGACAAAAGGCTAGAACGCTTCTAGTTTCCTCATCGGGGATACATCTCCTAATAATTTGGTCGCTACAATATTTGAAAAGGTATGAATCTTCCCATATGTAATACCGAACTTGAGACAAGAATCAGTATCTATCCTCTTTTGACCAATTAGGTGGTGTTTGGTTTGTGACTAAGTAATTTACTATGTCGGCAAACCATGATTCCTTAGAGATGGCTAGAAGTTATTCATCGAGAAAATTGTCATTGATGGGCAGTTCGTCAGAAGGTGCGTTTGGCACACGAGAGAGATGGTCTGCGACAACATTTTCAATGCCTTTTTTATCTCGAATTTCGAGATCAAATTCTTGAAGGAGGAGGATACAACGAATGAGTCAGGCCTTCGCATCCTTTTTTAGCATTAGGTATCGAAGTGCAGAATGATCGTGAAAATCGTGGTCTTGGTCCCAAGTAGGTATGGGCGGAATTTCTCCAAAGCGAACACTACTGCCAAGAATTCCTTCTCAGTTGTAGTATAGTTCATTTGGGCGTCATTGAGTGTCCTACTTGAATAATAGATCATGTGTTGCTTGTTATCCTTGCGCTGTCCTAAGACAGCGCCTATCGCAAAATCGGAGGCATCGCACATGATCTCAAAAGGGTTGGACCAGTCCAGAGGTGAGATGATAGGTGCAGAGATGAGTTCCAATTTCAACTTCTCCCACGCACTATTATACATATCGTCAAAGATGAAGGGCACGTCTTTAGTTAGGAGGTTTGTAAGGGTCTAGATTGCTAAAATCCTTAATGAACCTACGGTAAAACCCGGCGTGTCCTAAGAAAGAACGAATGTCCTTCACGCATCGTGCAATTAAAAGTTTGGCTATGATCTCCACCTTAGCCTTGTTTACTTTGATCCCTTCCCTAGATATCTCATGACCTAGGACAATCCCATGCTGCACCATGAAGTGGCACTTTTCCCAATTGAAGGTCAAGTTCTTTTTGGTGCATCTATTCAGCACAGCTCCAAGTGATGGAGACATTGGTCAAATGAATTTCCATAGACGGAGAAATCGACCATGAAAATCTCTAAGAAGCGCTCGACCATATCAGAAAAAAGGCTTAACATACAATGTTGGAATGTGGCGGGGGCATTACATAGGCCGAAAGGCATTCGACGTTAGGCAAATGTCCTAAATGGGCACGTGAACGTTGTCTTTTCTTGGTCCTCCGGGGCTATTGGGATTTGGTTATACCCTGAGTAACCGTCTAAGAAACAGTAATACTCATGACCGGCTAATCGTTCCAGCATTTGGTCGATAAATGGGAGAGGAAAATGATCTTTTCTAGTGGCGGCGTTCAACTTGCGATAGTCTATGCATACTCGAACTTTGGTAAGCAATCGTGTTTGCACTAACTCATGCTTGTCATTTCCTACCACAGTAAAGCTGGACTTCTTAGGGACCACATGCATTGGGCTAACCCATTCGCTATCGAAAATGGGATAAATGATCCCATTATCTAATAGTTTCACTATTTTAGCTTGTACAGCCTCTTGCATGAGCGGGTTTAGCCTACGCTATGGATCTTTCTTCGGTTTAACCCCTTCCTCTAGATGGATTCGATGCTGGACTATTGTAGGGCTCAGTCCCTTAATATCTGCCATGGTCAAACCAATGGCTTCCCTATGTCTCCTAAGGGTTGCCAGTAGGTCTTCCTCTTGCCTATTAGTCAAATTGGAGGCAACTATGACTGGTAACGTCTCTTGTTCACCTAGGTAGGCGTACTTAAGATGTTTAGGCAAGGTTTTTAACTCCAACGAAGGAGGTGGCTCGATAGGTGGAGGTGTTAAGCTTGAATTTTCTATCTCTATAGAACTAGGATTTGCTGCCCATTCAATCTCATCAAGGTTGAGATCACTTGATTCTAACTCTTTCTCTTCCTTTGACTCTAGTGTGATATCCTCATTGTGCTCACTCGTCATATTTTCAATGAAGTTAACCTCAAAGGGTTGGTCAGTCATGTCGTAGGGATGCTTACCTAAGTTGAAAACATTGACTTCCTTGGTAATATCCCCAAAAGTCAATCTCATGGATCTGTTTCTACAATTTATGATTACATTCACGGTTGCTAGGAATGGGCGTCCTAAGATGACGGGAGTTTGGGACCTAGGATTAGACACAGGTTGTGTCTCTAAGACAATGAAATCGACTGGGTAAATGAATTCTCCCACCCGTGTGAGGACATCATTGATCTCTCCCTTAGGAACTTTGATTGATCGATCAGCCAATTGAATTGTAACTTGGGTTGGGTTGAGTTCACCTAATCCAAGTTGTTAATATATGAGAAGGGAAGCAAATTAATACTAGCTCCTAAATTGAGGAGTGCTCGATTGATTTCGGCTCGACCTATTGTGCATGAAATGGTGGGGCAACCAGTGTCCTTGTACTTGATTGGGATCTTGTTGGACAATAGCTCACTAATGTTAATGGCTAGAAAAACCTTTTTAGGCACATTTGTCTTTCTTTTCTTGGTGCACATGTCCTTAAGGAATTTGGCATAACTAGGGACCTGTTGGATTGCATCAAGAAGTGGTATATTGAGCCTAACCTGATTGAATACCTCGAGAAGTTTCTTCATATGTGCATTATTATTACTCCTAAGCCTATTTGGAAATGGGGCTATAGGCTGGTACACCTGTCCTGCTGATTTCTCAACTTCAGTTTCTTTGGAGTTTTGTGGAGATGGAGTGGAACTAGATGGAATGGACAACTGAGATGGGTCCTGTGGCATGGATACGTGATTATAAACTTGTTTCCCTGATCTTAGTGTATGAACCAAGTTACAGTGATTTTGTTCTTGAGCCTCATTGGCTTGCCTAAGATTCCTAGGGTTTGGCAATGGTTGACTTTATAGAGTTCTCCTTTGTCTTTCTTGTTGATTCAGTTGGATCTCTATCCTGGTCAAAACTTGAGCCAACGTGTCATGGCTTTTAACTAGAGTGTCCACCTTTCTTTCCATGTTGGAGAGTCTTGTTTCCATTTGTGAATATTGGAAAGAGTGTGGAGGATTTTGACTAGGGAAATGTTGTTGATCGGGTGAATTTTGGAAATTGTTGGAGAATTTGGGCCTAGTTTGATCATTGTTGCTTGGGCCCCATGAAAAATTGGGATGATTTCTCCAACCCGGATTGTAGGTGGGTGAATATGGATTGTTGGCGGCCTTGTGAAGGCTGCACTCATATGTTCGGGCAAGGTTTGATGCGCGATAAAAATGGGACATTCCTCGAACACATGGTTCATGTCTTGACAATAAGTACAGTCCGCCGAAGGTGTTGGGCTGACTTGGTTCACAGAGACTGGTTCTTTAGTTTCAAGAACTTCTAGTCTTCGCATCACAACAGCTAACTTAGCGTCGGTAGCTATATTGGCCTCAATGGAATGGATACCTCCTTTAGAAGAAGTAGGGTCATTAGTCCTAAATTTTTCCGGAGTTGGTTCCCATTGGATGGTATTATCAGCTAATTCTTCATATAATAACCATCCTTCATTTTCGTTCTTTTTCAAAAATCCTCCTTGGCACATGGATTCTAAAAGCGTTTTAGTTTGATATTCTAATCCATCATATAGAACTTGGCAAAGTCGCCATTTCTCTATCCCATGGTGAGGGCATTGGGCAAGGAGGTCCTTAAAACGTTCGAAATATTTTCAAAAAGGTTCATTGGCTGTTTGCTTAAACTGTAAGATACTCTTCCTAATTAGTTCAGTCTTGTGGATGAGATAAAACTTCTTTAAGAAGGCCTTAACGAAATTATCCCACGAAGATATTGAACCGGCCTTTAGACTGTAGAGCCATTTCTTTGCTAAGTCTTTCAAAGCGAATGGGACAAACCGTAGTTTGATGGCATCTTCTCCTAGGCTGGGTATCTTCATCATGAGACATACTTCTTCAAATTCCCTTATGAAAAAGTATGCATCCTCAGATTCAAGTCCATGAAATTTGGGAAGAGTGTTGATGTATTGTGGCTTGAGCTCAAATTGGTCAACACCTTCATCGGATAACTGAATGCAAGAAGGAAGAGAGGTCCTAATAGGATAGAACCTATCTTGTAGTTGAAAAACACCTAGAGGGGGGGTGAATAGGTGTAAATGTTAATCTATAAACTAAATGAAAACTAGATGCGGAAGCTAATGCAAATATTGCACAAACTTAATACAACACACAAGTGTAGCCGAATTCCCCGTGAAGGGCTCTGGACTAACTCCTCTTGATTCCCCTTGAATGGGTTGAGGTGCTATGTGAAGCTCTTGTGGTTAAGTATAAGTTAGGCACACACACAAGCAAGCCAAGCATATAAGGATGAAATGCAATATGAAATAATGCTAGGCAACACAAGCAAATAGATATGATGCTTATGAATGAATGATGCTTTGCACAAATGTAAAGAGAGAGAGAGAGAGATATTGGATCAAACGCAAAGACCAAGATATGTTTCGAGGTTCGAGCCCCTCACTCTACATCCCCGCTTACACCACTGTGTAGGATTTCTAATCCACTATCTCCCACCGAGGGAACCTCTACCGAGGAGGATTTGTTACAACTCTAGGAGTACCGAACTCCTCTCTCAATACAACAACCTCCACCGAGGCCAACAACCAACAACAATCACCTCTACCGAAAAGATTTACAACCAAACTCAATCACCTCACACTTGAGGGATACAAATCAAACTCCACCTCTACCAAAGAAGGAGCAAACCAATCACCCGATCACCTCTACCGAAGAGGGATACAACAAGAATAAGGGTGTTTACAACAAGTGGTTCCAAAACCACAAACTCTCTTTTCTTTCCTTTTCCACAAAACAAATGATCCTAATAGATTAGAATAAAAGATAGCTCAAGTGTGGAAAACTAGGTGTTTGAAAAACAAGAACACAAAGAAAATACTTGGGAAAACTCTTGTAAAAGATAGAGAATGAAAACCAACACAAATATCCCAAATTCCTATTTTCTTTGATTTTTCCAAAAACCTAAAACAAGATGAATGAATCCTTTTAGCACAAAAACTCTTTTAAAAACACTTTTAAAACACTAGTAAAGGTCTGGAAATTTTGGCACTAAAATCTTGGTCAAAATCCCAATGAAATGGGGTTTATATAGGCCCATCAGAAAACTAGCCGTTAGGCTGATGTGGCAGCCTGACAGGCCTGACGGTCGGCCGCCCGGTCGACCGCCAACGGTCAAAAATATGACCGTTGGGCAAACCCGGTCGACCGCCCGGTCGACCCAAACAAACAGAGAGCTCTGCTCTCAGACCCGGTCGACCGCTCGGTCGACCGGCTCTGTGCCAGCCAGACGTGCACAAGTCTGTGCACGTCGGTCGACCCTAAGGGTCGACCGGCCCATGGTGCGGTCGACCGTTCCGGTCGACCGACCTGGCCTGTCAGTCACAGAACAGGGTCAGAAAAACATGTTAAAATATTTTTGAAAAATCTTTTTAAGTCTTGTAAAAATACCCAAAAATAGTTTTATCATATTGCAATTGATATATAAACATGTGATAAATATTTCTACTCAAATATCAAGCATATGAAACCATTTTTGTTTCTTATCATTTTTACCAAAAACCAAATCTTGTATTTTAATCAAACTTGGATTTTTCAATACATGAATAGGAAAGTCAAAATAAGTTTGTTTAAAAGTTAAGCATGCATGTATAGAATGAAACAACTATACATATATCAATTAAACTTGTTTTGATTAAACTATTCATGAAAACACATATCAAAACCAAAATGTGTGTGTATGTGCACTTGAGCATATCAACTATACTAAGCTTTACAAATGGATCTAAACACACTATCTAAACTAGGATACCTAAGTCTTCTTGATGATCTCCATCTTCAAGTAGACTTGCACCCAAACGCGTGATCCACCGAGTGCAAAGGAAAGATCTTGAAGCTTGAACACCGGAATCACCATGATAAGCTTCCAAACACTTCTTGTTGATGCTATCACCAAACTAATATCTTGCTAATGATCTGAAACTTAAAATCACAAGAATATTAGTAAACATAACTACATGAGTTGATCATCATCAAAACTAGAGTGGAAGGCCTTTGGGCCAACAATCTCCCCCTTTTTGATGATGACAAAACTCATGGAGATAAATATGCATGGATTAAAGTTAAGCTTCAAAGAAGCTCCCCCTTAACTCATGCATAAACAAATAAACAATAAATATGCAATGAATGACAATGCATATAAACAAGGTGCTCTAGATATCAATGAAATATTCAAAATAAAACATGTTCTAGATACCAATTAAAACATCATATCATATATGCAAAAATGTAAGCATGCATATAAACTCTATAAACTCAAAATCATTCTCCCCCTTAAGCAAGGAAGACATGCATATATAATAAACAAAACACAAATACTTCTCCCCCTTTTTGTCAATCATCAACAAAGGGGTAAAACATAAAAACAAAATTTTCTCCCCCTTTTTGTCAAAAACAAAAGGATCAAGAAGGGGTAATCAAAACAAATATGATACCAATTCAAGATATGACAATAAAGTGCATATTGATACCAATTGAAATAAAACATGTAACAATCAATAAATGATATATGCGATATACATTCATGAAGAGGAAGACGGTTAAGTAACTTCCCTACACATATGCATTACATGAAAGAGGGATGACAAGCCCTAAATCACATAATGCATATTATGTAATGCATAAGAAGAGATGTGAAGCTCCCCCTACACACGTGTACCACATAGAGAAGAGATGTCAAGCTCCTCAATACTAGATACACCCAACATGAATCTATATGTAGAAGAGATGTTAAGCTCTCCTTGCATATATAGGCAATATAAATCAAAACTATTATTAATATATTAAAACATCTTGATACCAATTGATTAAGCAAGCATATAGCATACCAATGATACCTAAACAATCTTGATATCAATAGAAAGTTTTTTACTTTTAAGAGCACATGATACCAATTTGAAAGTATTTTTCATTTAAAAATTCAATTTTTGAAGTCATAAAGTGTGGGAGTGGAAATCAAATACCAATTGAAAATATGAAATTCAAGTTTTTCTCCCCCTTTATGAAATACAAACTAAAAACATGCATAGGCTTGAATGAAGATACCAATTGAAAATTAAATCAATTGAAATAAAACTTAAAGCTCAAGCTCTAGCATAAACAAGATTTGTCCTTAAGATATAGAAATATAATAGCACAAATAAAAATGTATGTGTGTATGAGATAGAATGAGTACCAATCACCAATAGATGATACTAATTGATAACATACATACACAATAAACAATTATGAGTATACAAAAGGATCAAATTGATACCAATTGAAAGAGTTCAATGATACCAATTGAAATAACAATAATAAGCATGGTATAACTCATATCACAACGAAGAATACGAACTAGTTAAAAATGGAAAGTTTTGTTAACTAGTACGAAATCCTTCAAGCAAGGAATAAAACAAGATTATTTTTCATAAAATATGAAAATCACATGATAATCATCACTCTAATTCAATTAAGCATAATTGTGACTCATGAAAACAAAACATGAGCCAGGCAATAAATATGAGTGTACAAGTAAAATGTGAAGATCATAATCATGAAAATTTGCATTAAACTCAATTATTCCTTAAACCAATAAAACATGAAAATAATTAAAGCTATTTAATCTTCAATGGCATATGTATGTCTAATACAAACTAAAGTATACATACATATCCAAAACTCAACGAGTCAACAAAGGTATATGCATGAAAGCATGTGGCTCAAAACGGATGTATATGTATAAGATTAGTTTGAACTAGATGGACATATACATGAAGTTAAATATAAACTCACGAAAACATGAATAACATGAAAAACTAAATTTTCATTAACAAATTTAATTTCAAGGTATATGTATGAATTGTCAACACAATAAGTATACATACATATCCCTAAATACAATTGAGTCCATATATAGATTTGCATGAAAAGCAAATGACTCAAGAGGTATACATGTATATCTTAATGTTTTGGCATAATAAACATATACATGAAATGGAAACACATAATCTTTCAAACAAATTCAAAAATAGGAATACAAGTTTAAAATATATGAATCATCAAAACTAGACTATACTAGCACATCTAATGGGTTCAAATAAGCAATCAAGCCCATACATATATAGATTTATTTGTGGCTCACTCTATGTACAAGTATAAATCTTCTAGTTTTAATGAAAACTAACATCTAAACATGTAATCAAGACATAAATCATAAAAATAAGACAGAAATCATTTAGACTAGGATTTATACTAGTGTCATAAACATGAAAATAGGCATAACAAGTATAAATGAACGAATCATCAAAACTAACTTATACGTGTCCATATAGTGGATACAAATGAGCATGAAGTTCAATCACATATAGAACAAATGTAGCTCACTATTTGTACATGTATAATACAAGTTTTGATAAAAAACTACATCTAGGCATGTTATTACCACATGAAGCATCAAAAATAAGATAAAATTCATCATGAGAAAACTAAAACATGATTACTATGTAGATTCACATGTATTAGATTCATGATGTACATTATAGCTAAACAAAAAATGAGAACACTAAATATGAGTTCATATAAACATGTGTGTCTCAAATACTATACATGTATGTCAAGGATCTAATAAACATGGCATTTACACACTAATCCATAGACAATGAAGCATGCTATAAACAATGAGCATAAAAAGCATGTAAACAATAAATAGGAGTTAGGAATCGTTACCAAAACCTAGAAGGCAACTTTCCTTGTCTCCAAAACATGGTGGTCCTCTCCACCAAAACTTCCCTTGAAAGTGATGCATCCAAATGATTTCCTTTAAGTACGGAACGCATCCACTCCAAGGTGTCATTGCTCTCACGTCATGTGAGAGCCCACACCTACATCAAAAATAAGAGGGGTGGTCTTTGGTACCCATACTCTTTTGGGTCCATGGGGGTTAGTACCTTCTCTAACCCAAAGAAACTTCTTTTCTAAATTTACATTATGTAATCTATCAAAATAAAATTTAGCAAGGTGGCCCTTACGACCACAATGTGTACAAGTGTACACATGAGCATACGTGTGATGGTGTTCGTGAGGAGCATGTGTATGCCGTGGAGGGTGTGCATGAAAAGATGGAACTTGTTTCTTTCGAAACAAAGTTTCTAAACGTGTATGCCCTTCTACACATTGGCTCAAAGTGGAGCCCAAACACTCTACACTCTTCTTTAATAAACAAATATCATTATTGATCCTAGAAGAAGAGATACATGCATTAGGTAGACTAGATGAAGCTACACTAGCATGGCAAACATGTGCATCAATCTTTTTATGCAAAACAATGTTTTTCTCTAAGAAAACATTTAAATCATTTGAAATAGAAATTATTTTATTTTTCAAAATAACATTCTCCTTTGAAATAAAATCTACTTTTGAAGACCAATTTTCATTTTTCTTCAAAAGGTTTTCACAATCATTTTTAGATTTTAAAACTTTATTTTCTTTAAGTGCAAGTTCTAATTGAGATCTCAATGAATCCCTTTCATTATAGACCTCAACCTTCTCTTGCAAAACATTATCAAGTCTAGAATGCAAACTTTTATTTTCTTTTCAATTTCTAGACTTTTCTTTTTCAAAATTTTATACTTCTCAATTAATTTTCACATACAATTGAAAGTTCTTCATTCAAAGCATGGGGATCAGTATTATCATCACAAGAAGAACTAGCACTATCATCACAATCTAAGTGGGGTTCCGAATGTACCTCAAGGGAGTATTCCCTTGGACCATGAAGCATTGTGACTCGGAGTCTCCACTAGATTCCTCTTCCTTTTAGATCTTTAGGTAATGTGCTTCTAATAGCCTCAAGGGCTAGTGCATTGGCCCCTATATGATCATCATTACCAAGATAGCATTTCTTGGTAGCGGCAAGAAAGACATGCAAGCCTAGGGTCTTCAAGTACATGGACATCCTATACTTTCAAACAACAATGTTGAAAGGATCAAAGCTAAGTGGGGTCATGAAGTCCATGGTATAAACTATATGTGTGCAAACAAGCAAATACAAACAAGATTGCAAGCAAATGGATCTCACTCCTAGGATGTTAAGCCTAATATCAGGAGCACTAGCTCTGATACCAATTGAAAAACACCTAGAGGGGGGTGAATAGGTGTAAATGTTAATCTATAAACTAAATGAAAACTAGATGCGGAAGCTAATGCAAATATTGCACAAACTTAATACAACACACAAGTGTAGCCGAATTCCCCGTGAAGGGCCCTGGACTAACTCCTCTTGATTCCCCTTGAATGGGTTGAGGTGCTATGTGAAGCTCTTGTGGTTAAGTATAAGTTAGGCACACACACAAGCAAGCCAAGCATATAAGGATGAAATGCAATATGAAATAATGCTAGGCAACACAAGCAAATAGATATGATGCTTATGAATAAATGATGCTTTGCACAAATGTAAAGAGAGAGAGAGAGAGAGAGAGAGAGAGAGAGATTGGATCAAACGCAAAGACCAAGATATGTTTCGAGGTTCGAGCCCCTAGCTCTACATCCCCGCCTACACCACCGTGTAGGATTTCTAATGCACTATCTCCCACCGAGGGAACCTCCACCGAGGAGGATTTGTTACAACTCTAGGAGTACCGAACTCCTCTCTCAATACAACAACCTCCACCGAGGCCAACAACCAACAATAACCACCTCTACCGAAGAGGTTTACAACCAAACTCAATCACCTCACACTTGAGGGATACAAACCAAACTCCACCTCTACCATAGAGGGAGTAAACCAATCACCCGATCACCTCTACAGAAGAGGGATACAACAAGAATAAGGGTCTTTACAACAAGTGGTTCCAAAACCACAAACTCTCTTTTCTTTCCTTTTCCACAAAACAAATGATCCTAATATATTAGGATAGAAGATAGCTCAAGTGTGGAAAACTAGGTGTTTGGAAAACAAGAACACAAAGAAAATACTTGGGAAAACTCTTCTAAAAGATAGAGAATGAAAACCAACACAAATATCCTAAATTCCTATTTTCTTTGATTTTTCCAAAAACCTAAAACAAGATGAATTAATCCTTTTAGCACAAAAACTCTTTTAAAAACACTTTTAAAGCACTAGTAAAGGTCTGGAAATTTTGGCACTAAAATCTTGGTCAAAATCCCAATGAAATGGGGTTTATATAGGCCCATCAGAAAACTAGCCGTTAGGCTGATGTGGCAGCCTAACAGGCCTGGTGATCGGCCGCCCGGTCGACCGCCAACGGTCAAAAATATGACCGTTGGGCAAACCCGGTCGACCGCCCGGTCGACCCAAACAAACAGAGAGCTCTGCTCTCAGACCCGGTCGACCGCTCGGTCGACCGGCTCTGTACCAGCCAGACGTGCATAAGTCTGTGCACGTCGGTCGACCCTAAGGGTCGACCAGCCCATGGTGCGGTCGACCGTTCCGGTCGACCGACCTGACCTGTCAGTCACAGAACAGGGTCAGAAAAATATGTTAAAATATTTTTGAAAAATCTTTTTAAGTCTTGTAAAAATACCCAAAAATAGTTTTATCATATTGCATTGATATATAAATATGTGATAAATATTTCTACTCAAATATCAAGCATATGAAACCATTTTTGTTTCTTATCATTTTTACCAAAAACCAAATCTTGTATTTTAATCAAACTTGGATTTTTCAATACATGAATAGGAAAGTCAAAATAAGTTTGTTTAAAAGTTAAGCATGCATGTATAGAATGAAATAACTATACATATATCAATTAAACTTGTTTTGATTAAACTATTCATGAAAACACATATCAAAACCAAAATGTGTGTGTATGTGCACTTGAGTATATTAACTATACTAAGCTTTATAAATGGATCTAAACACACTATCTAAACTAGGATACCTAAGTCTTCTTAATGATCTCCATCTTCAAGTAGACTTGCTCCCAAACGCGTGATCCACCGAGTGCAAAGGAAAGATCTTGAAGCTTGAACACCGTAATCACCATAATAAGCTTCCAAACACTTCTTGTTGAAGCTATCACCAAACTAACATCTTGCTAATGATCTGAAACTTAAAATCACAAGAATATTAGTAAACATAACTACATGAGTTGATCATCATCAAAACTAGAGTGGAAGGCCTTTGGGCCAACAGTAGTGACGGTGGTTGTGCCATGTGTGAGTCGGGCTTTTGCTCGGGTGGTGAACTGGTTCTAGTTAGTCTAGATGTAAGTGGGTCTCTCGACCAAGCGGATATGCACAATTAGCAAACAAGTTCACCCAATCAATCAATAAAAAAGAAAATAGTCAAAATTCCTATTCTAAGGTAAGTCTTGACCTAGACGACTCCTAACTTTAGAATGTCCTTAGTGTTGGCCCAAAGGCCTTCGACTCTAGTTTTGATGATGATTAACTCATGTAGTTATGTGTACTAATAATCTTGTAATGTTTTAGTTTCAGATCATTAGCCAAGATATTAGTTGGTGATAGCTTCAACAAGATGGTTTGGAAGCTTTCACAAGGTGATTCAAGAGCCTAAGCATCAAAGATGACATCTAGCACTCATTGGAGTCAAGCTTGGTGAATCACGGTTTGGACCGAGTCAACTTGGAGACGGCGCTCTACAAGAAGACTTAGGTATCCCTAGTTTAGTTTGTGTTTAGATCCTAATTGTAAAGATTAGATTAGTATGATATGCTCAAGTTCACAACACACGCGTTTTATGTTTTGACATTGGTTTTCGGTTTTAGGTTTAACCGATCTTGGTTTTCATGAATAGATTTTATATTAAAACAAGTTTACATGGTTTAGTGTATATATGATTTGTTCTATATACATGCATGCTTCTATTGCTTAAACAAACTTAGTTTGATAGTCTACTTCATGACTTTTATGTTTTGGTAATTCTAACAAAATATATTTTGGAATCAAATACAAAAACATGATATTTAATCATGATACTTAAACTTAATATTTCAACATGATATTCATGTGTTTCATACTTTTTCTATTTGGATGAGTTTTGGACAAAGTGTATTTTCTATTCAAGAATTCAAGTTTTGAAAAATACCGGTTTTGGTTTTTGGCAAAATTTCTATGACACAAAAATAGTCAAATATGTTTAAAATTTGTGTTGAGATTTTTAACACAAGTTTGTATTTCAATGTAAAATGACAAAACTATTTTTGTGGAATTTTATAGATTTTGTGAGATTTATTATAATATATTTTTATCCCAGTTTTCTGTTCCAGGCTTCAACCAAGTCGACTAGTCAACTGACAAGTCGACTAGGCATGAAGTCGGTCGACCGGACCGGTCGACCGACGTGCACAGAACTGTGCACGTCTGGCAGTTTTGGGGCCGGTCGACCGGGCGGTCGACCGACTGTTAACAGAGTTGCTCTCTGTTTGTTTCGGTCGACCGGGCGGTCGACCGGTAGCTGACAACGGTCAAAAATTGACCGTTGGGCGGTCGACCGGGCGGTCGACCGGCAGGGTAATTTTGGCAGTTCTGCTGCCAACGGCTATTTTTCTGATTAGCCTATAAATACCCTTTTGGCAAGAGTTTTTCTCTAAGAATTTTTGTGCGAATTTTTACATACTCTCTGGTGTTTTTACAGCAATAAAAAGAAGTTTTTGAGCTTGATTTGAACAATCTATTTGGTGTTTGTGTTAGGGTTTGGAAAATCAAAGAAAGGGTTTTTGGGAAAGGATTTTGAGTGAACTTCTCTATCTTAGTTTCAGTTTTTCCCAAGGATTTTTCTTTGTAATTTCTGATTTTCAATCCTTTAGTTTTCTCCACACTTGAGCAAAAATCTACTATCTAAATCTATAGGATATTTGTGTGGGAGAAGATATAGTTTGTGGTTGTTGTTTTAGACCACCAAGTTGTAACCCAATCTTTTCTTAGCTTTGTGCTTTGGGTTGTATCCCTCAAGTTGTGAGGTGATCTTTGTATTGGTTTGTGATTGTGGAGGAGGTTGAGATTGTATTGGTTTTGAGTTTGCCTCAAGGAGGAGATTGTGATTGTTGGCTTGGAGTTGTGCCTCAAGGAGGAGGTTGTGATTGTAAAGAGAGGAGTTGGGTACTCCTTGTGAGAGTTCTTGGTGAACTAGCAAGTGGATTAGAAATCCTTCGTGTGCCGAAGGCGGGGATGTAGAGCTGGTTGCTCGAATCTCGTAACATATCTTATTGTTTGCGTTTGATCCATTGACTCTCTCTTTATCTCTTTACTTTGTGCAAATTGCTATATCTTATTCTTGCTTGTGTGTGCATCATTGTTGTAATTGCAATTAGTTTTTAAATTCCGCATTTAGTTCACTAGATTAGCACCGTCACCTATTCACCCCCCCTCTAGGTGACTTTTCAATTGGTATCAGAGCTAGTGCTCCTGATATTTAGGTTTAACCACCTAGGAGTGATCTTGGTTTGCTAATCTTCATTTGCATTTTCATTTGCACGCATTTAGTTTGCACTTATGGCTAGCCCTCCTATGTTTGATCATTTTAGACTTGATGCTTGGAAGGCTAATATGACTAAACATTTAAAAGACCTAGGACATCTAGTTTATCAAGCCATTACCATAGAATCCCTCCCAAATAGTAGCAAGCATAAGAAGGCCAATGCATTAGCACTTAGGGCACTTAGAGCATCTCTAAATGAACATTTATTACATGTTTTTGATCGTTATGATTCGGCTTTTGCAGTTTGGAGCATCTTGACTTCTCCCGAGCTTCCAAGGATTATCAACAAGATGAGGAGATCTAAGAGAGAAAAGTCCGAAGAGCAATGCCTCATGGTCCAAGGGAAGAACTCCCTTGAGGTACAATCGGATTCTCAAATAGATGATAGCTCTAGTTCCTATTGTCATGGATGTTTTGAAGTTTAAACTTTAAATATGGAACTTGTTCAAAAGCTTGAGAATTTGTTAGAAAAACATGATTTGTTGAAAGATGATAATCTTATTTTGAAAAATGAATTAAAGAATTTATGCTCTAATTTTGAATTGATGTTGCAAGAGAAGGAAGAGATTGCAAGTGAATGTGACTCACTTAAATCTCAACTCGAACTTACTTTAAAGGAAAATGAATTTTTGAAAAACAAAAATGATTGTGATGATGTTGTAAAGCACAATGAGATCTTATCTTCAAAATTGGATTTTACTTTTAAAGAAAATCTCACTTTGAAAAATGATATTGATGCAATTACAAAAGAATTGGATTTGGTTTTGATTAAAAATAAATCATTGCAAAAAGAGATTGATGTTTGCCATGCTAGTGTAGCTTCTTGTTCTAGCACACCTATTGCATGTTCCACTTTATCTTCTAGCATTGAAAAGGATATAATTGTCTTGAAGAAAAGTGTTGATAGTTTTGGCTCCACTTTGAGCCATTGTGTCATGAATCACTCACGTTTGGAAACCTTGGTTCGCAAGAAACAAGTTCAAACCTTGCATGCACACCCATCTAGGCATACACATGCTTTTCATGATCACCATCATCATATGTATGCTCACGTGTACACATGTACACATTGTGGTCGTAAAGGCCACCTTACTAGATTTTGTTATGATCGTATTTATAATGAAAATTTAGCAACTAATTATGTTTGGGTGAGAAAAGATATTAACCCCCGTGGACCCACAAGAAAATGGGTAACAAAAACCACCGCTTTAACTTTTGATGTAGGTGGGAGCTCTCGAATCACTTGAGGGCATTGGTGCCTTGAGGTGGATGCATTCTAAGCTTAAAAGAGAACCATTTGGACGCTTCACTCTCAAGGAGAATTGGTGGGAGGACCACCGGGTTTTGGAGACATGGAAAGTTGCCTCTTCGGTTTTGGTAACAATCCCTTACTCCATTTAGTGTTTACATGCTTTCTATGTTCATCTTTTATAGCATGTTGTGTTTTGTTGTTCATTATGCTTTGTGCCATGTTCATTAGATTAAGGTTGTACATGTTTAGCTACTTGAGCATCCATGCTTCATATAGATCTATATTTAGTGTCTTACCTTGTTTAGACTAACATGTATGCTCTAGATCTAATGCACATGCATTTGCATAATGATCATATGATGTTCTATAACTTTCGTTTTAATGATTCATGTTTTGACTAGTATGTTTATTGCTATACATGTATTGCAATTTGAAATCACCATTGTTTAGATGAACCCATATTTTGTGTTTTCACAATTGTTTTGATATTATATATATCTTGATTCTTATAGCATGTGGATTTACATAATGATCATTTTTAGAATATTGTTGATTTATGACTCGTTTTATGCTTAATGATTTGGATATATGCTTAGATGTTAGTTTTCATTAAAACTAGGATTTATACTTGTACATAGAATGGGCCACAAATAAACCTTTATATATGTTTGTGCTTGGATGCCTATTTGTACCCATTAGATGTTCTAGTATAGTCTAGTTTTGATGATTCATGCATTCAAACATGTATTCCTATTTTTGATGTGTTTTCTATGATTAAGTGTTTTCACTTCATGTATATGTCTATTTTGCCAAACCTTAAGATATACATGTATGCCCCTTGAGTCATTTGCTTTTCATGCAAATCTATATTTTGGACTCAATTGTATTTAGGGATATGTATGTATACTTTTGTTTTGTCAAAACATACATATGCCTTGGAGTTTAATTTGTTATGATGATTTTCGTGTCATTGAGGAAATTTCCTTTAGTAATGAAGATTTAGTTTTTCATGTGTTCAAATTTTAAAGGAATTTCAATCGAGCTTGATTGTCCATTTTCATGATGATATGTTTCACACAACACTTGTACACTCACCCTATTTAATGTTTTCTCGTGATTTAGTTTTCATGAGTACAATTTGTGCTATATGAATTTTGAGTGTTTTAATTTCATGTGATTTATATGTGTTTTCATGAAAAATATTTTTGTTATTCCTCACTTGAAGGATTACGTGCTAGTTTTCAAATTTTCATATAACTAGTTCGTATTCTTCAATTTGGTAGAGTTTTTCGAACAAACTATAATTCCAAATCTATTTTTGAAAACCCCTACCATTGATGGGCGGTTGGATGGGAGATCATGCTCATGTATGCTTAATAGTGTAAATCATTTTAAACTTGATCATGAAATGGGTGGTAGTTGATATGAGTCATACACTTGATCTTTTGTTGTTTCAATTGGTATCATTGAATCCTTTCAATTGGTATCAATATGACATCTTTTTGTATACTCATATATGTTTGTGTTTTATATATGTATGCTTGCACCTCACATAGCATCAAATTTCAATTGATATCTATCTTTTACATACATATATATAGAAGATTTATTTGTGCTTACTATATCCCTATATTTTTAAGCACAAAACCTTGTTTATAATAAGCTTGAATTTTAAATGTGTTTCAATTGATTTAATTTTCAATTGGTATCTTATCTCAAGCATTCGCATATTTTTGTTTGGTATTTCATAAAAGGAGAAATCTAGTATTTCATTTTTCAATTGGTAACAAATATTTTCATTTGGTATCAAGAAGCTTGTTGTTTACTAAAAATTGGTATCAAGTTGTTTTTTTTTATTATCTATTGGTATCATGTGCTTTATTTTCAATATGGTTTATTTTCAATATGTTTTATTTTCAATTGGTATCTAGTTTACTCTAGATATGTTTCTTTTTGATATAAATGTTGTTTTTTTTTTATTTCAATGCCTTGTTTAGATTTCAATTGTTTAATTTCAAATTGAATTTGGCATTACCTAAATTTTGTTATTTCATTTGATATCATAATGACCTTCATAGTTATATGTTTTAATTGGTATCATATTGGTTTTGATTTCACCCCTTAGAATAGTTTATTGGTTCCTTATTTCAAACATTTTGGGGGAGAAAACTTTGTTTCTATCATGCTTGTTTTTACCCCTTTGTTGATGATTGACAAAAAGGGGGAGAAGAATTTGGAAATTAATATGCATGATTTAGTTTGGAGAAGAATTTTGGAGTTCATATGCATGATTTATGCATAAGTTTTCTGTTTTATTGGTTGTTTTATTTTCATTGGTATCAAGAGCATGTTTTGAGCTTTTATTTGTTTTATGTTTTTATTTTCATTGGTATCAAGAGCGTGTTTTTAGTATCAAGAGTTTTTGGTAACAAGAGCATGGTTTGATAATTTATTTGTTTTATTTTATTGGTATCAAAGAGCATTTGTTTATTTAATTGGTATCAAGAGCATTTGTTTTATTAGTATCAAGAGCATGTTTCATATGCATATTCATTTTATGTCAAGAACCATGTTTATATGCATCTCTATTGTTTGTTTATCTTTATGCATGAGTTAAGGGGGAGCTTCTTTGAAGCTTTACTTTAATCCATGCATATATAACTCCATGAGTTTTGTCATCATCAAAAAGGGGGAGATTGTTGGCCCAAAGGCCTTCGACTCTAGTTTTGATGATGATTAACTCATGTAGTTATGTGTACTAATAATCTTGTGATGTTTTAGTTTCAGATCATTAGCCAAGATATTAGTTGGTGATAGCTTCAACAAGATGGATTGGAAGCTTTCACAAGGTGATTCAAGAGCCTAAGCATCAAAGATGACATCTAGCACTCATTGGAGTCAAGCTTGGTGAATCACGGTTTGGACCGAGTCAACTTGGAGACGGCGCTCTACAAGAAGACTTAGGTATCCCTAGTTTAGTTTGTGTTTAGATCCTAATTGTAAAGATTAAATTAGTATGATATGCTCAAGTTCACAACACACACGTTTTATGTTTTGACATTGGTTTTCGGTTTTAGGTTTAACCGATCTTGGTTTTCATGAATAGATTTTATATCAAAACAAGTTTACATGGTTTAGTGTATATATGATTTGTTCTATATACATGCATGCTTCTATTGCTTAAACAAACTTAGTTTGATAGTCTACTTCATGACTTTTATGTTTTGGTAATTCTAACAAAACATATTTTGGAATCAAATACAAAAACATGATATTTAATCATGATACTTAAACTTAATATTCCAACATGATATTCATGTGTTTCATACTTTTTCTATTTGGATGAGTTTTGGACAAAGTGTATTTTCTATTCAAGAATTCAAGTTTTGAAAAATACCGATTTTGGTTTTTGGCAAAATTTCTATGACACAAAAATAGTCAAATATGTTTAAAATTTGTGTTGAGATTTTTAACACAAGTTTGTATTTCAATGTAAAATGACAAAACTATTTTTGTGGAATTTTAGAGATTTTGTGGGATTTATTATAATATATTTTTATCCCAGTTTTCTGTTCCAGGCTTCAACCAAGTCGACTAGTCAACTGACAAGTCGACTAGGCATGAAGTCGGTCGACCGGACCGGTCGACCGACGTGCACAGAACTGTGCACGTCTGGCAGTTTTGGGGCCGGTCGACCGGGCGGTCGACCGACTGTTAACAGAGTTGCTCTCTGTTTGTTTCGGTCGACCGGGCGGTCGACCGGTAGCTGACAACGGTCAAAAATTGACCGTTGGGCGATCGACCGGGCGGTCAACCGCAGGGTAATTCTGGCAGTTCTGCTGCCAACGGCTATTTTTCTGATTAGCCTATAAATACCCTTTTGGTAAGAGTTTTTCTCTAAGAATTTTTGTGCGAATTTTTACATACTCTCTGGTGTTTTTACAGCAATAAAAAGAAGTTTTTGAGCTTGATTTGAACAATCTATTTGGTGTTTGTGTTAGGGTTTGGAAAATCAAAGAAAGGGTTTTTGGGAAAGGATTTTGAGTGAACTTCTCTATCTTAGTTTCAGTTTTTCCCAAGGTTTTTTCTTTGTAATTTCTGATTTTCAATCCTTTAGTTTTCTTCACACTTGAGCAAAAATCTACTATCTAAATCTATAGGATATTTGTGTGGGAGAAGATATAGTTTGTGGTTATTGTTTTAGACCACCAAGTTGTAACCCAATCTTTTCTTAGCTTTGTGCTTTGGGTTGTATCCCTCAAGTTGTGAGGTGATCCTTGTATTGGTTTGTGGTTGTGGAGGATGTTGAGATTGTATTGGTTTTGAGTTTGCCTCAAGGAGGAGGTTGTGATTGTTGGATTGGAGTTGTGCCTCAAGGAGGAGGTTGTGATTGTAAAGAGAGGAGTTGGGTACTCCTTGTGAGAGTTCTTGGTGAACTAGCTAGTGGATTAGAAATCCTTCGTGTGTCGAAGGCAGGGATGTAGAGCTGGGTGCTCGAACCTCGTAACATATCTTGTTGTTTGCGTTTGATCCATTGACTCTCTCTCTATCTCTTTACTTTGTGCAAATTGCTATATCTTATTCTTGCTTGTGTGTGCATAATTGTTGTAATTGCAATTAGTTATTAAATCCCGCATTTAGTTCACTAGATTAGCACCGTCACCTATTCACCCCCCCTCTAGGTAACTTTTCACTTAGGAGGTATATTGCCGACCTTAACCACAAGTTAATCGGCCAGGTAGGTGGCAAGACCAGTGGGAGGTTTTCCATCAAAGACGTTCCTTAATTAAATAACCACCGATCTTTGGGCTTTCAGCCCTTAATTCCCTTCCTAGACACCGATTTGGGAAGAGTTAATTTCGAACAACTTCCTCTTTCCGCCAATCTCCTAGTGAGTCCGAGTTAACCTAGGGCTAACGTCTAGTCAATTTTTACTTAAGGTTAGGGTGTGAGTGTGACGAAGATGATTTGTGGGCCAAGGAAGGGTGATGAAATCCCCACCTTATCTTGTTAATGGGTTTTGCCCTTAAAATTTTTTTGTGTATATGTAAAGCAGTAGATAAGTAATCACTCAAAAAGCAGTAAATCAGCAAGTGTGTTTCCTAATCTATATGCAATGCAAACGTACCTTGTCGCCAGCACTCTTTAACAGAATTAAAAAAAATTAAATAGACATGTGCCTACGATGCAAGAGTCTAATTTTTTTATTTTTTCAACAAATAAGTTACTGTTAATTATTAGCAGTGTGCAGGGTGATCACAGAGAAAAGTTAACAGAGCAGCAATTAAAACTTGCAATTTGCAGCAACCTGCAGAAAATAGAGTGAGTAGTGAACTACTCAGGCCGTGAAAACGCGGCTATTGCCGCGCAAACGCGGCTCTGAAGTAGGCTCTGTTGCTCTGCCTTCGAGGGCAGAGGCACAGAGTTACTATATGTCCTTTGCTACTGTTTGGTTTCCTGTTCTCCGAACCTGCAAATAAAAAGAATTAAAGAATTAGTTTTAAGAATATCGTGCCGTTCCTTCCCAGGCAACGGCGCCAAAATTTTGATTGAAAATGAGAAATTGTAATAAAGAAAAAGTTAGAAATTAGAGTTATGAATTCGCAGTCTCAATTATATCCGCTGCAGCAAGGGCCAAAGCGGGTCGATCCACAGGGAAGGATGCGATGCAAGATTTTCGGACGATTCTCTGTATCCTTAGAACAAAACAAAAGAGAGATTAGATTTGAAATATATGATTGGACATATGTAGTTTTACTGATCTTCTACCACAACCCATATTGCAAGTCTTAAATATTGAATATCATCTTGAAATACATAAAATCTATCCTAGGTTTATTAGAAAAGATTCAAGCAAGAAAAATGATATTAGAATCTAACTAGTTCGTACTACTAAAAATTCAACAAATATTCATCCTAACTTCTAAGTACAGCATAAAAAAAGTGTTACCTTAAGGTTATGCTGTCAAAGTACTTAAGTATGAAGTTGTGAAGAATTGTTTAGAGCTGTAACCTAGATTAGAAAAACTAATCATCAATTTAATCTTCAAGCAATCTGTCTTAAACCTAGGGTTTCTAAAAATTATTATCAATCCATTCAATTCCTAAACTGCTCTAGGGTTGCTTAAGAGATCAGCAAACCACACTTTAGAATTAGTTAATCATCTTCTTTTTTTTTATATTTTCAATTTTTTTTATTTTGTTTGATGTGAAGAATTGTGAAAGAAAGAAGAACAAATAAAGAAAAGATCACAGCATAAAATTAAATGACAAGAATTTAAATGACAAAAGAGGTAACATTTATTTGAAATCACGTCCAAATACAATGCTCCTTCTTCTCCACAATATGCTAAAAGAGAAATTAAAATTACAGAAATTTGAAAAGAGAAAAAAACTAAAGAAACCCTAATTTCCCGTCTCTAGATGCGCCTCTTTGTTGCTCTGCAGGGGTATTTATAGGAGCTGAAAGAAGTAGAGTCTCGATAGAACTCTCATGCGACGGCAGTTGTTCCATCTCATCCATCTGGCCTCCCTGGCCACACGCTTTCGCGCGTGGCCTCCTCTGGTCCGTCCATCTGGGTATATTCATTTAGATCTGGCATCTCGACTCTTTATTTTGAAAATTGGGATAACTTGGGAAGTAAGTTACCCTAAATCCAAATCTTTTCAAAACGAATTTTATCTTTGCACTCTCTTTCTTTTATCTTTATCCTCATCCTGTAAGCATTAAGAGTTGAACAGAAGTCTATCCCTTCCCTCTTCTTTTAGTATTTGCAACTTTTGCACTTGGTAATTGCACTTTTGGCATTTGGTAATTGCAACTTTTGCACTTGGGCTTGGACATGGGCTTTTGGGCTTCATTTAGGCTTTTATTCTTTATTTAAATAAATACTCAAGGCCTGCACACATTAAATAACAAAAATTTAGTAATAGTGCATAATTAAAAGAATAAATAGGAAACATGATAGTAAATGTAGTGATAAATATGCAATTTTTACTACCTATCAAAGGGTCAAGTCTGCTAATAGGAAGGGGCAAGTCTACTAATAGGTGGTCAAGTCTACTAATAGGAAGGGTCAAGTCTACTAATAGACTAATGATGTGTATGTGTATTCAAGGCTTTTAACATACTATTAAATATTACAATACACATTCATAGCAACTCTCTTTGAGAAGTTTTGATCATGTAGAACTCTTGAATAGACTTGTGTAAAAGAGCTCCATTGAAATGGCTTCACAAATGTATCATCAAAAGCAAGTTCCAACATTCTCTCCTTTTTTGATGATGACACTTTGTGTGCTCCTTTTTGATGATGACACTTTGTGTGCACAAATGCTTCTCCTGCAGAAAATAAGTTATATGTTCTCCCCCTACAGAAAATGGGTTATAACAGATATAGAAACACTTGTGTTCTCCCCCGCAATAAATATATCATAACATGTATATATATGATAAACATTTGAAGTATTGTTCTTATCAAACTTCTTATATGGTACCTGAAAGATAAACATTAGATGGTACCAATCATAAGAGTAAAGCATTAACCTTTTGGAGACCAAACCCAATTTGAATTTGGTTTCCATCTGTTAGTATACACATAATTGCATGAATTACATATATCATGTATGTATGATGCAATATAAGTATTTTTATCAACAATGCTTAAGTTTTTAGGAATCCATATAAACTTATTCTTAATTCGTTTTGAAATAATATCAGACTTTCTTTTCACAAAAGAATTATATGGATTACTAACATATGAAGATTTTTCAAAAAATCTAAGACCATAATGATTATGTGACATCTTTTGATATGATAACAAATTATTCAATTTTTCTTTTCATTGATTAAATTTAGTCACATTTTTCCAAATCTATTCATATTTCATTTTGAAAACTGACATGTCTTTATCTAACACAGAAATTCTTTCTTTTAAAGACATAGTTTCCTTTTTAAAGAAAATATTTTCTTTTATAAAATTCTTATTATCCTTTTTCAATAATGATATCACTTTTCAAAATTATCTTTTTGAGAATTTATAGAAGAAACTTGAGAGACATAACATGAATTTCTTTGAAAAGTTTTTCATTTTCCTTTGATAAAACTTTATTCTTCATTTTTTCATTCTTTAGATCATTGAATAATTCATGGAATGCATCTAAAATTTCAGTATATTGTACTTCATCTTCTTCTAGCCCCATGTAACAGATGTGGCATGTTCAGTGGTTTCTTCTTCATAAGAGGAAGAGGAATCACTGTTCTCCCATAGTGCTTGGTAGTCTTTCATCTTTCTAAACTTTTTACTCTTAAATTACCTTTGTTTTTTAGCAATGGGCAATCCTTCTTCATATGACCTGTTTTATTACAATTAAAACATCTAAACTTACGTTACTTTAAGAATCTTCTGAATTTTCTTGAAAGCATTGACATCTCCTCTTTATCGTCATCTGAATTGTCCGTGTCTGAGGATGCATGGAAGGCAAGTTCTTTCTTTTCGAGAGAGATTGTTGTTCATCCTTCTTTCTGTCTTCGAGTTGCACTTCATATGCCATTAGATTACCAATAAGGTTTTCTAACGACATTGTTGAGAGATCATTCGCTTCTTCGATTGTGGTTGTCTTCTTCTCCCAATCTAATTTGAGTGCACGAAGGATCTTGCGAACTTTTTCTACTTGGGTGTATTCCTTTCCAAGGATGCTAAGGAATTGGTAATGTCGGTGAATCTTATAACCATTTCTGAGATGGTCACTCTAAGCATTGTAGTTGGTTGTTGGCTTGGTGTATGGTGCTTCTACAATGTTCCAAAGTTCGTAATTGAGCGATTGCAAGTAGATCTTCATTCTACACTTTCAATAGTTGTAATTGGATCCATCAAATAGCGGTGGACGTTATGTAGAATGTCCTTCTTTGAATTGTGACGAAGGGAACTCCGTTGCCATCCTTGTAGATTATTGACTGGATATGCAGGGCTCTGATACCAATGTTGGACCTCACTCTGATACCAATTATTGGTCCCGAGATGATGCCAATTGTGGATCTAAAATACAATGTCAACATATATACTAAACAAAGGATGATTAGAGTTAAATAAATAAAAAACTTGCAATAAAAGGAAATTAAATCTCAGAAAAGTTAAGCAAACGCAAACACGAGAAATTTATCCTGATTTGGTTCTTGTGACCTACATCCAGTCCCCAAGCCACCCATTTGAGATTTTCCTTTATCCTTTGATTTTGTACACCCAAAATCAACACCTTGTATCCTACTTGACAAATCCCCTTTGCCAAATGTATACAACTCTTCTTACAATAAAGAAGATCACTACACCTTGTACAACTTCTCTTCTACACCAAGAAGACGCTCTTGTACAATGCTTCTTTTGAGTGATTATAAACTTTCCTATAAGCCTTGAATCTGAATATGCTTATGAACAAGGCTATTATAGGTTGACTTTTAGAAATCTTTACTTTGGAGTAGGAATTTGGTGAAAAAACAGAAAGTGGGAACAGTTTTTAGAGAACCAGAATTTTGAACAAGATTTTTGGTCAGAAAACTATAGATTTGAATTAGTATTTTAAACCTAAGATGACAACCCTATTTATAGCTAAAATTTATAGTCAGTTAGGATAGTTATTAGGACAAATTTGAATTTTGAAACATTGGATAAAACACCAGAATACAATAACTATACAGCAGTTACAAACTGCTATAAGTCGACTAGGGGTTGGGGGTTAGTTGACTAGGGTAGGCAATTTAGACTGGGTTAGTCGACTAATCGTGGGTATAAGTCAACTATATAAGACTGAAATAGATATTAAAGTTTTTGGAAACTACAATTAGTCGACCAGCAGGAATTATAAGTCGACTATAACATATATTAGTCGACTAGTCTTTTTTATAAGTCGACTAATAACCCTATTAGTCTACTAATAGGAAGGGTCAAGTCTGCTAATAACAAGGGTCAAGTCTACGAATAGGAAGGGTCAAGTCTACTAATAGGTGGTCAAGTCTACTAATAGGAAGGATCAAGTCTACTAATAGACTAATGATGTGTATGTGTATTCAAGGCTTTTAACATACTGTTAAATATTACAATACACATTTGTAGCAACTCTCTCTGGGAAGTCTTGATCAAGTAGAACTCTTGAATAGACTTATGCAAAGAGCTCCATTGAAATGGCTTCACAAATGTATCATCAAAAGTAAGTTCTAACACATATATGTATGATATGAGCAATATGAAATAATACAAGGTACAAGAAAGAGAGAGAGTTTAGAGATAGTGGATCAATCGCAAACACCGAGACATGTTTCGAGGTTCGAGCCACTGCTTTACATCCCCGCCTTCACACAGAAGGATTTCCACTAATGCGTCCATACAGGACTTCCCACACAGGGAATCTCCACTGAGGATTTGGGTAATACAAACTTAGAGTACACAACTCTTCTCTCAAACAACAACAACCTCTACACAAGAGGCAAGGCAATAAGCCACACAAGATCAACCTCTCAATTAGAGAGATAGGCACAAAGCCAACACAATCACCTCTCCTTAGAGGGATAGGCACAAAGCCAAAAATAATTCCTCAATCACCTCTACACTTAGAGGGATACCAACAAACACAATCACCTCTACACTTAGAGGGATACCTAAAGAAAAGAGGATTACTACACTTGGTGGTCTCAACAAATCACAAACTAATTTTCTCACCGAAAACAAGATCCTAATAGATAGGATAGATAGATAGCTCAAGTGTGAGAAAAACAAGGGTGTTTGGAACAAAGAAAAACAATTAGGAAAAATCTCCAAATAGATATTTAAATCAAGAACAAAATAAATTCCCAAAAGACTCTCTTTTCTTTAAAATATTCCAACCATAGAAAACAAAAAAGATAAATATTTTAACAACAAAAACTCTTCTAAACTTTTACTGAAAAACACTTGAAAGATAGGAAATTTTCTCTTTAAAAGTCTTGGTGAAATCAGCTCAAGATAAGGCATATATATAGCCTCTAAAAAAATCTGCTTGTTGGCAGTCTAGAAAGGTCATGGTCATATTTATGACTGTTGTGCCTCCGGTTGGCTGCCTGATCGACCAGCCATAGCCATTAGTCGACCGCCTGATTACCGGCCAGCATCTGAGAGTGGGGTGCTCTTAGTCAGTCGACCGCACAGTCGACCGGCCTTCATGGCAGGCCATGTGAACATTCCTCGTGCACATCGGTCGATCATTCTGATAGACTGAACACTGGTCCGACCGGTCGGCTCGGTCGACCGCCAGCTGATCTGGCTGGGGATTTAGGGTAGAAAAACCTGTCTTTTAACTTCTATAAAATCCCATAAAATCATATAATTTTCATAAAAATAAGTTCTTGTAAGATCTTTGAATACCAAATATGTGTGACCAAAAATCAACACATATTACAAACTATTTGAACCATTTTTGTTATATTGAAATTAGGTTTAAACACAAATTTCGTATTTTTCAAAACTTGGATTTTTGAAATGGAAAATCGTTTTTTCCAAAAATTATATGGATACAAAAACAAGATATTAAAATAAATTTGAAGCATATTGTACATAGATAGAATCCAATATACATGTAAGATATATATATATCTATGTTTTTGATATGAAATCCAAAACCGGTTAAATCAAAAACAAACTCTAAACTTGAGTGTGTATGTGAACTTGAGAATATCAATACTATCTACCTTTATACAGGATCTAAACAACCTTAAACTAAACAAATCGAGGTCTTCTTGTCTCCAAGCCGACTCGATCCAAATGCGATCCAACGAGCTTGACTACATCTGAGTGCTAGATGCGATCTTGACGCGCGAGCTCTTGAATCAACATGTGTTAGCT
This sequence comes from Agave tequilana, assembly GCA_038442645.1. Classification (NCBI taxonomy): domain Eukaryota; kingdom Viridiplantae; phylum Streptophyta; class Magnoliopsida; order Asparagales; family Asparagaceae; genus Agave; species Agave tequilana. Next base: position 109,546 of record JAVJIF010005661.1, read on the forward strand.
CCAAAGCTCCTTTGTTGGAGCTAAACACCTACTAATATATTGGTCAATCACTAAAACTATTTAAACACAAGATTATTAGTAAACAATAACTACATGAGTTAATCATCATTAAAACTAGAGTGACGGGTTTCTGGGCCAACAATCTCCCCCTTTTTGATGATGACAAAACTCATGGAGTTATTTATGCATGGATTAAAATTAAGCTTCATAGAAGTTTTCCCTTAACTCATGCATAGCAATAAACAATAAAGATAGTCAATGAATGCATAAACCAAACAACACATATATGTATAAATGAGGAAATAAACATAAATAAACTCTCCAAATACTTCTCCCCTTTTTGCATAAATAAAAACATATATGTATTAAACAAGAAAATAAACATGCATATATAAACTCTCAAAATTCTTCTCCCCCTTTTTGTCAAATCATCAACAAAGAGGCGAAAAAAAATCAAACAATAAAGATATATATGCGATATACATTCATGAAGAAGAGAGACGTAAAGTTAACTCCCTCTAAATACATGCAACACATGAAAGAGATGATTAAACCCTAACCACATAAAGCTTAATATATAATGTATAAAAGGAGATGTGAAGCTCCCCCTACACACGTGTAAGACATACTAAAGAGAGGTCAATCACTTCAATATAAAATACACTCAACATGAATCTATATATAGAGAAGATGTTAAGCTTCCCTTGCATATAAGTAATATATATCAAAACATTATGAAACCTTTTTAAAACACATTTATGGTACCAATTGAAAATATACCAATTTATGATAAAGGTATATATTGAAACACCATGATACCAATTTATGATACCAATTGAAAATAAACAAAATTTTTAAGATACCAATTGAAAATATCTTGTAAATTTTTGATACAAATAGAAAATAAAATATTGTATGTTTTTAATATCTACTAATTGAAAGTAAAAACTAATTGAAAATACAAACTAAATTTTTGGGTAAACACAACTCATTTTGCAATAAGGATACCAAATTTAGTATAATACCAATTTAAGATTATTGATACTAATATTGAAAATATTAGCATATATCAAAATAAAGCATTTTTCATCATAAAGAATGCGAGTAAGGTGCCAATAGAAAATAAAATCGATTGAAAGATAAAACATGAATTTTTCTCCCCCTTTATGAAATACTAATAAAAATAATACATAAGCTTATATAAGATACCAATTGAAAAATAATTGACATTAGGGAGTAAATCAAGTTTAGCATAAATATAATTTGTGCTTTAAGATGTAAAGATATTGTAAGTACAATCAAATCATTTATATATATATGAAAATATAAATACCAATTGAAATTGATACTATTTAAGTTTTGCAACATACATATATCGGAAAACGCATATGAGTATACAAACATAAAATATCAATTGTGATACCAATTGAAAATATAATAAGGATCAAGTGTATAACTTATACCTACCACCCTATTCATGCACATGTTAAAAAGATTTTCAATTTGAGCATAAAAGGCATGGCCGCCCATCCTACAAGGTATGAGTTTTCAAAAATAGTTATTAAAAATAATTTTAATATATTTGCAAACTCTACCAAATGAAGAATATGAACTAGTTTAAAATAATTTGAAATAACTAGTTATATATTCTTCAAAACATGAAACTAAATCATGTATTTCATGAAGCATGCATTTTACACAAAATTGACACTCAAGATATACAGAGTTCAACAAAGTACTCATAAAATAAAGTAATGAGTAAACACAAATAATGTGAGTATACAAGAATCATGTGAAAAGCATAATCATGGAATTAGGTAATGAAACTCGTATGAAATTCCTGTTATCAAAATAAGAAATCATCAAAACTAAATGGGCTTCAAGGTATAAGTATATTTTGTCTAAAGTAGAAGTATGCATACATATCCCAAACACAAACGAGTCCATAAAAGAATTTATATGAAGGCAAATGACTCTAGGGTATACATGTATATCTAAAGTTTTGGCAAAATTGACATATACATGAACCTAAACACATTTATATGAAAACATGTACAAAAGTAGGGAATACAAGTTAAAATGCAAGAATCATAAAAACTAGGCGATATAAGTACATCTAATGGGTACAAATGAGAAACATAGTGGCTAACTACTTGTACAAGTATAAATACAAGTTTTAATGAAGACTACATCTAAATAAGTAATCAAAACATGAAGTACAAAATCATGAACAAACATGATAATTAGATTAAATGCACATAATTTAGAACTAAGATATACACAATAGTTAAACTAAACTGAGAATACAAAAATAAAAATTCATATAAACATGAGTGTATCTCAAATACTACACATGTATTTCACAAGTCTAATCATCATGGCATTTAACATAATAATCATGACAAACTTAAATATGATAAAAATTAACAATATGAAAGCATGTAAACTAAATGAGAGTTAGAGATAGTTACCAAAACCATTAGGCTAATCTCTAGATCTCTAAACTATGGCGATCCTCCCACTAAACTTCCTTGAAGGTGATGCATCCAAAGTAGTATCCATCAAGCACAAAAGCATCCACCATTAATGCACCAATACTCTCACGTTAAGTGAGAGCCCACATCTACATCAAATACAATAGGGGTGAATTTTGGTACCCATACTCAATTGGGTCCATAGGGGTTAGCACCATTCCTAACCCAAACAAACTTGTTTGCAAAATTTAAATCATTTATTCTATCATAACAAAATTTTGCAAGGTGGCCCTTACATCCACAATGTGTACAAGTGTACACATGACCATACATAGAATCATGTGTGTGAACATGAGAAGCATGTGTATGCTATGTATTGTATACATGCATATGTGGAGTATGTTTCTTTCGAAACATAGATTCCAAATGTGTGTGGTTTATGGCACATTGGCTCAAATTGAAGCCCAAACAATCTACACTTTTCTTCAACACACAAATATCATTTTAATACTTGAAGACAAAGTGCAGCATGCAATTGAAACACTAGATGGTGAAGCAATATTAGCATGACAAACATGTGAATTTAAATAAATTTTTAAAGATATATTTTCATTTGAAACTAAATCCAATTTCTTTGAAATTAAAGCAATTTTATTTTTTAAAGTTTCATTCTCTTTTAAAATAATGTCAAGTTTTGAAGATAAAGCCTCAATTTTCTTCAAAACAATGTCACAATCATTTTTATTTTTTCAAAATTTTATTTCATTTAGAGCAAGGTCAAGTTGGGATTTCAGTGTGTCCCTTTCAATTGAAATCTCATCTCTCTCTTGTGAAATAATATCAAGTTTAGAAAATATATCTTTATTTTCTTCTTTTATTTTAAAAGTTTTCTTTTTCAAAACTTGGTATTTTTCTAGCAAGTTTTCACACACAATGGAAAGTTCTTCATTCAAGACATGGGCATCCATAATGTCATCTCCTGAAGATTTAGCACAATCATCTAAATGAGTTCCGAGTTTATCTCAAGGGAGTCATTCCCTTGGACCATGTAGCAAGTTTGCTCAGACTCATCCACCAAGGGTTCCTCCTCTATATATTTCATCGTTTGTAGCTTGAGAGAGGTCAAAGTGTTCCCCACTGTAAAAGCAGAATTACAATGAGAAACAATAGATAAATATTCTTTACTAAGAGTGCATCTAAGTGCCTCTAAGGCTCGTGCATTGGCCTCTATATGCTTGTTATTACCAAGATAGGATTTCTTGGTAGTAGCAAGGTAAACATGCATTCCTAAGGTCTTAAAGTACATACTCATCTTAATCTTCTATACATCGATGTTAGAAACATCAAACATAGGAGGGATCATGAAATTCATGAGTGTATAAACTATATATATGCAAATGTAATATTAGATTAGCTAACCAAGATATCACTCCTAGGTGGTTAAACCTAAAATCAGGAGCGTAGGCTCTGATAGCAATTAAAAATACACCTAGAGGGGGGGTAAATAGGTGTATGGCTAATCTAATGATAAATGATGCGGAATTAAAAATTAATTGCAATACACTTAGTGTAACCAAAGAGTATAGCCGAATTCCAAGTAATGGGCTCTGGACTATCTCCTCTAAATTCTTCTAAATAAGAGTTGAGGTGCTATCTAAAGCTGTCTTAGTTCAACACAAGTGTAGGCATACACAAACAATACCAAGCATATATGTATGATATGAACAATATAAAATAATGTAAGGTATAAAAGAGAGAGAGTTTAGAGATAGTAGATCAATCGCAAAAATTGAGATATGTTTTCAGATTCGAGCCACTGCTATACGTCCATGCCTTCAAACAGTAGGATTTCTACTATTGCGTCCACACAGGACTTCCCACATAGTGAACCTCCACTGAAGATTTGGGTAATACAAACTTAGAGCACACAACACCTCTCTCAAACAATAATAACCTTTGCACAAGAGGCAAGGCACTAAGCCACACAAGATCAACCTCACAATAGAGGGATAGGCACAAAACCAGCACAATTATCTCATTGGCCTGAACTAGGTCTTATAAGAGCCAAAAAGGGCCCAATCGGGAGAAACTATAATTTTCAAGAGCTGGAGTAGTATTACTTAGTTTTTATGTATAATTAATACTAATTAAACTTATTTCTGGCCTTAATTGGAGAGTTTGATCAAAAGTCACTCTTTCAGCCTATATTGGCCTGAGCCTAAGCATTTAAAAAGCCGAATATGACCAAAACAGGGAGAAAATATTGTTTAGGAGCTAGGAGTAGTATTACATAGTTTCTATATATAATTACTACTAATTAAACTTGTTTCTACTATTAATCAGGAAGTTCGTCTAAAAGTTAAACTTTCATGCTCGATTGGCCTGAACTAGGCATTATAAGAGCAGAATAAGACTCAAATAAGGAGAAAACATGTTTTCAAGAGCTGGGAGTAGTATTCTTAATTTATATGTATAATTACTACTAATTAAACTTGTTTCTATTCTTTATTGGGAAGTTTGATAAAAAGTCAAATCTTCAGCCCCGATTGCTTGAACTAGGCATTATGAAAGCCGAATAAGGCTCAAACAGGGAGAAAACATCTTTTCAAGAGTCGGGAGTTATACTACATAGTTTTCATGTAAAATTACTACTAATTAAACTTGTTTCTATTCTTAATAAGGAAGTTTGACCAAAGTGAAATCTTCAGCCCCGATTGGCCTCAACTGAGCATTATAAGAGCCGAACATGACCCAAACAAGAGAAAAATATGATTTTCAAGAGCTGTGAGTGGTATTACATAGATTTTAAATGCAATTACTACTAAATAACCTTATTTCTAGCGTTAATTGGATGTTTGATAATTAGAAGTTTGACTAAAAGTCAAATTTCAGCCCCAATAAGCTTGCACTATGCCATATAAGAGTTGAATAGGGACATAATGGGGATAAATTGAGGTTTTCAAGAGCTAGAAGTAGTATTACGTAGTTTTTATATAGTAATAAATTATCTCTGTAGTTTATTTGAAAGATTGACCAAAAGCCAAATTTTTAGCCCCGACTAGCCTAAAGTAGGCCTTATAAAAGCCTAATAGGGCCTAAATAGAGAGAAAATATGTCTTTAAAGAGCTGAGAGTAGTATTACATAGTTTTTATGTACATTTACTATTAATTAAACCTGTTTCTAGCCTTAATCTGAATGTTTGACTAAATGTCAAAAATTTAGCCCGATTGGCCTGAACGAGGCTTTATAAGAACGGAATAAGGCCTAAACAAAGGGGAGAAAACATGTTTTCAAGAACCGGGAGTAGTATTACATAGTTTTTGTTTATAATTCTACTAATTAAATTTGTTTCTATTCTTAATTAGAAAGTTTGACCAAGTGTCAAACCTTCAGCCCTGATTGGCTTGAATGAGGCATTATAAGAGCCAACTAGGACCCAAACAAGAGGAAATATGATCTTCAGGAGTTGAGAGTAATATCACATAGTTTCTATGTATAACTACTACTAATTAAACTTGTTTCTATTTTTAATTTGAAAGCTTGACCAAAAGTAAAATTTTCAGCCCCAATTGGCTGAACTAGGCCTCATCAGAGCCAAACAGGACTCAAACGGGCGAAAAACATGATTTTCAAGAGCAAAAAGCGGTAGTACATTTCTTCGATGTATAATTATTGTGAATTAACCTTGTTTCTAGTATTAATTAGTAAGTTGATTAAAAGTCAAACTTTCACCCCAATTGGCATGAACTAGGCCTTATAGGAGCCGAATATGACCAAAATGGGAGAGAAAACTTGGTTTTAAGGTGGAGGGAGTAGTATTAGATAGTTTCTATATATAATTACGACTAATTAAACTAGTTTGTAGTCTTAATCTAGAATTTTGACCAAAAGTCAAATTTTGAGCCCTGATTGGCCTTATATATGCATTATAAGAGCCGAATAGGGCCCAAACGGGGAGAAAACATGATTCAAAGGCCAGAAGTAGTATTACATAATTTATATATCAATTACTACTAATCAACAAGTTCTAGTGTTAATTGAAAGTTTGAAAAAAGTTTAAACTTTCTACGTGGATTAGTCAGAACTAGGCTATATAAGAGCTGAATATGGCCTTAAAGGGGAGAAAATGAGGTTTTTATGAGCTAAGAGTAGTATTAAAAAGTTATTATGTATAACTACTATAAATTAAACTTTTTTCTATTTTTAATTTTGAAGTTTGACCGTAAGTCAAACTTTCAACCCCGATTGATGAGAATTAGGCCTTATAAGAGTCAAAATGGGACCAAACGAGAGGAAAACATGATTTTTAAGTGTTATGAATGGTATTACATAGTTTCTATGTACAATTACTACTAATTAATCTTGTTTCTAGAGTTAATTGAGAAGTTTGATAAAGAGTCAAACTTTCACCTATGATTGGCCTGAACTAAGTCTTATAAGAGCTGAATAGGGTCCATACTGGAAGAAAATACAGTTTTTAAAAGGCAAAAGTGGTATTACATAGTTTTTATGTATAATTACTACTAATTAAACTTGTTCTAGACTTAATTCTGAAGTTTGACCAAAAGTCAAACCTTCTGCCTTTATTGACCTGACTAGGCCTTGTAAGAGTCAAATAAGGTCCAAACGAAAGACAAACATGATTTTCAAGAGCTGAGAGTGGTATTTATATATCTTCTTTGTAACTAATTAATCTTGTTTCTACTGTGCCTAGTTCAAGCCAATCAAGGTTATAAGTTTGACTTTTTTAGTCAAACTTACAACCCTGATTGGCTTTAACTAGGCCATATAATAATCGACTAAGGCCCAAACAGGGAGAAAATGAGATTTTCAAGAGCCGGGCGTAGTATTACATAGTTTTTATGTATCACTGCTATAAATTAAACTGTTTTGTATTCATAATTTGAAAGTTTGACTAAAGTCAAACTTTCAGCCCCGATTGGCCTAAGTATCTTACAAGGGTCGAGGGCCCAAATAGGAAGGAAACATGATTTCAAGAGCTGAGAGTGGTAATTCATGGTTTCTATGTACAATTACTGCTAATTAACCATATTTATAATATTAATTAGAAAGTTTGACCTAAAGTCAAACTTTCAGTCCCGATTGGCCTGAAGTATGCCTTATAAGAGCGGAATAAGGCCCAAATGGGGTGTTACACATGATTTTCAAGAGCCAAGAGTAGTATCACATAGTTTCTATATATAAGTACTACTAATTAGACTTGTTTTTATCCTTAAGTTGAAAGTTTGACTAAAAGTCAAAACTTTCAGCCACGATTGAACTGAACCAGACCTTATAAGAGCGAAATAGGGCCCAAACGGGAGGACAACATGATTTTCAAGAGACGAAAGTAGTATTACACAGTTTCTTTTGTAAAATTACTACTAATTAAACTTGTTTCTCATTTTAATTTAATTATATGTCAAAATTTCAGTACCGATTGGCCTGAACTAGGCCTTATAAGAGCCGAACATTGCCTAAACAGAGAGAAAACCTGGTTTAAAGAGCCAGGAGTGGTATTACATAGTTCCTATGTATAATTACTACAAATTAACCTTGTTTCCAATATTAATTGAGAAGTTTGACAAATAGTCAAGCTTTCAGCCCCGATTGGTCTTAACTAGGCCTTATGAGAGCTGAATTGGGTCCAAACAAGGAAAAATGAGGTTTTCAAGAGTCGGGAATAGTAATACATAGTTTTTATGTATAATTACTACTATTAAACTAGTTTCTAGTTTTAATTGGAAAGTTTTATTAAAAGTCAACTTTCTGCCCCGATTGGCCTACTAGGCCTTATAAGAGCTGAATAGGGATCAAATGGGAGGAAAACATAGTTTTCAAGAGTTTGAATGATATTACATAGTTTATATATATAATTACTACTATTTAATTTCGGTTCTAGTGTTACTTGAGAAGTTTGACCAAAAGTCAAACTTTCAGCCTAAATTGGTTTTAAGAGCCGAATTAGGCCCAAACAGGGATAAAACGAGATTTTTGAGGGAAGGTTGAACTAATACATAGTTTATATGTACAATTACTACTAATTTAACTTGTTTTAGGATTATATGGGAATTTTCACCAAAGGTCAAATTTCAGCCCTGATTAGCCTAAAATAGGCCTTATAAGAGCTGAATGGGGACCAAACGGGAGGAAAACAAGGTTTACAAGGGACGTGAATGGTATTACATAGTTTCTATGTATAATTACTATTAATTAACTTTGTTTCTAGTGTTAATTAGAAAGTTTGACCTAGAGTCAAACTTCAGCCCTGATTTGCTTGAATTAGGCAATATAAGAGCCGATTAGGGCCCAAACGGGAAAAAATGAGGTTTTCAAGAGCCGATAGTAGCATGGCATAGTTTTTATGTGCAATTACTACTAATTAAACTATTTCTTGTCTTAATTTGAAAGTTTGACTGAAAATCATACCTTCACTTCTGATTGGCCCGAACTAGGCCTTGTAACAGCTGAATGGGGCCAAACGGGAGAAAATTATGGTTTTCAAGTGCTGAGAGTGGATTATAGAGTTTTCTATGCACAATTATTACTAATTAACCTTGTTTCTTATATTAATTTGGAATTTTGATCAAAAGTCAAACTTTCATTTCTGATTTGCCTCAACTAGGCCTTATAAGAGCCGATTAGGGCTCAAACGAGGTTTTCAAGAGCCGAGAGTAGTAATACATAGTTTTTATGTATAATTACTATTAATTAAACTAGTTTCTAGTCCCAATTAGAAAGTTTTACTAAAATTCAAACTTTAAACCCCGATTGGCCTGAATTAGGCCTTATAAGAGCCGATTAGGGCCCAAACGGGGAGAAAATGAGGTTTTCAAGTGCTGGGAGTAGTATGATATAGTTTCATGTATAATTACTACTAATTAAACTAGTTTCCAGTCTTAATTAGAAAGTTTACTAAAAGTTAAACTTTCAACTCAAATTGGCATGAATTAGGTTTTATAAGAGCCGATTAGGGCCCAAACGAGGAGAAAACGTGATTTTCAAGAGCCCGGAGTAGTATGACAGTGTTTTTATGTATAATTACGATTAATTAAACTTGTTTCTAATTTTTATTAGAAAGTTTGACTAAAAATCAAACTTTCAACCCCGATTAGCCTGAATTAGGTCTTATAAGAGCCGAATGGGACCAAACGGGAGGAAAACATGATTTTTAAGGGCCGTCAATGGTATTACGTAGTTTCTATGTACAATTACTACTAATTAGCCTTGTCTCTAGTAAGTTCGACCAAAAGTTATTTCGGCCCCAATTGGCCTGAACTAGTCCTTATAAGAGCCGCCCAAACGAGGAGAGAACGAAGTTTTCAAGAGCTAAGAATATTAATACATAGTTTATTTTGCATAATTACTACAAATTGAACTAGTTTCTAGTCTTAATTAGGAAATTTTACCAGAAATCGAACTTTCAGTCCTGATTGGCCTAGGCTAAGCTTTATAAGAGCCGAATATGAACCAAATGTGAGGAAAACATGATTTTCAAGGGTCGTGAATGATATTGCATAGTTTTATGTACAATTATTACTATTTAACGTTATTCCAAAAGTTAAACTTTTAGCTCCGATTGGCCAAAACTAGGCATTATAAGATCCAAATAAAATTCAAACAAGAAGAAAATATGTTTTCAAGAGTCGGGAGTAGTATTACTTTGTTTTTATGAATAATTACTACTAATTAAGTTTGTTTCTATTCTTAATTGAAAAGTTTGACCAGAAGTCAAATTTAAGCCCCGATTGGCCTGACATTATAAGAGCCGAATAGGGCTCAAACAAGGAGAAAACATTTTTTCAAGAGTCGGGAGTAGTATTACATAGTTTTTATGTATAATTACTATAAATTAAACTTTTTTCTATTCTTAATTGGGAAGTTTAACCAAAAGCCAAATCTTCAGGCCAGACTGCCTCATCTAGGAATTATAAGAGCCGAACAGGACTCAGACAAGAGGAAAACATGATTTTCAAGAGCCATGAGTAGCAATACATATTTCTATATGCATTTACTATTAAATAACCTTATTTTTAGTGTTAATTGAAAGTTTGAATAAAAGTCAAACTTTCAGCACTGAAATCCTGTACTAGGCTAGTTAAGAGTTGAATAGGGCCTAAACGGTGAGAAAATGAGATTTTCCAAAGCAAGGTGTAGTATTACGCAGTTTTGATATATAACTACTGTAAATTAAACTGATTTCTGTACTTAATTTGAAAGTTTGATCAAAAGTAAAAATTTTAGCACCGACTAGCATGAAGTAGGCCTTATAAGAGCTAAATAGGACCCAAACAGGGAGAACTCATGATTTTAAAGAGTCAGGTGTAGTACTACAGAGTTTCTATTTACAATTAATATTAATTAAACTTGTTTCTAGCCTTAATCTGGAAGTTGACGAAAAGCCCTAATTGGCCTGAACTAGGCTTTATAACAACGGAATAGGCCCAAAAAGGAGAGAGAACATGTTTTCAAGAGCCGGGAGTAGTATTACATAGTTTTATATATAATTACTACTAATTAAACTTGTTTCTATTCTTAAAAAGGAAGTTTGAACAAATGTCAAACCTTCAGCCCTGATTGGCCTGAATGAGGCATTATAAGAGCAAAATAGGATCCAAACAGGAGGAGAATATGGTTTTCAAGAGCCGTGAGTGGTATTGCATAGTTTTTATATCTAATTCTAGGGTTAATTAAAAGTTTAACCAAAAGTTATTGGAACCAAATAAAGAGAAATGCAGTTTCCAATAGCCGAGAGTATATTACATAGTTTTTATGTATAAGTACCGCTATTAAACTTGTTTTCAGTCTTAACTAGAAAGTTTTACCAAAAGTCAAACTTTCAGCCTCTACTGGCCTGATCCAGGCCTTATAAGAGCCGAGAAAGGCCTAAACGGTGAGAAAATATGATTTTTAAGAGCCGGGAGTAGTATCACATAGTTTATATGTATAACTATTACTAATTAAACTAGTTTCTATCTTAATTTAGAGGTTTGACTAAATGTCAAATTTTCAGCCCCGAATTGGCTTGAACTAGGTCTTATAAGAACCCAATAGGGTCCAAACGGAGAAAAAAATACAATTTTTAAGAGCTAGGGTAGTATTACATAGTTTTTATATATAATTACTACTAATTAAACCTTTTTCTAATCTTAATTGGGAGGTTTGATGAAAAGTCAAACCTTCTGCCCTTATTGGCCTTAACTAGGCCTTAGAAGAGCCGAATAGGGCCCAAACGAAAGGAAAATATTGTTGTCAAGAGTTGAGAGTGTTATTACATAATTTCTATATTCAATTAACTAATTAACCTTATTTCTAGTGCTAATTGGGAAGTTTGAAAAAAAGTCAAACTTTTAGCCCCGAATTGGCCTGGACTAAGCCGTATTAGAGCCAAATAGATCCCAAACGGGGAGAAAATGAAGTTTTCAATAGGTGAGAGTAGTATTACATTATTTTTATTTATAATTACTACAAACTAATTTTGTTTCTATTCTTAATTGGAATGTTTTACCAATAGTCAAACTTTCAGCCCCGATTGCCTGAACCAGGTCTTATAAGAGCATAATAGGGCCCAAACGGGGAGAAAATATGATTTTTAAGAGTTGAAAGTAGTATCACATAGTTTCTATGTATAAGTACTACTAATTCAGTTTGTTTCAATTCTCAAGTTGGAAGTTTGACAAAAGTTAAACTTTCAACCCCAATTGATCTGAATTATGCCTCAAAAGAGCCGAATAGGGCCCAAACTGGAGAAAAATATGAATTCGAGAGCTGAGAGTGGTTGTTATATTGTTTCTATATACAATTACTGCTAGTTATCCTTATTTCTTGTGTTAATTGGATATTTTAACTAAAAGTCAAACTTTTAATCCCGATTGGCTTGAATTAGCCCTTATAAGATACAAATAAGGCCCAAACAGGGACAAAATATAATTATCCAGAAACGGGAGTCGTATTACATAGTTTTTATATATAATTACTTCTAATTAAACTTGTTTCTAGTCTTATTTGGGAACTTTGATCAAAAGTCAAACTTTCACCCAGATTGGCCTGAACTTGGAGCCGGATATGGCTTAAACACAGGGAGTGAACTTGATTTTAAAGAGCCGCAAGTAATATTTCATAGTTTTATATATAATTACTGCTACTTAAACTTGTTTCTAGTTTTAATCTAGAAGTTTGACTTTTGTTAAACTTTCAGCCCCTGGTTGGCTTGAACGAGGCCTTATAAGAGCCGAGTTAGGGACCAAATAGGAGAAAAACATGGTTTTCAAGGGCCGTCAATGGTATTACAAAGTTTCTATGTACAAGTACAACTGATTAACCTTGTTTCTAATATTGATTGAGAAATTTGACCAAAAGTCAAACTTTAAAGTCCTGGTTGGCCTGAACTAGGCCTTATTAAAGCATAATAGGGTCCAAACGGGGAGAAAATGTAGTTTTTAAGAGCCGAGAGTAGTATTACATTGTAATTTTGTATAATTACTACTAATTAAACTTGTTTCAAGTTTAATTTAGAAGTTTGACCAAAAGTCAAATCTTCATCCCTTATTAGCTTAAACTAGTCTTATAAGAGCGGAATAGGGCCCAAACGGGAGGAAATATGGTTTTCAATAGCTTAAAGTTGTATTACATAGTTTCTATGTACAATTACTACTAAATAACCTGGGTTCTAATTTTAATTGGAAAGTTTAACTAAAAGTCAAACTTTCAACCCCAGTTGGCCTGAACTGGTCTTATAAGAGCTAATAGGGCCCAGACAGGGAGAAAACATGGTTTCAAGAGCCGAGAGTTGTATCACATAGTTTTTATGTATAATTTCAATTAATTAAAATAGATTCTATTCTTAATTTAGATTTTTTTAAGAAATTAAATTTTTAGCCCGATTGACCTAAACTAGGTCATATAAGAGCTAAAAAGGGGCCAGATCAGTGGAAAACATGATTTTCAAGAGCTGAGAGCTGTATTACATAGTTTCTATGTAAAATTACTGCTATTTTACCATGTTTCTAGTATTAATTTGAAAGTTTGACCAAAAGTCAAACGTTTAGCCCCGATTGGCCTGAACTAGGTTTTATAAGAGCCAAAAAGGCCCCAATCGAGGAGAAGCTATGATTTTCAAGAACTAGGAGTAGTATTACATAGTTTTTATGTACATTTACTACTAATTAAACTTGTTTCTAGTCTAAATTGGGAAGTTTGATCAAAATCAGACTTTCAGTCTTGATTTGGCCTGAACTAAGCCATATATGAGCTGAATATGACTAACAGAGAGAAAATATTATTTTAAAGAGCTAGGAGTAGTATCGCATAATTTTAATGTACAATTGGTGCTAATTAACCTTATTTCTAATGTTAATTGAAAAGTTCAGCAAAAGTCCAACGTCAGTCCCGATTAGCCTAAACTAGACCTTATAAGAGACGAAAAGGGCCCAATTAGGGAGAAAATATGGTTTGCAAGAGCTGGGAGTAGTATTACATAGTTATTATGTATAATTGCTACTAACTAAACTGTTTATAGTCTTAACTGGAAATTTTAATCAAAAGCCACTCTTTCAGCCCCGATTGGCTTCATTAGGACTTATAAGAGCCGAATATGATCTAAACAGGAAGAAAACATTCTTTTAAAGAGCTATGAGTAGTATTATATAGTTTTTATGTACAATTACTACTAATTAAACTTGTTTCTACTCTTAATCGGGAAGTTTGTTCAAAAGTCAAACTTTCAGCCCCTATTGGCCTGAACTAGGTATTATAAGAGCAGAATATCGCTCAAACAAGGAGAAAACATGTTTTTAAGAGTCGGGAGTAGTATTATATAGTTTTTATAGATAATTACTACTAATTAAATATGTTTCTATTCTTAATTGTGAAGTCTGACCAAAAGTCAAATCTTCATTCCCGATTAGCCTGAACTAGGCATTCTAAGAGCCGAATAGGACTCAAACAGGGAGAAAATATGTTTTCAGGAGTCAGAAGTAGTATTACATAGTTTCTATGTATAACCACTACTAATCAATTTGTTTCTATTCTTAAGTTGAAAGTTTGACCAAAAGTTTAACTTTTCGGCCCCGAATGACCTGAATTATACCTTAAATGAGCCGAATTGGTCCAAAACTGGAGGAAATATGGTTTCGAGAGCTGAGAGTCGTGTTACTTAGTTTCTATGTACAATTACTGCTAATTATCCCTGTTTCTTGTGCTAATTGGGTATTTTTACTAAAAGTCAAACTTTAACCCCGATTGGGCTGAACTAGGCCTTATAAGATACGAAAAGGGCCTAAACAGGGACAAAATGTGATTATCCAGAGCTGGGAGTAGTATTACGTAGTTGTTATATATAATTACTTCTAATTAAACTTTCTTCTAGTCTTAATTGAGAAGTTTGATCAAAAGTCAAACTATCACCCCGATTGCCCTGAACTAGGAGCTAGATATAGCTTAAATAGGGAAAAAACTTGATTTTAAAGAGCCGAGAGTAGTATTACATAGTTTTTACATGCAGTTACTACTACTTAAACTTGTTTCTAGTCTTAATTTGAAAGTTTGATTTTATCAAATTTCAGTCCTGATTAGCCTGAACTAGGTCTTATAAGAGCCGAATGGTACCAAATGAGAGGAAAACATGGTTTTTAAGTGCCGTGAATGGTATTACAAAGTTTCTATGTATAACTACTACTGATTAACCTTATTTCTAATATTAATTGTTAAATTTGACTAAAAGTTAAATTTTAAAGCCCTGATTGGCCTGAACAAGGCCTTATAAAAGCCAAATTGGGTCCAATCGGGGAGAAAATACAGTTTTCAAGAGACGGGAGTAGTTTTACATTGTAACTTTGTATAATTACTACTAATTAAGCCTGTTTCTGGTCTTAATTTAGACTTTGATCAAAAGTCAAATCTTCAGCCCTTATGGGCCTAAATTAGGTCTTGTGAGAGCCGAATAGGACTAAAACAGGAGGAAATATTATTTTCTAAAGCTGAAAGTAGTATCAAATAGTTTCTATGTACAATTACTACTAATTAACCTAAGTTCTAATTTTAATTGGGAAGTTTGACTAAAAGTCAAACTTTCAACCCCATTTGGCCTGAACTAGGCCAAGAGCCAAATAGGGCCCAGACAGGGAGAAAACATGATTTTCAAGAGCCGAAAGTAGTATCATATAGTTTTTATATATAATTTTGATTAATTAAACTTGTTTATATTCTTAATTTGGAATTTTTTCAAAAAATCAAACTTTTAGCCCTGATTTACCTAAATTAGGCTATATAAGAGCTAAAAATGGGCCAAACCAGAGGAAAACATAGTTTTCTAGATCTGAGAGTTGTATTACATAGTGTCTATGTAAAATTACTACTATTTTTTCTTGTTTCTAGTGTTAATTGAGAAGTTTGACTAAAAGTCAAACGTTCAACCCCGATTGGCCTGAACTAGGCCTTATAAGAACCGAAAAAGGCCCAATAAGGGAGAAATTGTGATTTTCAAGAGCCAGGAATAGTATTACATAGTTTTTATGTATAATTACTACTAATTATACTTGTTTCTAGTCTTAATTAGAAAGTTTGACCAAAGTCAGACTTTTAGCCCCGATTGCCCTGAATTAGGCCTTATATGAGCCGATTATGACCTAAACAGAGAAAAAAATATGGTTTTTAAGAGTTAGGAGTTCTATTACATAGTTTCTAAATACTATTAAGGCTAATTAACCTTGTTTCTAGTGTTAATTATAAAGTTTGACCTAAAGTCAAACGTTCAGCCCCAATTGGCCTGAAGTGGCCTTATAAGAGCCAAAAAGTGCCCAATCGGAAGAAACTACAGCTTTTAAGAGCTGGGAGTAGTATTACATAGTTTTTATGTATAAATACTACTAATTAAACTTATTTCTGGCCTTAATTGGAGAGTTTGATCAAAAGTCTCTCTTTCAGCCCAGATTGGTCGAGCCTAGGCCTTTAAAAAGCCGAATATGACCTAAACAGGGAGAAAATATTGTTTAGGAGCTAGGAGTAGTATTACATAGTTTCTATATACAATTACTACTAATTATCTTTTCATGATTCGGGAGTTGTACTATATAGTTTTCATATAAAATTACTACTAATTAAACTTGTTTCTATTCTTAACAGGAAAGTTTGACCAAATGAAATCACCTAGAGGGGGGGTGAATAGGTGATGGCTATATGAAATATGACAATATTGCGGAATTAAAAATTCAGCCAACAATTTGCTCAAATTAAAAGATTAGCAATAATAAACACAATAAGATTGCAAGAAATAAAGGAGTTAGAGTTTAGAGAGAATTCGAGCAAACGCAAACACAAGTATATGTTTCCGAGGTTCGAGCCACGCTCTACGTCCCCGCATTCACACTTGAAGGATTTTCACTATTGTAGATCCCACTGGATCGCCAATACAAGGACACACTTGTCCTATCACTTGTGATGCCGCAACACCACCCGGAGCATACTAGCTCGCTTGAGGCCGATGCCTCTACAACTTCACTCAATAAGAAGGTTGATCACACTTGATCAAAAATCACTCACTTAGCACAATCCTATAACCAAATGTAGATGTAGAATATTGGGATTGTGTAGTGTGAAAACTAGAGAGAAGTAGAGGTAAAGACTTCAAATGGGTGCTTTGAGATTAAGGCTTTTGAGAGAAATCTTTTCTAAAGGAAAACTTGTAAATCTTGTGAAAAAATGATTTTCAATGTATGTAATAGTTTTCTTATCATGTTGAAATGACCTCCTATTTATAGGGGTTGAAAAAGACTTGAAAACAGCTTCACAAATCCGTTGGGGTGAGAACCCAACAAAATTCTGTCAGAAAATATAGCTGTTGGAGTCTGTCAGACTTTTCTGACAGCTGCCGGTCGACCGGGCCGGTCGACCGTCAACGGTCATATTTTTGACCGTTGAGCGAAGTCGGTCGGCCGCCCGGGTCGACCGCAACAAACAGAGAGTTCTGCACAGAGCCCGGTCGACCCAGGCGATCGGCCGACGTGCACACTTGCACACTTGTGCACGTCGGTCGACCCTAGCGGTCGACCGGCTTCTGTCAGTTCTGAAAAAATCAGAACTTGCAGAAACCTGAACTGGGAAGAATTGGTTTGGTCTTTAGTTTTAAGGTTTTGGAACTTGTAAACTTTAGAGTATGAGCATATGTCACTACTCTAACATGTTAAAACAATTTGATAAATATCCTCTATGATAAAAGCTAGTTTTTCCAAAATTGTTTTTCCAAAACTTAAACTATTTTCCAAAAACATGTTAACTTTAAATCTAAGTTGAAAATAGAAATTGAAAATCTTTTTGAAGCCATGAACCAAACTAGAATGTGTGTGTAAGTGATAATCCCATAACTCTACTTCTAACATCTAGTTTTGACAAAATATCTAAAAGAAAGATAAAAATACAAATCTTGGACTTTTTCATTGTCTCGATCTTGACTAGGTCTTTTCTTCAAAGTCTTGATTCCGAAGCGTCCTATTGTGCTTAGCTTGGGAATGCACATCTTCAGCGGTGTCCAAACTTGTGAGTCTTGATAGTGGAGCCATCAAATCGACTTTGTTAACCTGAAATACTTTTAAACAAAATTGTTAAATACATAACTAAATATGGTTTGTTATCATCAAAATATCCAACTAGATAGGGCTATTGGCCTTTGGGCCAACACAAAAGTGAAATCTTCAGCCCTGATTGCCTTAACTGGGCATTATATAAGAGCCGAACATGACCTAAATAAGAGAAAATTATGGTTTTCAAGAGCCGTGAGTGGTATTACTATTTTCTATATGCAATTACTACTAATAACCTTATTTCTAGTGTTAATTGGATGTTTGATAATTAGAAGTTTGACCAAAAGTCAAATTTCAGTCCCGATAAGCTTGCACTATGCCATATAAGAGTTGAATAGGGCCTAAACTGGGAGAAAATGAGGTTTTCAAGAGCTAGAAGTAGTATTACATAGTTTTTATATATAACTACTATAAATTAAACTTATCTCTGTAGTTAATTTGAAAGATTGACCAAAAGTCAAATTTTTAGCCCCGACAAGCCTGAAATAGGCCTTATAAGAGCCTAATAGGGACTAAACAGAGAGAAGATATGTCTTTAAAGAGCCGAGAGTAGTATTACATAGTTTTTATGTACAATTACTATTAATTAAACTTTTTTCTAGCCTTAATCTGAATGTTTGACTAAAAGTCAAACTTTTAGCCCGATTGTCCTGAACAAGGCTTTATAAGACCGAATAGGGCCTAAAAGGGGAGAAAATATGTTTTTAGAGCCAGGAGTAGTATTACATACTTTTTATTTATAATTACTACTAATTAAATTTGTTTCCAGTCTTAATTAGAAAGTTTTAACAAAAGTCAAACTTTCAGCCTCGACTGGCCTGAACCAAGCCTTATAAGAGCCGAGAAAGGCCCAAACGTAGAGAAAATATGGTTTTTAAGAGCCGGGAGTAGTATCACATAGTTTATATGTATAACTACTACTAGTTAAACTAGTTTCTATTCTTAATTTAGAGGTTTGACTAAACGTCAAATTCAGTTTCGAATTGGCCTGAACTAGGTCTTATAAGAACGCAATAGGGTCCAAACGGGGAGAAAATGCAGTTTTTAAGAGTTAGGAGTAGTATTACATAGTTTTTATGTATAATTACTACTAATTAAACTTATTTCTAATCTTAATTGGGAGGTTTGATAAAAAGTCAAACCTTCATCCCTTATTGGCCTTAACTAGGTCTTATAAGAGCTGTATAGGGACCAAACGAAAGAAAAATATTGTTGTTGAGCTGAGAGTGTTATTACATAGTTTTTATATCCAATTATAACTAATTAACCTTATTTCTAGTGCTATGTGAAAAGTTTGATCAAAAGTCAAACTTTTAGCCCTGAATTGGCTTGGCTAAGCCGTATAAGAGCCGAATAAGTCTCAAACGGGGAGAAAATGAAGTTTTCAATAGGTGAGAGTATTACATTATTTTTATTATAATTACTACAAACTAAATTTGTTTATATTCTTAATTGGAACGTTTTACCAACAGTCAAACTTTCAGCCCTGATTGGCCTGAATCATGTCTTATAAGAGTATAATAGGGCCCAAACGGGGGAAAAAACATGGTTTTCAAGAGCTGAAAGTAGTATTACATAGTTTCTATGTATAACTACTACTAATTCAGTTTGTTTCTATTCTCAAGTTGGAAGTTTGACCGAAAGTTAAACTTTCAACCCCATTGATCTGAATTATGCCTCAAAAGAGCCGAATAGGGCCCAAACTGGAGGAAAACATGATTTCAAGAGCTGAGAGTGGTCTTACATTGTTTCTATGTACAATTACTGCTAATTATCCTTGTTTCTTGTGTTAATTGAATAATTTAACTAAAAGTCAAACTTTTAATCCCGATTGGCTTGAATTAGGCCTTATAAGATACGAATAAGGCCCAAACAGGGACAAAATATGATTATCCATAGATGGGAGTCATAATACATAGTTTTTATATATAATTACTTCTAATTAAACTTATTTCTAGTTTTATTTGAGAAGTTTGATCAAAAAGTCAACTTTTACCCCGATTGGCCTGAACTTAGAGCCGGATGTGGCTTAAACAGGGAGTAAACTTGATTTTAAAGAGCCGCGAGTAGTATTTCATAGTTTTATATATAATTACTGCTACTTAGACTTGTTTCTAGTTTTAATCTGGAAGTTTGACTTTTGTCAAACTTTCAGCCCCTAGTTGGCTTAAACGAGGCCTTATAAGAGCCGAGTTAGGGACCAAACAGAAGAAAAATATGGTTTTAAAGGTCCGTGAATGGTATTACAAAGCTTCTATGTACAAGTACAACTGATTAACCTTGTTTCTAATATTGATTGAAAATTTTAACCAAAAGTCAAACTTTAAAGTCCTAGTTGCCTGAACTAGACCATATCAAAGTTGAATAGAGTCCAAACGGGGAGAACATGCAGTTTTTAAGAGCCGAGAGTAGTATTACATTGTAATTTTGTATAATTACTACTTAATTTAGAAGTTTGACCAAACGTCAAATCTTCATCCCTTATTAGCCTGAACTAGGTCTTATAAGATCGGAATAGGGCCCAAACGGGAGGAAATATGGTTTTTAATAGCTTAAAGTGGTATTGCATAGTTTCGATGTACAATTATTACTAAATAACCTGGGATCTAATTTTAACTGGGAAGTTTAACTAAAAGTCAAACTTTCAACCCCTATTAGCCTGAACTGGTCTTATAAGAGCCAAATAGGGCCCAGACATGGAGAAAAAATGATTTTCACGAGCCGAGAGTTGTATCACATAGTTTTTATGTATAATTTGATTTAATTAAACTTGTTTCTATTCTTTATTTGAATTTTTTTAAGAAATTAAATTTTTAGCCCCGATTGACCTAAACTAGGCCAGATCGGAGGAAAACATGATTTTCAAGAGTTGAGAGTTGTATTCCATAGTTTCTATGTAAAATTACTGCTATTTTACCATATTTCTAGTTTTAATTTGGAAGTTTGACCAAAAGTCAAACGTTCAGCCCCGATTGGCCTGAACTAGGCCTTATAAGAGCGAAAAGGGCACAATCGGGGAGAAAATGTGATTTTCAAGAGCTGAGAGTTGTATTACATAGTTTTTATGTACAGTTGCTACTAATTAAACTTATTTTTAGTCTAAATTGGGAAGTTAGACCAAAGTCAGACTTTCAGTCTCGATTGGCTTGAACTAAGCCTTATATGAGCTGAATATGACCTAACAGAGAGAAAATAAGATTTTAAAGAGCTAGGAGTAGTATTGCATAGTTTTTATGTACAATTAGTGCTAATTAACCTTGTTTCTAATGTTAATTGAAAAATTCAGCAAAAAGTCCAACGTTCAGTCCTAATTAGCCTTAACTAGGCCTTATAAGAGACGAAAAGGGCCCAATCAGGGAGAAAATAAGGTTTACAAGAGCTGAGAGTAGTATTACATAGTTATTATATGTAATTGCTACTAACAAAACATATTTCTAGTCTTAATTGTGAAATTTGATCGAAAGTCACTCTTTCATCCTCGATTGGCTTCAACTAGGACTTATAAGAGCCGAATATGACCTAAACTGGGAGAAAACATTGTTTTAAAGAGCTAGGAGTAGAATTACATAGTTCTATGTACAATTACTACTTATTAAACTTGTTTCTACTCTTAATTAGGAAGTTTGTCCAAAAGTCAAACTTTCAGCCCCTATTGGCCTGAATTAACTATTATAGGAGCAGAGTATGGCTCAAAAAAGGAGAAAACATGTTTTCAAGAGTCGAGAGTAGTGTTATATAGTTTTTATATATAATTACTATTTAAATATGTTTCTATTCTTAATTGTGAAGTCTGACCAAAAGTCAAATCTTCATTGCCGATTGGCCTGAACTAGGCATTAAGAGCCGAATAGGACTCAAACAGGGAGAAATATGTTTTCAGGAGGCAGAAGTAGTATTACATAGTTTCTATATATAACCACTACTAATTCAATTTGTTTCTATTCTTAAGTTAGAAGTTTGACCAAAAGTTAGGTTATATAAGAGCTAAAAATGGGCCAAACCTAAAAATATGGTTTTCTATATCTGAGAGTTGTATTACATAATTTCTATGTAAAATTACTGCTATTTTTTCTTTTTCTAGTGTTAATTGAAAAGTTTGACTAAAAGTTAAATGTTCAACCCCGATTGGCCAGTAGTAGGCCTTATAAGAACCGAAAAAGGCCCAATCGGGGAGAAAATGTGATTTTCAAGAGCCCGGAATAATATTACATAGTATTTATATATAATTACTACTAATTAAACTTGTTTCTAGTCTTAATTGGAAAGTTTGACCAAAGTCAGACTTTCAGTCCCGATTGCCCTGAACTAGGCCTTATATGAGCCGATTATGACCTAAACAGAAAGAAAATATGGTTTAAAGAGTTAGGAGTTTTGTTACATAGTTTCTATGTACAATTGTGGCTAATTAACCTTGTTTCTACTGTTATTGGAAAGTTTGACCCAAAGTCAAACGTTCAGCTCCGACTGGCCTGAAACTAGGTCTTATAAGAGCCGAAAAGGGCCCAATCGGGAGAAACTATAATTTTCAAGAGCTGGAGTAGTATTACATAGTTTTTATATATAATTACTACTAATTAAACTTGTTTCTGGCCTTAATTGGAGAGTTTGATCAAAAGTCACACTTTCAGCCCAGATTGGCTTGAGCTAAAGCCTTTAAAAAGCTGAATATGACCTAAACAGGGAGAAAATATTGTTTAGGAGCTAGGATTAGTATTACATAGTTTCTGTATACAATTACTATTAATTAAACTTGTTTTTACTATTAATCAGGAAGTTCGTCTAAAAATCAAACTTTCACGCTCGATTGGCCTGAACTAGGCATTATAAGAGCGGAATAGGACTCAAACAAGGAGACAACATGCTTTCAAAAGCCGGGAGTAGTATTATTAGTTTTTATGCATAATTACTACTAATTAAACTTGTTTTTATTCTTTATTGGGAAGTTTGATAAAAAGTCAAATCTTCAGCCTCGATTGGCCTGAACTAGGCATTATAAAAACCGAATAAGGCTCAAACTGGGAGAAAACATCTTTTCAAGAGCTGAGAGTTGTACTACATAGTTTTTATGTAAAATTACTATTAATTAAACTTGTTTCTATATTTAATAGGGAAGTTTGACCAAAAGTGAAATCTTTAGCCCCGATTTGCCTCAACTGGGCATTATAAGAGCCGAACATGACCCAAATAAGAGAAAAATATGATTTTCAAGAGCTGTGAGTGATATTACATAGTTTTTATGTGCAATTACTACTAAATAACCTTGTTTCTAGTGTAAATTGGATGTTTGATAATTGAAAGTTTGACCAAAAGTCAAATTTCAGCCCCGATACGCATGCACTATGCCATATAAGAGTTGAATAGGGACTAAATGGGGAGAAATTGAGATTTTCAAGAGCTATAAATAGTATTACGTAGTTTTTACATATAACTACTATAAATTAAAATTATCTTTGTAGTTAATTTGAAAGATTAACCAAAAGCCACAGTTTTAGCCCTGATCAGCCTGAAGTAGGCCTTATAAGAGCCTAATAGGGCCTAAATAGAGAGAAAATATGTCTTTAAAGAGCTGGGAGTAGTATTAAATAGTTTTTATGTACAATTACTATTAATTAAACTTGTTTCTAGTCTTAATCTGAATGTTTGACTAAAAGTCAAATTTTCAACCCGATTGGCCTGAACGAGGCTTTATAAGAACCGAATAGGGCCTAAAAGGGGAGAAAACATGTTTTCAAGAACCAGGAGTAGTATTACATAGTTTTTATTTATAATTCTACTAATTAAATTTGTTTCTATTCTTAATTAGAAAGTTTGACCAAATGTCTACCCTTCAGCCCTGATTGGCTTGAATGAGGCATTATAAGAGCCAAATAGGACCCAAACAGGAGGAAAATATGATTTTCAGGAGTCGAAAGTAATATCACATAGTTTTTATGCATTACTACTACTAATTAAACTTGTTTCTATTTTTAATTTGAAAGCTTGACCAAAAATGAAATTTTTAGCCCCAATTGGCTGAACTAGGCCTCATCAGAGCCAAACAAGATTCAAACGGGTGGAAAATATGATTTTCAAGAGCAAAAAGCGGTAGTACATTTCTTCGATGTATAATTATTGTTAATTAACCTTATTTCTAGTATTAATTAGGAAGTTTGAGTAAAAGTCAAACTTTCACCCCGATTGGCATGAACTAGCCTTATAAGAGCCGAATATAACCTAAACGGGGGAGAAAACTTGGTTTTAAAGTGGAAGGAGTAGTATTACATAGTTTCTATATACAATTACGACTAACTAAACTAGTTTGTAGTCTTAATCTAGAAGTTTGACCAAAAGTTAAATTTTGAGCTCTGATTGGCCTTATCTACGCATTATAAGAGCCGAATAGGGCCCAAAAGGGGAGAAAACATGATTCTCAAAGGTCAGAAATAGTATTTCATAATTTCTATATCAATTCTACTAATCAACCTTGTTCTAGTGTTAATTGAAAGTTTGACAAAAGTTTAAACTTTCTACATGGATTAGTCAGAACTAGGCTAATATAAGAGCTGAATATGCCTTAAAGGGGAGAAAATGAGGTTTTTATGAGCTGAGAGTAGTATTAAAAAGTTATTATGTATAACCACTATAAATTAAACTTTTTTCTATTTTTAATTTTGAGGTTTGACCATAAGTCAAACTTTCAACCCCGATTGATGAGAACTAGGCCTTATAAGAGTCAAAATGGGACTAAACAGGAGGAAAACATAGTTTTTGAGTGTTGTGAATGGTATTACATAGTTTCTATGTATAATTACTACTAATTAATCTTGTTTTTAGAGTTAATTGAGAATTTTGACAAAGAGTCAAACTTTCACCTATGATTGCCCTGAACTAAGTCTTATAAGAGATGAATAGGGTCCATACAGGAAGAAAATACAGTTTTTAAAAGGCAAAAGTGGTATTACATAGTTTTTATGTATAATTACCACTAATTAAACTTGTTCTAGACTTAATTTAGAGTTTTGATCAAAAGTCAAACCTTCTGCCCTTATTGACTTGAAGTGGGCCTTGTAAGAGTCAAATAAGGTCCAAACGAAAGACAAACATGATTTTCTAGAGCTGAGAGTGGTATTTACATATTTTCTATGTAACTAATTAATCTTGTTTCTACTGTGCCTAGTTAAAGCCAATCAAGGTTATAAGTTTGACTTTTTTAGTCAAACTTATAACCCTGATTGGCTTTAACTAGGCCATATAATAGCCGATTAGCCCAAATAGTGAGAAAACGAGTTTTTCAAGAGCCGGGCGTAGTATTACATAATTTTTATGTATAACTGCTATAATTTAAACTATTTTATATTCTTAATTTGAAAGTTTGACTAAAGTCAAACTTTCAGCCCGATTGGCCTGAGTACCATACAAGGGCCGAGGGCCCAAACAGGAAGGAAACATGGTTTCAAGAGCTGAGTGTGGTAATTCATAGTTTCTATGTACAATTACTGCTAATTAACCTTATTTCTAATATTAATTAGGACGTTTGACCTAAAGTCAAACTTTCAGTCCCGATTGGCCTGAGTAGGCCTTATAAGAGCGGAATAAGGCCCAAACCGGTGTTACACATGGTTTTCAAGAGACGAGAGTAGTATCACATAGTTTCTATATATAACTACTACTAATTAGACTTGTTTTTATCCTTAAGTTGGAAGTTTGACTAAAAGTCAAACTTTCAGCCACGATTGAACTGAACTCTGCCTTATAAGAGCGAAATAGGGCCCAAACAGGAGGAAAACATGATTTTCAAGAGACGAGAGTAGTATTATACAGTTTCTTTTATAAAATTACTACTAATTAAACTTGTTTCTAGTCTTAATTGAAAAGTTTAATCAAAAGTCAAACTTTTAGTCCGATCGGCCTGAACTAGGCCTTATAAGAGCCGAATATTGCCTAAACAGGGAGAAAACCTGGTTTAAAGAGCCAAGAGTCGTATTACATAGTTCCTACATATAATTACTACTAATACCTTATTTCTAATGTTAATTGAGAAGTTTGACAAATAGTCAAGCTTTCAGCCCCGATTGGTCTTAACTAGGCCTTATGAGAGTTGATTGGGTCCAAACAAGAAAAAAATGAGATTTTAAGAGTCGGGAATAGTAATACATAGTTTTCATGTTTTTATTGGAAAGTTTTACAAAAAGTCAACATTCTGCCCCGATTGGCCTAAACTAGGCCTTATTGGGAGCCGAATAGGGATCAAACGGGAGGAAAATATGGCTTTCAAGGTTTTTGGATGGTATTACATAGTTTATATATATAATTACTACTAATTACCTTCGTTTCTAGTGATAATTGAGAAGTTTGACTAAAAGTCAAACTTTCAGTCCAAATTGGTTATAAGAGCCGAATAAGGCCCAAACAGGGGGAAAAATGAGATTTTTGAGGGCAGGTTGAACTAATACATAGTTTATATATACAATTACTACTAATTTAACTTATTTTAAGATTATTTGAGAATTTTCGCCAAAAGTCAAATTTCAGCTCTGATTGGTCTGAACTAGGCCTTATAAGAGCCGAATGGGAACCAAACGGGAGGAAAACAAGGTTTACAAGGGATGTGAATGGTATTACATAGTTTTATGTATAATTTCTACTAATTAACTTTATTTCTAGTGTTAATTGGAAAGTTTGACCTAGAGTTAAACTTTCAGCCATTATTTGCCTGAATTAGGCAATATAAAAGCCGATTAGGGCCCAAACGGGGAAAAAATGAGGTTTTCAAGAGCCGATAGTAGTATGACATAGTTTTTATGTGCAATTACTACTAATTAAACTATTTTCTAGTCTTAATATGAAAGTTTGACCAAAACCCATACCTTCACTTCTTCTTGGCCCGAACTAGGCCTTATAAGAGCTGAATGGGGCCAAACAGGAGAAAAATATGGTTTTCAAGTGCTGAGAGTGGATTATGGAGTTTTCTATGCACAATTATTACTAATTAATCTTGTTTCTTATGTTAATTAGGAATTTTGATTAAAAGTCAAACTTTTAGTTCTGATTTGCCTCAACTAGGCCTTATAAGAGCCGATTAGGGCTTAAACGAGGTTTTCAAGAGCCGAGAGTAGTAATACATAATTTTTATGTATAATTACTATTAATTAAACTAGTTTCTAATCTTAATTAGGAAGTTTTACAAAAAGTCAAACTTTCAACCTCAATTGGCCTGAATTAGGCCTTATAAGAGCCGATTAGGGCCCAAACGGGGAGAAAATGAGGTTTTCAAGTGTCGGGAGTAGTATGACATAGTTTCATGTATAATTACTACTAATTAAACTAGTTTCCAGTCTTAATTAGAAAATTTACTAAAAGTAAAACTTTCAACCCAAATTGGCATGAATTAGGCTTTTTAAGAGCCGATTAGGGCCCAAACAAGGAGAAAACGTTGTTTTCAAGAGCCCGGAGTAGTTTGACAGTGTTTTTATGTATAACTACTACTAATTAAACTTGTTTCTAATTTTTATTAGAAAGTTTGACCAAAAAACAAACTTTCAACACCGATTGGCTTGAACTAGGTCTTATAAGAGCCGAATGGGACCAAAACGGGTGGAAAACATGATTTTTAAGGGTCGTCAATGGTATTACGTAGTTTCTATGTACAATTACTACTAATTAACCTTGTCTCTAGTAAGTTCGATCAAAAGTTATTTCGGCCCCAATTGGCCTAAACTAGTCCTTATAAGAGCCGCCCAAACGAGGAGAGAACGAAGTTTTCAAGAGCTAAGAGTATTAATACATAGTTTATTTTGCATTATTACTATGAATTGAACTAGTTACTAGTCTTAATTGGAAGTTTTACCAGAAATCAAACTTTCAGTCCTGATTGGCCTGGACTAGGCTTTATAAGAGCCGAATAGGAACCAAATAGGAGGAAAACATGATTTTCAAGGGTCATGAATAGTATTGCATAGTTTTATGTACAATTACTACTGATTAACGTTATTTCTAGTATTAATTGGGAAGCTTGAACAAAAGTTATACTCTAAAGCCCTGTTAACCTGAACTATAGGCCTTATTAGAGCTGAATAAGGTTCAAATGGGAAGAAAATACAGTTTTCAAGAACAGCGAGTAGTATTACATAGTTTTTATATATAATTACTACTAATTAAACTTGTTTATAGCCTTAATTGGGAAGCTTGATTAAAAGTAAAATTTCAGCACCAATTACCCTGAACCCGACTTTATAAGGGCTGACTACGACCTAAACATAGAGAAAACATTGTTTTAAAGAGCCAAAGTAGTATTACATAGTTTCTATATAGGTATATATATAGGTATACATAGTTTCTATACATACTTTTGGACAAACTTCCTGATTAAGAGTAGAAACAAATTTAATTAGTAGTAATTATACATAGAAACTATGTAATACAACTCCTGACTCTTTAAAATAATGTTTTCTCCCTGTTTAGGTCATATTCGGCTCTTATAAGTCCTAGTTGAAGCCAATCGGGGCTGAAAGAGTGACTTTTGATCAAATTTCACAATTAAGACTAAAAACAAGTTTTTGAAAATCACCTAGAGGGGGGGTGAATAGGTGATGAAGCTAATCAAAGGGCAATTTAAAAAATTATGAAGCAAGTGAATGCAAATGCAATGCAACAATCTCCCAAAACAAGACTAAGAGCCGTATGCCCCTTGCGGGGTTCTGAACTCCTTCCTCCGGCTTCCTCGTAAAATGAGTTAGAGGTGCGCAATGCAACCTTGTTGTATGGGATTTTGATTGACAAGATGAAGTATGATGAAAATGGCAATAGCAATCAAAAACACAAAGTAATAGCAATGGAAAGTAAACCAATCGCAAACACAAAGATATGTTATCGAGGTTCGAGCACCCAGCTCTACTCCCCGCCTTCCCCAGAAGGATTCTAGCTACTTCCACTATCACAAAGATCAATTACAATGGAGTACCCAACTCCTACAATTTCAGCACAATTGAATTCCTTAGTAATCAAAAGATCACAAACTCTCTCTTTCAAATATCTCTTCCCTTACAAAGGTCCTTAGAGAATATTGAGAAGGAATGAAGCTCTTGTGTAAGTGAAGAAAAATGAAATCAAATCAGAGAGTATTATCAAGAAAACACTTCTGAAATGAGTGAGAAATATCAGCACAAAAACCAAGAAAAATAGCTCTTTTGAATATCACAAACTTTGAATTTTTCTCTTGAATAAAATGTTGTAAAGAAACTCTCCCCAAACACCCCTATTTATAGGAGAGGGCTAGGGTTTAGGGTTAGGAATTAATTACTGAAGATTAGGAAGTAATTAGTTCCAAATATACCCTCCAACGGATTTTTAATTTCAAAAATCAAGTTTAAAACAGCTATTAAATAATCTGCCCGTTACTGTTCAACGGACACATCGGTCGACTGGCCCGGTCGACCGATAGTTCAAAAATCCGACCGTTATGAACTATCGGTCGACTGATCCAGTCGACTGAAAAGATACAGAGAGCAAAACAAACTATCGGTCGACCGATCCGGTCGACTGATGCCTGACTGAGACTTAAAATAAAATTCCGGTCGACTGTCGGTAGACAGTCGGTCGACCGACAGACGTGCACACGGATACGTGCACTCTGCCAGGACTCCGGTCGACTGGTGGTAGATAACCGGTCGACCGGCTCAGGCCAAAAGATGAAATAAAAATGGAATTTTGAAGAGATTAATATTTTTATCAAATCTATTTCAAACACAAATTCAGTATATAACATAATAAAGAATTTGTAGAAGAAAGATTTAGTATTAAAATATTTTTGTATATTTTATAAGAAATAAACTTGGAAATGGTATACGCGTGAAGACGTGTGTGTTTGAGCTTCAAACCTAATCAACATCCTTTAACATACTATAAAGCTAGAAAATAAAACCTAAGGACCTCTGAAGCAATCTTTGAGCCATCCAATGCCTTGCTAGTGCCTTCTCTTCTATGATCCTTCCTTGATGTGCAATTTGCCTTCAATGCTTGTTGGAACTTAGAAGTTTTTGCAAAAGCGAAGCGAATGAACTCTAAACATGGTACAAAACCTGAAACTCATCTAAGACAAAAGATTAGTACCAAATAGCACTTGTTTGGTTTGTTATCATAAAAACACAAAACAATGGAGAGTGTAACCTCTTGGGCCAACAATCTCCCCTTTTTGATGATGACAAAACAAATAGGCTATTAACAAAAATATAGGGAGGAGAAAACTCCCCCTTAAATTATGCTATATTTAAAACATATAAAAATGCTCTAGATACCAATAATTGAAATGATAAATAGAAGTGATGCACCAATTATTGAAGTCAATTTAAAACAACAATACAATACAAATAAAACTCAAAAACTTGCACTTGATATCAAAAACACCAAAAATCTATCAAAAACACCAAAAATCAAAAATTGCTCCTTGATACCAATAAAAATACCAACTAAAATACAAAAACCAAAAACTCATAAAACCAAAACATCATATAAATTCATATGGAACCAAGACCAAATGAACTTATTTTTGTCCATGTAAACTTATTCTCCCCCTTTTTGTCATACATCAAAAAGGGTTAGAAAAACATGTTTAATCAATAATACACATATTTAATTCTCCACAAATAAACGAAAATCTAGCAAAATCAAGTGGTTTTGTGAAAATATCGGCTAGTTGAAAATCGGTGGAAACATAATCAATATCTATATCACCTTTCTCAAAATGATCTCTAAGAAAGTGATATCTAATCTCAATGTGCTTGGTCTTACTATGTTGATTTGCATTTTTGGTTAGATGAATAGTACTAGTATTATCACAAAATATTTTAATATTTTTATAATGCAAATCATAATCAAGGAGAGTATGTTTCATCCAAAGGACTTGTGCACAACAAGCCCCTGCGGCAACATACTCCGCCTCGGCGGTTGATAGAGCTACGGAATTTTGCTTCCTAGAGGACCATGAAACAAGACAATTACCGAGAAATTGACATGTCCCACTAGTACTCTTTCTATCTACTCTACAACCCGCATAGTCGGCGTCCGAATAACTAATCATAGAAAAATCTATAGTTTTCGGATACCAAAGACCTAAACCAATCGTTCCCTTAACATATCGAATAATGCGTTTTACGGCAATTAAATGAGATTCCTTGGGACACGATTGAAATCTAGCACAAAGACACACACTAAACATGATATCCGGCCTACTTGCCGTTAAATATAAAAGACTACCTATCATGCTTCTAAACAATTTAATATCAACATTTTTACCTTGTTCGTCCTTATCAAGCTTGGTTGTTGTAGCCATGGGAGTGTTGCATGTTTTAGCGTCTTCAAGTCCAAACCTCTTCACGAGTTCCTTTGCGTATTTGGCTTGAGAGATGAAGTTCCCATCATGCAATTGCTTGACTTGGAGTCCAAGAAAAAAGTTGAGCTCACCCATGGAGGACATTTCGAATTCTTGTTGCATTACCTTTTCAAAATCCTTGCATAAAACTTCATTAGTAGAACCGAAAATTATATCATCAACATAAATTTGGACAATTAAAATATCATTATCAACATGCTTAGTGAATAGAGTAGTGTCTACTTTGCCTTTAATAAAATTGTTTGAAATTAGAAAACTTGAAAGCCTTTCATACCAAGCTCTTGGAGCTTGTTTCAAACCATACAAAGCCTTATCGAGTTGAAAACAAAATCGGGATGAGCATGATCAATAAAACCGGGAGGTTGAGAAACATAAACTTCTTCATTAAGAAAACCATTTAAAAATGCACTTTTTACATCCATTTGAAAAAGTTTGAAATTTTTAAAAGATACATAAGCTAGTGTTATCCGTATGGCTTCAAGCCGTGCTACGGGTGCAAAGGATTCCTCAAAGTCGATTCCCTCAACTTGAGTGTAACCTTGGGCCACTAACCTAGCTTTATTCCTAATGACATTTCCGGACTCATCCATCTTGTTTCTAAAGATCCACTTAGTACCAATTATTGGTCTATCGTGGGGCTTAGGAACAAGGTGCCAAACTTGGTTGCGCTCAAATTGATTGAGTTCCTCTTGCATGGCAAGCAACCAATATGGGTCCGTCTCGGCTTCGAGAATGCCTTTGGGTTCAAAATGAGAAATGAAAGCAAAGTTACCACATAGGTCATGGAGTTTGGAGCGCGTTGTGACTCCTCTTGAAGCGTCACCGATGATGAGCTCCTTAGGATGATTTGTAGCATATCTCCAAGCTTTGGGAAGCGGTTGAGTGCTTTCCTCATTATCCTTTTGAACTTCACCTAAAGGTTCTTGCTTATCTTCTTGAGCGGGTGAGTCCTTCAAGGATAGTTTCTCCATGCTTTCACCTAATGGTTCAATCTCTACAACATTCTCAACAAACACATTAGACTCTTCAAACTTAACATGCATAGTTTCTTCAATAGAAAGTGAAGATCTAATAAAAACTCTATATGCTTTGCTTGTAGAGGAATATCCTACAAAGATAGCCTCATAAGCTTTAGCATCAAATTTACCCAAATTCTCTTTTGTATTTAAAACAAAACACTTGCATCCAAAAACTTTGAAATATGAAACATTTGGTTTTCTAAAATGATACATTTCAAAAGAAGTTTTAGAAGAATTTTTGCATAAATGAATACGGTTTGATATATAGCATGCGGTGTTTACGGCCTCGGCCCATAAATATTGAGGGAGGTCGTATTCACTTATCATTGTCCTAGCCATCTCTTGAAGTGTTCTATTTTTCCTTTCTACAACTCCATTTTGTTGTGGAGTTCTAGGACAAGACATTTCATGCTTAATTCCCTTTTCATCACAATAAGTCATGAAGAGTTGGTTCACAAATTCACCACCTCTATCACTCCTTATTTTCAAAATCGGAAACCTTTTTCTTTTTCAACTCTTTTTCTAAAAATCTTAAAGTGAGAAAAAGTTTGATCTTTATTTTGCAAAAAGAAAACCCAAGTAAATCGAGAGAAATCATCAACTAAAACAAATGCAAATCTACTTCCATTTAAGCTTTTAGTTTTAGTTGGTCCAAATAAATCCATGTGAATTAATTCTAGAGGTCTAGTTGACATGATATCCTTGATTGGTTTAAAGGAAAACTTGGTTTGTTTCCCAAGTTGGCACGCACCACAAATGCGGTCTTTCTCAAAACTCAAGCAAGGAATACCCTTCACCAATTCCTTTGAATTAATTCTATAAAGATGTTCAAAAGAAGCATGTCCTAATCTTCTATGCCAAAGCCATGAATTTTCATCAAAAGCATTTAAACACTTAGTAGAACACTCTACATTAAGCATGCAATTATATAAACATTATCATCACGAAAACCGGTTAAAATACAATCATTCGATTTAATATCAAAAATCTTACAAGAAGTGTCATCAAAAACAACTTTAAGACCACGATCACAAAATTGACTAATACTAAGCAAATTATGTTTCAAACCATCAACTAAAACAACATTCTCAATAATAGGAGATGAACCAATTTGAATATTACCAATACCAATGATTTTGCCTTTGGAATCATCCCCGAAGGTGACGGAGCCACCTTCCATGTACCTTGATAGGGTTGTGAAGTTGTTGATATCCCATGTCATGTGTCTTGAACAACCACTATCAAGGTACCACCGCTCCCTACGTCTTGGAGCCTTGGTGTGTACCTACATCAAACAAATTAGGGCTTAATTTTGGTACCCACATTTTCTTGGGTCCATGAGGGTTAGAGCCATTAACCCAAACAAGATTATTTGAGCTATGCAATTTATCATAACAAAATTTAGCTAAATGTCCATTTTTGCCACAATATGTACATCTATAAACTCTACCATATTTAAATGCATAATGAGTGTGTGATTTGTGAGCATTGGCATTGTGAGCATGAAAAGATTTAGCATGAGAAGTATTATTTGAAGTGTGAGCATGTGGAATCTTAGCATGAGAAACTTTATCATGAGAAGTATTCTTTTTAGAAAATTTTTCTTCAAGCTTCTTAGTATTAAAAGCACAATCTTTTAAAACTTTTTCAAAATCACTCATTTTAGATTTAAGAGAAGAAATTTCTTTATTATCAACAATAGGGGTTTTACCCTTGCAAGAAATCTTATAAGCATCAAAATCATTTTGAATAACAACAAGATTGGAAGAAAGATCATCTTTTTCTTTTGTAACCAAAGCAAGTTGGTTTTTGAGAAAAGCAACTTCTTTTTGCAATTTAAAGCATTCCATTTTCTTGTTATCATAAGTTTCGGAAAGTTCTACAAAAGCATGAACTAGAACTTCCTTACTCAAATCATCATCATTATCATCTATAGATTCAAGAGTTTGAGGGTTTACCTTGGGTGTGTTTGCCATGAAACACATGTTTGCGGTATCCACTTGTTCTTCTTCGGACTCGCTTTCCGAATCCCATGTGGCCTTGTAAGCTTTCTTTTCATCTTGTTTCTTGGCTTGAAGGAGGAAGTCATTCTTTTCTTGAACTCCGGACAATCGGCCATGATGTGTCCGGGCTTGCGGCAATTGTAGCAAATGATCCTCTTCTCCTCTTTGCCTTCAAACTTTCTCCGGAAATTTTGCTTGTTCTTCCGGTACATCCTCTTGATGTTGCGCACTAGGAGGGAGAGCTCCTCATCTTCTTCTTCATCTTCTTCATCATCTTCAATGGTGGATGAAGACTTGAAAGCTATGGACTTTTCTTTGTTGGAGCCGCCTCTTCTCTTGCCTTCTTCTCCATCTCATAGGTTTTTAGGTTCCCAATGAGATTTATGATGTCCATCTCGTCCTTGTCATTCAACTCCTTTAAGGTGGTGGCCTTGATCTCCCAAGATGGAGGAAGAGCCCGTATCACCTTGCGCACCTTTTGATCATTGGAGATGACGTCACCTAATGAAGAAAGACCATTAGTGATTTTTGTGAAACGAGTAATCATGAAATCAATGGTTTCATCATCAAGCATCTTAAATGATTCATATTGAGACCTCAAGAGATCTATTTTAGCTCTCTTGACTTGTGAAGTCCCTTCATGCGTGACCAATAAGTGTTGCCAAATCTCATAGGCGGATTGGCATTGAATTACCCGTGTAAGGTCATCCTCATTCAAGGCGGTTAAAAGGGAGTTTTGGGCTTTTGAGTTAGCCTCATATTCTCTAAAGTTGAAGTCGGTCCAAGTGCTTTCATCTTCATTGGGTGCTACATAGGGTTTGGTCAAAGACTTAGCCACTAAACTACCTAGTGATTGCAAAAAGATAGTCATCCTAACCTTCCAAATAGGGAAGTTGAGTCCATCAAATTTAGGTGGGGTTTTAATGTTGTCGGCCATGTTTACTAGTGTATGAATGGATGAATGAAAATGTTGATTAGCAATATTTTAAGGATCTCTCTATGGATGTTAAGCCAAACCTAGAGTCCAAGCTCTGATACCAATTGAAAATCACCTAGAGGGGGGGTGAATAGGTGATGAAGCTAATCAAAGGGCAATTTAAAAAATTATGAAGCAAGTGAATGCAAATGCAATGCAACAATCTCCCAAAACAAGACTAAGAGCCGTATGCCCCTTGCGGGGTTCTGAACTCCTTCCTCCGGCTTCCTCGTAAAATGAGTTAGAGGTGCGCAATGCAACCTTGTTGTATGGGATTTTGATTGACAAGATGAAGTATGATGAAAATGGCAATAGCAATCAAAAACACAAAGTAATAGCAATGGAAAGTAAACCAATCGCAAACACAAAGATATGTTATCGAGGTTCGAGCACCCAGCTCTACTCCCCGCCTTCCCCAGAAGGATTCTAGCTACTTCCACTATCACAAAGATCAATTACAATGGAGTACCCATCTCCTACAATTTCAGCACAATTGAATTCCTTAGTAATCAAAAGATCACAAACTCTCTCTTTCAAATATCTCTTCCCTTACAAAGGTCCTTAGAGAATATTGAGAAGGAATGAAGCTCTTGTGTAAGTGAAGAAAAATGAAATCAAATCAGAGAGTATTATCAAGAAAACACTTCTGAAATGAGTGAGAAATATCAGCACAAAAACCAAGAAAAATAGCTCTTTTGAATATCACAAACTTTGAATTTTTCTCTTGAATAAAATGTTGTAAAGAAACTCTCCCCAAACACCCCTATTTATAGGAGAGGGCTAGGGTTTAGGGTTAGGAATTAATTACTGAAGATTAGGAAGTAATTAGTTCCAAATATACCCTCCAACGGATTTTTAATTTCAAAAATCAAGTTTAAAACAGCTATTAAATAATCTGCCCGTTACTGTTCAACGGACACATCGGTCGACTGGCCCGGTCGACCGATAGTTCAAAAATCCGACCGTTATGAACTATCGGTCGACTGATCCAGTCGACTGAAAAGATACAGAGAGCAAAATAAACTATCGGTCGACCGATCCGGTCGACTGATGCCTGACTGAGACTTAAAATAAAATTCCGGTCGACTGTCGGTAGACAGTCGGTCGACCGACAGACGTGCACACGGATACGTGCACTCTGCCAGGACTCCGGTCGACTGGTGGTAGATAACCGGTCGACCGGCTCAGGCCAAAAGATGAAATAAAAATGGAATTTTGAAGAGATTAATATTTTTATCAAATCTATTTCAAACACAAATTCAGTATATAACATAATAAAGAATTTGTAGAAGAAAGATTTAGTATTAAAATATTTTTGTATATTTTATAAGAAATAAACTTGGAAATGGTATACGCGTGAAGACGTGTGTGTTTAAGCTTCAAACCTAATCAACATCCTTTAACATACTATAAAGCTAGAAAATAAAACCTAAGGACCTCTGAAGCAATCTTTGAGCCATCCAATGCCTTGCTAGTGCCTTCTCTTCTATGATCCTTCCTTGATGTGCAATTTGCCTTCAATGCTTGTTGGAACTTAGAAGTTTTTGCAAAAGCGAAGCGAATGAACTCTAAACATGGTACAAAACCTGAAACTCATCTAAGACAAAAGATTAGTACCAAATAGCACTTATTTGGTTTGTTATCATCAAAACACAAAACAATGGAGAGTGTAACCTCTTGGGCCAACAGTTTTGTTAGAAGCAATTATACATAATAACTATGTAATACTACTCCCAGTTCTTGCAAACCATATTTTCTCCCCGATTGGGCCTTTTTCGTCTCTTATAAGGTCTAGTTAAAGCTAATCGCGACTGAACGTTGGACTCTTTGCTGAACTTTTCAATTAACATTAGGAACAAGATTAATTAGCACTAATTGTACATAAAAACTATGCAATACTACTCCTGGCTCTTTAAAATCTTATTTTCTCTCTATTAGGTTATATTCAGCTCATATAAGATTCAAGCCAATCGGGACTAAAAGTCCGACTTTGGTCAAACTTCCCAATTTAGACTAGAAACAAGTTTAATTAGTAGCAACTGAACATAAAAACTATGTAATACTACTTCCAGCTCTTGAAAATCGCACTTTCTCCCCGATTGGGCCCTTTTCGGTTCTTATAAGCTTAGTTCAGGCCAATCGGGGCTGAACGTTTGACTTTTGGTTAAGCTTCCAAATTAATACTATAAACATGGTAAAATAGCAGTAATTTTACATAGAAACTATGTAATACAACTCTCAGCTCTTGAAAATCATGTTTTCCTCCGATCTGGCCTAGTTTAGGTCAATCGGGACTAAAACTTTGATTTCTTAAAAAAATTCAAATTAAGAATAGAAATAAGTTTAATTAACTGAAATTATATATAAAAAATATGTGATACAACTCTCGGCTTCTGAAAATCATGTTTTCTCCCTGTCTGGGCCCTATTTGGCTCTTATAAGACCAGTTCAGGCCAATGCTGTTGAAAGTTTGACTTTTAGTTAAACTTTCCAATTAAAATTAGAACCTAGGTTATTTAATAGTAATATTGCATAGAAACTATGTAATACAACTTTAAGCGATTGAAAACCATATTTCCTCCCATTTAGGCCCCACTCTGCTCTTATAAGACCTAATTCAGGCTAATAAGAGATGAAGATTTGACTTTTGGTCAAACTTCTAAATTAAGATTTGAAACAAGTTTAATTAGTAGTAATTTTACAAAATTACAATGTAATATTACTCTCAGCTCTTAAAAACTTCACATTTTCTCCCAATTTGGACCCTATTCAGCTTTGATAAGGCCTAGTTCAGGCCAACCAAGAGTTTAAAGTTTAACTTTTGGTCAAATTTCTCAATCAATATTAGAAACAAGGTTAATCAATTGTACTTGTACATAGAAACTTTGCAATATGATTCATGGCCCTTGAAAATCGTGTTTTTCTCCTGTTTGGTCCCTACTCGGCTCTTACAAGGCCTAGTTCGAGCCAACCAAGGGCTGAAAGTTTGACAAAAGTCAAACTTTCAGATTAAAACAAAAACAAGTTTAAGTAGTAGTAATTATATAAAAAACTATTTAATACTACTCGCGGCTCTTTAAAATCAAGTTTACTCCCTGTTTAAGCCATATCCCGCTCCAAGTTCAGGCCAATCGGGGTGAAAGTTTGACTTTTGATCAAACTTCCCAAATAAGACTAGAAACAAGTTTAATTAGAAGTAATTATATATAAAAACTATGTAATACAACTCTCGTCTCTGGATAATCATATTTTGTCCCTGTTTGGGCCTTATTCATATCTTATAAGGCCTAATTCAAGCCAATCAGGGTTAAAAGTTTGACTTTTAGTTAAAATACCCAATTAACACAAGAAACAAGGATAATTAGCAGTAATTATACATAGAAACAATGTAACACCACTCTCAGCTCTTGAAACCATATTTTTCTCCAGTTTGGGCCTTATTCGGCTCTTTTAAGGCATAATTCAGATCAATCAGGGCTGAAAGTTTAACTTTCGATCAAACTTCCAACTTGAGAATAACAAACTGATTAGTAGTAGTTATACATAGAAACTATGTGATACTACTTCTAACTCTTGAAAACCTTATTTTCTCCCCATTTGGGCCCTATTATGCTCTTATAAGACTTGGTTCAGGCCAATCGGAGCTGAAAATTTAACTATTGGTAAAACATTCCAATTAAGAATAGAAACAAATTTAGTTTGTAGTAATTATAAATAAAAATAATGTGATACTAATCTCACCTATTGAAAACTTCATTTTCTCCCCGTTTGGGACCTATTCGGCTCTTATACGGCTTAGTCTAGGCCAATTCGGGGCTAAAAGTTTGACTTTTGATCAAACTTCCCAATTAGCACTAGAAAAAAGGTTAATTAGTTATAATTGTATATAGAAACTATGTAATAACACTCTCAGCTCTTAATAACAATATTTTCCTTTCCTTTAGGTCCTATTCGGCGCTTATAAGGCCTAGTTAAGGCCAATAAGGGCTGAAGGTTTGACTTTTCATCAAACCTCCTAATTAAGATAGAAACAAGTTTAATTAGGAGTAATTAATTATACATAAAAACTATGTAATACTACCCCAGCTCTTAAAAACTGCATTTTCTCCCCGTTTGGACCCTATTGGGTTCTTATAAGACCTAGTTCAGAGCAATTCGGGGCTGAAAGTTTGACATTTAGTCAAACATCTAAATTAAGAATAGAAACGAGTTTAATTAGTAGTTATACATATAAACTATGTGATACTACTCCCGGCTCTTAAAATCCATATTTTCTCCCCGTTTTATGAGGCCTAGTTCAGGCCAGTCGAGGCTGAAAGTTTGACATTCGGTCTTTCTAATTAAGACTGGAAACAAGTTTAATAGTGGTAATTATACATAAAAACTATTTAATATGCTCTCGGCTATTGAAAACTGCATTTCTCTTTATTTGGACTCTATGGCTAATCGGGGCTGAAAGTTTGACTTTTGGTCAAACTTCCAATTTGTTAGAAACAATGTTAATTAGTAGTAATTGGATAAAAAAATTATGCAATACCACTCACGACTCTTGAAAACTATATTCTCCTCCTGTTTAGATCCTATTTGGTTCTTATAATGCCTCATTCAGGCCAATCAGGGCTGAATGTTTGACATTTATTCAAACTTCCTTTTTAGAAATAGAAACAAGTTTAATTAGTAGTAATTATATATAAAACTATGTAATACTACTCCCGGCTCTTGAAAATATGTTCTCTCTCCTTTTTGGGCCTATTCCGTTATTATAAAGCATAGTTCAGCCCAATCGAGGCTTTTTGTCAAACTTTCAGATTAAGGCTCGAAACAAGTTTAATTAATAGTAATTGTAAATAGAAACTTTATAATACTACACCTGGCTTTTTAAAATCATGTGTTCTCCCTGTTTAGGCCCTATTTGGCTCTTATAAGGCCTACTTCAGGCTAGTCAGGGCTAAAAATTTAACTTTTGATCAAACTTTCAATTAAGTATAGAAATAAGTTTAATTTATAGTAGTTATATGTAAAAACTATGTAATATTACACCTTGCTTTGGTAAACTTTATTTTCTCACCGTTTAGGCCCTATTCAACTCTTAAATAGCCTAGTACAAGCTTTCAGGGCTGAAAGTTTGACTTTTTTCAAACTTTCAATTAACACTAGAAACAATGTTATTTAATAGTAAATGCATATAGAAAATATGTATTACCACTCATGGCTCTTGAAAATCATATTTTCCTCCCGTCTGAGTCCTGTTCGGCTCTTATAATTCCTAATTAAGGCCAATCGGGGCTGAAGATTTGGCTTTTAGTTAAACTTTTCAATTAAGAATAGAAACAAGTTTAATTTGTAGTAATTATATATAAAACTTTGTAATACTACTTTTGACTCTTCAAAACATGTTTTTCTCTGTTTGAGCCCTTATTCGGCTCTTCTAATGTCTAATTCAGGCCAATCGGGCCTGAGATTTGACTTTTGGTCAAAATTTTCAATTAAGAATAGAAACAAATTTAATTAGTAGTAATTATACATAAAAACTATGTAATACTACTCCAGGCTCTTGAAAATATGTTTTCTCCTTATTTGAATTTTATTTGGCACTTATAATGCCAGTTCAGGCCAAGCAGGGCTAAAAGTTTGACTTTGGACAAACTTCCTGATTAAGAATAAAAACAAGTTTAATCAGTAGCAATTATACATAGAAACTATGTAATACTACTCTTGGCTCTTTAAAATAATATTTTCTCCATGTTTAGGTCATATTCAACCCTTATAAAGCCTAATTCAGGCCAATCGACGCTGAAAGTTTTACTTTTAATCAAGCTTCCCAATTAAGACCAGAAACAAGTTTAATTAGTAGTAATTATATATAAAAACTATGTAATACTACTCGCTGCTTTTGAAAACTGCATTTTCTTTCCCATGTGGACCCTATTCAGCTCTAATAAGGCCTAGTTCATGAGGACTTTAAAGTTTGACTTTTAGTCAAGCTTTCCAATTAACACTAGAAATAAGGTTAATCAGTAGTAATTGTACATAGAACTATGCAACACCATTTACGACCGTTGAAAACATCATTTTCTCCCTATTTAGGCCCTATTCAACTCTTATGTGGCCTAGTGCAAGCTTTCGGGGTTGAAAGTTTGACTATTATTCAAACTTTCAATTAACACTAGAAACAAGGTTATTTAATAGTAATTGCATATAGAAAATATGCAATACCACTGATGACCCTTGAAAACCATGCTTTCCTCCCGTTTGGGTCCTTTTTGACTCTTATAATTCGTAGTCGTTCAGGCCAATCGAGGCTGAAGATTTGGCTTTTGGTCAAACTTCTCAATTAAGAATAGAAAAGGGTTTAATTAGTAGTAATTATACATAAAAACTATGTAATACTACTCTCAGCTCTTGAAAATAAATTTTATCCCCATTTGAGCCCTACTCGGCTCTTATAATGCCTAGTTCAGGCTAATCGGGGCTGAGATTTGACTTTTGATCAAACTTTCAAATTAAGAATAGAAACAAGTTTAATTAGTAGTAATTATACATAAAAATTATGTAATACTACTCCTGACTCTTGAAAACATGTTTTCTCCCTGTTTGAATTTTATTCGGCTATAATAATGCCTAGTTCAGGCCAATCGGGGCTGAAAGTTTGGATAAACTTCCTGATTAAGAGTAGAAACAAGTTTAATTTGTAGTAAATATATATAGAAACTATGTTACTACTCCTGGCTCTTTAAAACAATATTTTCTCCATTTTAGGTCATATTCGGCTCGTATAAGGCCTAGTTCAGGCTAATCGGGACTGAAAGAGTAACTTTTGATCAAACTTCCCAATTAAGACTTAAAAAAGTTTAATTAATAGTAATTATACATAATAACTATTTAATACTACTCCCAGTTCTTGAAAATCGTATTTTTTGGCTCTTATAAGGTCTTATTCAGGCCAATAGGGACTAAACATTTGACTTTTTATACTTTCTAATTAACATTAGAAATAAAGTTAATTAGCAGTAATTGTATATATAAACTATGTAATACTACTTCTTGCTCTCTAAAATCATTTTTTCTCTCAGTTTAGGTCATATTTGGCACATATAGGCCTAGTTCAAGCCAATTGGGAAAGAAAGTCTGACTTTGATCAAACTTCTCAATTTAGACTAGAAATAAGTGAAATTAGTAGTAACTTTATATAAAAACTATGTAATACTACTCTCAGCTCTTGAAAATCATATTTTTACCCCGATTGGGCCCTTTTTGGCTCTTATAAGGCCTAGATTAAGTTGATCGGGGCTGAACATTTGACTTTTGGTCAAATTTTCAAATTAACACTAGAAATAAGGTAAAATAATATTTTAGCTCTTGAAAACTAACAGTAATTGTACATAAAAACTATGTAATATAACTCTCAGCTCCTGAAAATCATGTTTTCCTCTGGTTTGGCCCTTTTTAGCTCTTATATGGCTTAGTTCAGGATAATCGAGACTAAAAGTTTGATTTCTGAAAAAAATCTAAATTAAGAATAGAAACAAGTTTAATTAATAGAAAGTATACATAAAAATAATGTGATACTACTCCTGGCTCTTGAAAACTATATTTTCTCCCTGTCCGGGCCCTATCTGGCTCT
This sequence comes from Agave tequilana, assembly GCA_038442645.1. NCBI lineage: Eukaryota > Viridiplantae > Streptophyta > Magnoliopsida > Asparagales > Asparagaceae > Agave > Agave tequilana. Next base: position 152,584 of record JAVJIF010005661.1, read on the forward strand.
TATAAGGCCGAGTTGAGGCCAATCGGGGTTAAAAGTTTGACTTTTAGTTTAACTTTTTAATTAAAATTAGAACCTAGGTTAAATAGTAGTAATTGTACATAAAAATTATGTAAAACCACTTTTCGCTATTGAAAAGCATATTTCCTCTCGTTTGACTTTTAGTAAAACTTCCCAATTAAGAATAAAAACAAATTTTAGTCAGTAGTAATTATATATAAAAACAATGAAATACTACTCCTAGCTATTGAAAACTTTATTTTCTCCCTGTTTGTGCGCTTTTTGGCTCTTATACGGCTTAATCTAGGTCAATCGAGGCTAAAAGTTTGACTTTTGATCAAACTTCCTAATTAGCACTAGAAACAAGGTTAATTAATTGTAATTGTATATAGAAATTATGTAATAGCACTCTCAGCTCTTGACAATAATATTTTCCTTTCGTTTGGATTCTATTTGGCTCTTAAAGGTCTAGCTCAGGCCAATAAGGGCTGAAGATTTGACTTTTTATCAAACTTCCCAATTAAGACTAGAAAATAACTTTAATTAGTAGTAATTATATATAAAAACTATGTAATACTACCTTGGCTCTTGAAAACTGTATTTTCTACCTGTTTGGACCCTATTGGATTCTTATAAGGACTTGTTCAGGCCAATTCAGGCCAGAATGTTTGATTTTTGGTCAAACCTCTAAATTAAGAATAAAAACAAGTTTAATTAATAGTAGTTATATATAGAAACTATATAATACTACGCCCGGCTCTTAAAAACCATATTTTCTCCCCGTTTGCGCCTTTCTCGGCTCTTATGTTCAGGCCAGCGGAGGCTAAAAGTTTGAATTTTGTAAAACTTCCTAATTAAGACCAGAAACAAGTTTAATAATGGTCATTATACATAAAGACTATGTAATATACTCTCGGCTATTGAAAAGTGCATTTCTCCTTATTTGGATTCTATTGCAAATTAGGGCTGAAAGTTTGACTTTTGGTCAAACTTTCAATTAACACTAAAAACTAGGTTAATTAGTAGTAATTAGATATAAAAACTATGCAATACCACTCACGGCTCTTGAAAACCATATTCTCCTCTCATTTGGGTCCTATTTGGCTCTTATAATGCCTAATTCAGGCCAATCAAGGCTGAAGGTTTGACTTTTATTCAAACTTCCTAATTAAGAATAGAAACAAGTTTAATTAGTAGTAATTATATATAAAAGTATATATACTACTCTCGGCTCTTGAAAACATGTTTTCTCCCCTTTTTGGCCCTATTCGGTTCTTATTAAAGCCTAGTTCAGGCCAATCGGGGCTGAAAGATTAACTTTTCATCAAAGTTCTAGATTAATGGCTAGAAACAAGTTTATTAATAGTAATTATATATAAAAACTTTGTAATACTACACCAGGCTCTTTAAAATCATGCTTTCTCCCTGTTTGGGCCCTATTCGGCTCTTATAAGGCCACTTCACGCTAGTTGGGGCTAAAAATTTGACTTTTGGTCAAACTTTCAAATTAAGACAGAAATAAGTTTAATTTATAGTAGTTATATATAAAAGCTACGTAACACTACTCCTAACTCTTAAAAATCTCATTTTTCTCCCCATTTAGGCCCTATTCAACTCTTATATGGCCTAGTGCAGGCTTATCGGGGCTGAGTGTTTGACTTTTGGTATAACTTTCAATTAAACCTGGAAATAAGGTAATTTAGTAGTAATTACATATAGAAACTATGTAATACCCCTCACGGCTCTTGAAAATCATATTTTCCTCCCGTTTGGGTCCTGTTCGTCCCTTATAATGCCTAGTATAGGCCAATCGGGGCTGAAGATTTGATTTTTGGTCAAACTTCCCGATTAAGAATAGAAACAAATTTAATTAGCAGTAATTTTACATAAAAACTATGTAATACTACTTCTGGCTCCTGAAAACATATTTTCTCCCTGTTTGAGTCCTATTCGGCTCTTATAATGCCAAGTTCAGGCCAATCAGGAATGAAGATTTGACTTTTGGTCAGACTTCACAATTAAGAATAGAAACATATTTAATTAGTAGTAATTTTATATAAAAACTATATAATACTACTCCCGACTCTTGAAAACATGTTTTCTTCTTGTTTGAGCCATACTCTGCTCTTATAATACCTACTTCAGGCTAATTCGGGCTGAAAGTTTGACTTTTGGACAAACTTCCTGATTAAGAATAGAAACAAGTTTAATTAGTAGTAATTATAAATAGAAATAATGTAACACTACTCTTGGTTCTTTAAAACAATATTTTCTCCTTATTTAGGTCATATTCGGCTCTTATAATTCCTAGTTAAAGCCAATCGGGGCTGAAAGAGTGACTTTTGATCAAAATTTTCAATTAAGACTAGAACAAGTTTAGTTAGTAGTAATTATACATAATAACTATGACTCCTACAAATCATATTTTCTCCCTGATTGGGCCCTTTTCGTCTCTTATAAGGTCTAGTTTAGGCTAATCAGAACTGAACGTTGAAGTTTTTATTAAACTTTTCAATTAACATTGAAAAAAGGTTAATTAGCACCAATTGTACATAGAAACTATGCAATACTACTCCTGGCTCTTTAAAATCATATTTTCTCTTTGTTTAGGTCATATTCAGCTCATATAAGGCTTAGTTTAGGCCAATCAGGACTGAAAGTCTGACTTTGGTTAAACTTCCCAATTTAGACTAGAAACAAGTTTAATTAGTAGTTAATGCACATAAAAACTATGTAATACTACTCTCAGCTCTTGAAAATCATATTTTCTCCCTGATTAGGCCCTTTTCGGCTCTTATAAGGCCTAATTCAGGCCAATCAGAGCTGAACGTTTGACTTTTGGTCAAACTTCTAAATTAAAACTTGAAACATGATAAAATAGCAATTATTGTACAAAGAAACTATGTAGTATAACTTTCAGCTCTTGAAAATCATGTTTTCCTCCGATTTGGCCCCTTTTTAGCTCTTATATGGCATAATTTTGGTCAATCGGGGCTAAAAATTTGATTTCTTAAAAAATCAAAATTAAGAATAGAAACAAGTTTAATTAATTGAAATTATACATAAAAATAATGTGATATAACTCTCGGCTCTTGAAAACCATGTTTTCTCCCTGTCTCAGCCCTATTTGGCTCTTATATGACCAGTTCAGGCCAATTGGGGTTGAAAGTTTGACTTTTAATTAAGCTTCCCAATTAAAATTAGAACCACGGTTATTTAGTAGTAATTGTACATAAAAATTATATAATACTACTTTAATCTAATGAAAATCATATTTCCTCCCGTTTGGGCCCTATTCCGCTCTTATAAGACCTAGGTGAGGCTAATAAGGGATGAAGATTGACTTTTGGTCAAACTTCTAAATTAAGACTTGAAACAAGTTTAGTTAGTAGTAATTATACAAAATTATAATGTAATACTACTCCGGCTCTTAAAGACTGCATTTTCTCCCCGTTGGACCCTATTCAGCTTTGATAAGGCCTAGTACAGGCCAACCAGGACTTTAAAGTTTGACTTTTGGTCAAATTTCTCAATAAATAATAGAAACAAAGTTAATCAGTTGTACTTGTACATAGAAACTTTGTAATACCATTCATGGCCCTTGAAAATCATGTTTTTCTCTGAAAAACACCTAGAGGGGGGGTGAATAGGTGTAAGTGCTAATCTAAGAAACTAAATGCAAACTAAGTGCGCTAAATGCGGAAGCTAATGCAAATTATGCACAAACTAATACAATACAACAAGTGTAGCCGAATTCCCCTTGCGAGGCTCTGGACTAACTCCCCTTGATTCCCCTTGAAATGGGTTGAGGTGCTATGTGAAGCTCTTGTTGGATGAGTATAAGTTAGGCACACACACACAAGCAATCCAAGCAATATGAAATACACACAATCAAGCCAAGCATATAATAGATATGACAATAAGAAATGCAAGGCACAACACAAGCAATATATGATATGAATGAATCAATGCTCAACACAAGCAAGTATGATATGATGATGAGTATGATGCTTTGCACAATAATAAGAGAGAGTTAGAGAGACAATGGATCACAACGCAAACACCAAGATTTGTTTCGAGGTTCGAGCACCTTGCTCTACATCCCCGCCTACACCACCGTGTAGGATTTCCACTATCTCAACTCCCACCGAGGGAACCTCTACCGAAGAGGATTTCTTACAACTCTAGGAGTACCAAACTCCTCTCTCAACAACAACCTCCTCACAACCGAGGGGTTAGGCCCGTAGCCAATACAACAACCAATCCACACACCTCTACCGAAGAGGCTCACAACCAAACACTATCACCTCTACCTAAGAGGGATCCAAACCAACAACCCAATACAACAATCTCCACCTCTACCAAAGAGGGAGCAACTCAAGAAATCAAGGGTTTACAACAAGTGGTATATTTCAACCACAAACCTCTTTCCTTTTTCTTTTTCCACAAAACAAGATCCTAAATAGTTTAGGATAGAAGATAGCTCAAGTGTGGAAACAAAGTGTTTTTGGAAACAAGCAACAAAGAAAAATCTTGGGAAAATACTTGCAATATGATAGAATTGAAGATCTAAGCAAAAATCCCAAAAACCTATTTTTCTTTGATTTTCCAAAACCCTAAAACAATAAAGATGAGAAGTTTTTGCACTTAAAACTCTTTTGAAAACTCTTTTAAACACTTCAGAAAACTGAAAATTTTTCTCTTGGAAAACTTGGCTAAAATCCCCAAAGAGATGGGGTTTATATAACCCCTATACAAAACTAGCCGTTAGGCTGAGTTGGCAGTCTGACAGACTGCCGGTCGACCGGTCCGGTCGACCGCCAACGGTCAAAAATGTGACCGTTGGGCAATAGCGGTCGACCGGCCCGGTCGACCGAAACATCCTGAGAGCAGAACTCTCATCTCGGTCGACCGGCCCGGTCGACCGTCCCAGAGACTCCAAAACGTGCACAGACTTGTGCACGTCGGTCGACCGTCCCGGTCGACCGGCCTATGGTGCGGTCGACCGGTCCGGTCGACCGACTTGGCCTGTCAGCCAGTCCTCAGTTCTGCACAGATACGGGATTTGAAAATAGGTATTTTCACTCAATAAAAATCCCATAAAATCACAGTAAATCTAAAAAATAGTTTTAATCACAATAAAAACTGTTTTTCTAAAAATATGTTTTTCTAAAACTTGTTTTATCATTTTACTTTGATAACCAAACTTGTGATAAAAATTTCAAGACATATATCAATCATATCAATTCATTTTTGTGTCTTGCCAATTTTATCAAAAACAAAACTTGTATTTTATCAAACTAGAATTTTCCAAAACATGAATAGGATAGTCAAAATAAGTTTGTCTAGCAAGTTTAAAGCATGTATGTATATCTAGAACATATCTAATATACATAGGTATAAGGTAAACTTGTTTTGATCTATTATTCATGAAAACCAAAAACCAAATCATGAAACGTGTGTGTTTTGTGCACTTGAGCATATCAACTAAACTAAGCTTTACAAATATGGATCTAAAACACAAACTCTAAACTAGATACCTAAGTCTTCTTGACGATCTTCATCTTCAAGTAGACTCGGTCCAAACTCCGTGATTCTCCAAGTGCAAAGGTATGATCTTTAAGCTTTGGCACCGGAATCATCATGAATAGCTTCTAATCATCTTGTTGAAGCTAATCACCAACCTAATATCCTGTTAATGATCTGAAACTTAGAAACACAAGAATATTAGTAAACATAACTACATGAGTGTTGATCATCATCAAAACTAGAGTGGAAGGCCATTGGGCCAACAATCTCCCCCTTTTTGATGATGACAAAACTCATGGAGTTATATATGCATGGATTAAAGTTAAGCTTCAAGGAAGCTCCCCCTTAACTCATGCATAGGGATAAACAATAAATATATGCAATTAGTATTAAACATGAAACATGCCATATGCATAAACAATAAATGGTTCTAGATATCAAATGGAGTATTCAAAACAAAATAACCTCTAGATACCAATTACAAAGCAAACTCTATAAAACGATTAAACTTAATATTCTTGAGATTAAAACAAAATATATGCATAAACATAAGCATGCATATAAAAAAATGTACCAATCATGCATAGAAGTAATTTGAGTTTTATATATGCATGTTAAACTCTCAAATAATTCTCCCCCTTTTTGTCAATCATCAACAAAGGGGTAAACAATCAAAACCATAGATAAAATGAGGGGTAAAAATCTTTCTCCCCCTTTTTGTCAATCAAAACAATGCAAATAATGTTCTCCCCCTTTTTTGTCAAAAACAAAACAAAATCAATAAGGGGTGACTACAAACATGATATCAATTAAAAATATGTCAATGAAGCATCTTGATACCAATAAACAAGGATCAATATATGTTATATGCTATATACATTCATGAAGAGGAAGACGCTAAGTTAGCTTCCTACACATATGCATTACATGAAGAAGGGATGACAAGCCCCAATTCACATAACACATATTATGTAATGCATAAGAGGAGATGTGAAGCTCCCCCTACACACGTATATCATATAAAGAAGAGTTGTCAAGCTCCTCAATTTATAATATACTCAACATGAATCTATATGTAAGAGAGATGTTAAGCTCTCCTTGCATATAGGAAATACAAATCAAAACTTTGAATATTTTCTTTAAACAAAAATTTTGGAAATACCAATTGTAATTAAACATAAGTCTTGAATTCTTAAACATGAATCTTGAAACCAAAACAAATTTTGAATTTCTTAAATATGATACCAATTGTAAATATTTACCAATTGAAAAGATTTTACATAGAAACATTGATACCAATTGTAAGAATTGTTCATTTTAAAACATATAGATATCATATGTTTAAAATAACAACTTTTAATCATAAAGAGTGGGAGTACAAATACCAATTGAAATACAAAATCAAATTTTCTCCCCCTTTATGAAAAACAAACTAAAGACATGCATAGTCTTGATAACAATTTAAAAGTAATCAATTTAAACAAAATTGAAACTCAAGCACTAGCATAAACACAAACATATATATGTATGAAAGATAGATACCAATAGAAATTGATATACTTGGAATTTAAAGCATACATACATACAAAACATATATGAGTATACAAGAAGATCAAAATGATACCAATTGAAAGAGTTCAATGATACCAATTGGCATAACAATAAGTTCAAGTGTATACATCATATTATCTACCACCCAATCATAATTCAAGTTTTAAAGATTTTCAATTTAGGGCATACATGAACATGATCTCCCATCCTACCGCCCTTGAAGGTAGGGGTTTTCAAAGATAGTTTTGAAAATGTAGTTTTGTTTGAAAAACACTACCAAAATGAAGAACACCGCAACTAGTTAAATGGAAAACTTGTTAACTAGCACGAAATCCTTCAAGCAAGGAATAAAACAAAAAAGAATGAAATTCACATGATAATCATTACTCTTACCAATAAAGCATACCTCATGAGAGACAAAACATGAGCAATAGATATGAGTGTACAAATAATATGTGAAGATCATAATCATGAAAAATATTTCATTAAGCTCAATTATTCCTTAAAACATAATTCCATCAAAAACATGAAAAATCATATAAAACTACTTATTTAATCTTCAAGGCATATGTATGTCTAATACAAGCTAAAATATACATACATATCCAAAACTCAACGAGTCCACTAAATGTATATTCATGAAGGCACGTGGCTCAAAAGATGTATATGTATAAGATTAGTTTGAACTAGATAGACATATACATGAAGTTAAACATAAATACATGAAACATGAAAAACATGAAAAGTATGAAAATTTAGCTTTTCATTAAAACAATTTGATACCAATTCTTTTCAAGGTATATGTATGATTTGTCAACACAAGAAGTATACATACATATCCCTTAAACACACTTTGAGTCCATAATAGATATTTGCATGAAAGGCAAATGACTCAAGGGGTATACATGTATATCTTCAAGTTTGGCAAAATACACATATACATGAAATGAAAACTCATAAAACAAATCCAAAAATGGAATACAAGTTTGAAATGTATGAATCATCAAAACTAGACTATACTAGCACATCTAATGGGTTCAAATAAGCAATCAAGCTCAACATATATAGATTTATTTGTAGCCCACTCTATGTACAAGTATAATTCCTAGTCTTAATGAAAACTAACATCTAAACAAGTAACCTTAACATGAAGCATCAAAACACAATATAAAAATCATCATGATAAAACTAAAACATGATTACTATGTAAATTCACATGTATTAGATTCATGATGTACATTATAGCTTAAACAAAAGTGAGAACACTAACTATGGGTTCATATAAGCATGTGTGTCTCAAATACTATATATGTATGTCAAGGATCTAATAAACATGGAATGAACATACTAATCCATAGACATCAAAAACATGCTATAAACAATGAATATTAAAAGCATGTAAACAATAAATGGGAGTAAAGGATTGTTACCAAAAAACGAAGAAGCAACTCTCCTTGTCTCCAAAACATGGTGGTCATCTCCACCAAATCTTCCCTTGAAAGTGATGCATCCAATTGATTTCCTTTAAGTCCGGAACGCATCTACTCCAAAGTGCTATCACTCTCACGTCATGTGAGAGCCCACACCTACATCAAAAATAGGAGGGGTGGTCTTTGGTACCCATACCTTCTTGTTGGGTCCATGGGGGTTAGTCTCATTTCTAACCCAAACAAAATTCTTTGCTAAATTAGGAGTATGTAATCTATCATAACAAAATTTAGCAAGATGGCCCTTACGTCCACAATGTGTACATGTGTACACATGAGCATACATGGTGTGATGGTGTCCGTGAGGAGCATGTGTATGCCGTGAAGGGTGTGCATGCATAAAGGATGGAACTTGTTTCTTTCGAACCAAGGTTTCCAACCGATTGTGGTTCAAGGCACATTGGCTAATAGTGGAGCCCAAACAATCAACCTTCTTCTTAAGCAAACAAATATCATCATTAATCTTAGAAGAAGAAGTGTGGCATGCAATAGGTGAAGTGTGTGATACTACCCTAGCATGGCAAACATGTGCATCAATTTTATTTTGCAGAACAATGTTTTTCTTTAAACACACATCTAAATCATTTGAAATAGAAATAATTTTATTTTTCAAATCAACATTCTCTTTTAAAACAAAATCAACTTTTGAAGACAAGTTTTCATTTTTCTTCAAAAGAACATGGCAATCATTTTTATTTTTCAAAAAGTTATTTTCTTTAAGTGCAAGATCAAGTTGAGATTTTAATGAGTCCCTTTCATTAGCAATCTCCTCTTTCTCTTGCAAAATAACATCAAGTCTAGCGATTAAATTTTTATTTTCATTATTAATGCTTAGACTCTTCTTTTTCAACAAGTTATATTTTTCTATTAGTTTTTCACAAACAATAGATAGTTCTTCATTTAAAGCATGGGGATCAACAAAATCATTTGAAGAACTAGCACAATCATTACTATCTAGTTGAGTTTCCGATTGTACCTCAAGGGAGTCATTCCCTTGGACCATGTAGCATTGTTGTGGTTCGGATTCTCCACTAGATTCCTCTTCTTGTTGGATTTGGACTTGAAGCTTGGAGGTGTTGGTGGTTGTCAATTTGTTCCACACTACAAAAGCGGAATCAAAGTTAGAAACACATAAAAGATATTCTTTAGGCAAAGTGCTTCTAATAGCCTCTAGGGCTTGTGCATTGACCCCTATATGATTGCAATCACCAAGATAACATCTCTTGGTGGCGGCAAGGAAGACATGCAAACCTAGGGTCTTTAGATACATGGACATCCTATACTTCCAAACATCAATGTTGGAAGGATCATAGCTAGGTGGGGTCATGAAGTCCATGGTAAACTATATGTGTGCAAACAAGCAAACAAATGCAAATAAGATTAGCAATCAAAGGATCACTCCTAGGATGTTAAGCCTAAGTATCAGGAGCACTAGCTCTGATACCAATTGAAAAACACCTAGAGGGGGGTGAATAGGTGTAAGTGCTAATCTAAGAAACTAAATGCAAACTAAGTGCGCTAAATGCGGAAGCTAATGCAAATTATGCACAAACTAATACAATACAACAAGTGTAGCCGAATTCCCCTTGCGAGGCTCTGGACTAACTCCCCTTGATTCCCCTTGAAATGGGTTGAGGTGCTATGTGAAGCTCTTGTTGGATGAGTATAAGTTAGGCGCACACACACAAGCAATCCAAGCAATATGAAATACACACAATCAAGCCAAGCATATAATAGATATGACAATAAGAAATGCAAGGCACAACACAAGCAATATATGATATGAATGAATCAATGCTCAACACAAGCAAGTATGATATGATGATGAGTATGATGCTTTGCACAATAATAAGAGAGAGAGTTAGAGAGACAATGGATCACAACGCAAACACCAAGATTTGTTTCGAGGTTCGAGCACCTTGCTCAACATCCCCGCCTACACCACCGTGTAGGATTTCCACTATCTCAACTCCCACCGAGGGAACCTCTACCGAAGAGGATTTCTTACAACTCTAGGAGTACCAAACTCCTCTCTCAACAACAACCTCCTCACAACCGAGGGGTTAGGCCCGTAGCCAATACAACAACCAATCCACACACCTCTACCGAAGAGGCCTACAACCAAACACTATCACCTCTACCTAAGAGGGATCCAAACCAACAACCAATACAACAATCTCCACCTCTACCAAAGAGGGAGCAACTCAAGAAATCAAGGGTTTACAACAAGTGGTATATTTCAACCACAAACCTCTTTCCTTTTTCTTTTTCCACAAAACAAGATCCTAAATAGTTTAGGATAGAAGATAGCTCAAGTGTGGAAACAAAGTGTTTTTGGAAACAAGCAACAAAGAAAAATCTTTGGGAAAATACTTGCAATATGATAGAATTGAAGATCTAAGCAAAAATCCCAAAAACCTATTTTTCTTTGATTTTCCAAAAACCCTAAAACAATAAAGATGAGAAGTTTTTGCACTTAAAACTCTTTTGAAAACTTTTTTAAACACTTCAAAAAACTGAAAATTTTTCTCTTGGAAAACTTGGCTAAAATCCCCAAAGAGATGGGGTTTATATAGCCCCTATACAAAACTAGCCGTTAGGCTGAGTTGGCAGTCTGACAGACTGCCGGTCGACCGGTCCGGTCGACCGCCAACGGTCAAAAATGTGACCGTTGGGCAATAGCGGTCGACCGGCCCGGTCGACCGAAACATCCTGAGAGCAGAACTCTCATCTCGGTCGACCGGCCCGGTCGACCGTCCCAGAGACTCCAAAACGTGCACAGACTTGTGCACGTCGGTCGACCGTCCCGGTCGACCGGCCTATGGTGCGGTCGACCGGTCCGGTCGACCGACTTGGCCTGTCAGCCAGTCCTCAGTTCTGCACAGATACGGGATTTGAAAATAGGTCTTTTCACTCAATAAAAATCCCATAAAATCACAGTAAATCTAAAAAATAGTTTTAATCACAATAAAAACTGTTTTTCTAAAAATATGTTTTTCTAAAACTCGTTGTATCATTTTACTTTGATAACCAAACTTGTGATAAAAATTTCAAGACATATATCAATCATATCAATTCATTTTTGTGTCTTGCCAATTTTATCAAAAACAAAACTTGTATTTTATCAAACTAGAATTTTCCAAAACATGAATAGGATAGTCAAAATAAGTTTGTCTAGCAAGTTTAAAGCATGTATGTATATCTAGAACATATCTAATATACATAGGTATAAGGTAAACTTGTTTTGATCTATTATTCATGAAAACCAAAAACCAAATCATGAAACGTGTGTGTTTTGTGCACTTGAGCATATCAACTAAACCAAGCTTTACAAATATGGATCTAAAACACAAACTCTAAACTAGATACCTAAGTCTTCTTGACGATCTTCATCTTCAAGTAGACTCGGTCCAAACTCCGTGATTCTCCAAGTGCAAAGGTATGATCTTTAAGCTTTGGCACCGGAATCATCATGAATAGCTTCTAATCATCTTGTTGAAGCTAATCACCAACCTAATATCCTGTTAATGATCTGAAACTTAGAAACACAAGAATATTAGTAAACATAACTACATGAGTGTTGATCATCATCAAAACTAGAGTGGAAGGCCATTGGGCCAACATTCTCCTGTTTGGTCCCTATTCGGCTCTTATAAGGCCTCCTTCAGGTCAACCAGGGGCTGAAAGTTTGACAAAAGTCAAACTTTCAGATTAAAATTAAAAAGAAGTTTAAGTAGTAGTAATTATATATAGAACTATGTAATACTACTCGCGGCTCTTTAAAATCAAGTTTACTCCCTGTTTAAGCCATATCCAGCTCCTAATTCAGGCCAATCGTGGTGAAAGTTTGACTTTTGATTAAACTTCCCAAATAAGACTAGAAATAAGTTTAATTAGAAGTAGTTATATATAAAAACTATGTAATACGACTCCCCTCTCTGGATAATTATATTTTGTCCCTGTTTGGGCCTTATTCGTATCTTATAAGGCTTAGTTCAAGCCAATCGGGATTAAAAGTTTGACTTTTGGTTAAAATACCCAATTAATACAAGAAACAAGGATAATAAGCAGTAATTGTACATAGAAACAATGTAACACCATTCTCAGCTCTCGAAATCATGTTTTCCTCTAGTTTAGGCCCTATTCAATTCTTTTAAGGCATAATTCAGATCAATCGGGACTGAAAGTTTAACTTTCGGTCAAACTTTCAACTTGAGAATAGAAACAAACTGAATTATTAGTAGTTATACATAGAAATTATGTGATACTACTTCCAGCTCTTGAAAACCATGTTTTCTCCCCGTTTAGGCCCTATTATGCTCTTATAAGACCTGGTTCAAGCCAATCGGGGCTGAAAGTTTGACTTTTGGTAAAACATTCTAGTTAAGAATAGAAACAAATTTAGTTTTTGGTAATTATAAATAAAAACAAAGTAATACTACTCTCACCTATTGAAAACTTCATTTTCTCCACGTTTGGGACCTATTCGGCTCTTATACGGCTTAGTTCAGGCCAATTCAGGGCTAAAATTTTGAATTTTATCAAACTTCCCATTTAGCACTAGAAACAAGGTTAATTAGCTTTAATTGTATATAGAAACTATGTAATAATACTCTCAGCTCTTGACAACAACATTTTCCTTTCGTTTGGGCCCTATTCGGCTCTTATAAAGCCTAGTTAAGGCCAATAAGGGCTGAAGGTTTAACTTTTCATCAAACTTCCCAATTAAGATTAGAAATATGTTTAATTAGTAGGAATTATATATAAAAACTATGTAACACTAACCCCAGCTCTTAAAAACTGCATTTTCTCCCTATTTGGACCCTATTGGGGTTTCTTATAAGACCTAGTTATGGCCAATCCGGGGCTGAAAGTTTGACGTTTAGTCAAACCTATAAATTAAGAACAGAAACTAGTTTAATTAGAAGTAGTTATATATATAAACTATGTGATACTACGCCCGGCTCCTAAAAATCATATTTTCTCCCCTTTTGGGCCTTTCTCGGCTCTTATAAGGCCTGGTTCAGGCCAGTCGAAGCTGAAAGTTTGACTTTTGGTAAATCTTTCTAATTAAAACTAGAAACAAATTTAATAGTGGTAATTATACATAAAAACTACGTAATATACTCTCAGCTATTGGAAACTGTAATTCTCTATATTTGGACCCTATGGCTAATCGGGGCTGAAAGTTTGACTTTTAGTCAAACTTTCAATTAACGCTAGAAACAAGGTTAATTAGTAGTAATTAGATAAATAAAAACTATGCAATACCACTCATGGCTCTTGAAAACCATATTCTCCTCCTGTTTGGATCCTATTTGGCTCTTATAATGCCGCACTCAGGCCAATCAGGGCTGAAGGTTTGACATTTGTTCAAACTTTCTTTTTAAGAATAGAAACAAGTTTAATTAGTAGTAATTATATATAAAACTATGTAATACTACTCCCGGCTTTTAAATCATATTCCCTCTCCTTTTTGGGCCTTTCCATTATATAATGCCTAGTTCAGGCCAATTGGAGCTTTTCGTCAAACTTCTAGATTAAGACTAGAAACAAGTTTAATTAATAGTAATTGTAAATAAAAACTTTGTAATACTACACCCAGCTCTTAAAAATCATGTGTTCTCCCTATTTGGGCCCTATTTGGCTCTTATAAGGCTTACTTCAGGCTAGTCGGGGCTAAAAATTTGACTTTTAGTCAAACTTTCAAATTAAGTACAGAAATAATTTAATTTATATTAGTTATATATAAAAACTATGTAACACTACTCCTTGCTTTGGAAAACCTCATTTTCTCGCTGTTTAGGCCCTATTCAACTCTTAAATAGCCTAGTACGGGTTTTCAGGGCTGAAAGCTTGACTTTTGTTCAAACTTTCAATTAACACTAAAAATAAGGTTATTTAATAGTAAATGCATATAGAAATTTTGTATTACCACTCATGGCTCTTGAAAACCATGTTCTCCTCCCGTCTGAGTCCTGTTCGGCTCTTATAATTCCTAGTTGAGGCTAGTCAGGGCTGAAGATTTGGCTTTTGGTCAAACTTTCAAATTAAGAATAGAAACTGGTTTAATTATTAGTAATTACACATAAAAACTATGTAGTACTACTCCCGACTCTTGAAAACATGTTTTCTTCTTGTTTGAGCCCTCTCGGCTTTTATAATGTCTAGTTCAGGCTAATCGGGGCTGAGATTTAACTTTTGGTCAAAATTTTCAATTAAGAATAGAAACAAATTTAATTAGTAATAATTATACATAAAACAATGTAATACTACTCCCGGCTCTTGAAAACATGTTTTCTCCTTATTTGAATTTTATTTGGCTCTTATAATGCTTAGTTTTGACCAATCGGGGCTAAAAGTTTAACTTTTGGATATACTTCCTCATTAAGAATAGAAACAAATTTAATTGTAGCAATTATACATAGAAACTATGAAATACTACTTGGCTCTTTAAAATAATATTTTCTCCATGTTTAGGTCATATTCAGCACTTATAATGCCGAGTTCAGGCCAAATGGTGCTGAAACTTTTACTTTTAATCAAGCTTCCCAATTAGAACTAGAAACAAGTTTAATTAGTAGTAATTATATATAAAAACTATGTAATACTACTCGCTGCTCTTGAAAATTGTATTTTCTCCCCATTTGGACCCTATTCAGCTCTAATAAGGTCTAGTTCTGATTAACAGGGCTTTAAAGTTTGAATTTTGTTCAGGCTTCCCAATTAACACTAGAAATAAAGTTAATCAGTAGTAATTGTACATTTTTAAAACTATGCAATACCATTTATGACCCTTGAAAATCATGTTTTCCTCCCATTTGGTTCCTTTTCGGCTCTTATAAAGCCTAGTCTAAGCAAATCAGGGCTGAAAGTTTGATTTTTGGTAAAACTTTCCAATTAAGACTAGAAACTAGTTCAATGCGTAATAATTATACAAAAGAATACTATGTATTAATACTCTTAGCTCTTGAAAACTTCGTTTTCTCCTCGTTTGGGCGGCTTTTATAAGGACTAGTTCAGGCCAATTGGGGCTGAAACAACATTTGGTCGAACTTACTAGAGACAAGGTTAATTAGTAGTAATTGTATATAGAAACTACGTAATACCATTGACGGCCCTTAAAAACCAAATTTTCCTCAGTTTGCTCCCATTCGGCTCTTATAAGGCCTAGTTCAGGCAATCGGTGTTGAAAGTTCGAGTTTTAGTCAAACTTCCTAATAAAAACTTGAAACAACTTTAATTAGTAATAATTATACATAAAAATACTGTCATACTACTCCGGCCTCTTGAAAACCATGTTTTCTCCTCGATTTGGCCCTAATCGGCTCTTATAAGGCCTAATTCAGGCCAATGGGGTTGAATATTTTAACTTTTTTAAACTTCCCAATTAAAACTAGAAACTAGTTTAATTAATAGTAATTATACATGAAAACTATGTCATACTACTCCCGGCACTTGAAAACCTCATTTTCTCCCCGTTTGGGCCCTAATCGGCTCTTATAAGGCTGAATTCAGGCCAATCGAGGTTGAAAGACTTTTAGTAAAACTTTCTAATTAAGGCTAGAAATTAGTTTAATTAATAGTAATTATACATAAAAATTATGTATTACTACTCTCGGCTCTTAAAAATCTCTTTTGAGCCCTAATCGGCTTTTATAAGGCCTAGTTAAGGCAAATCAGAACTGAAAGTTTGACTTTTGATCAAAATTCCTAATTAACATTATAAACAAGGTTAACTAGTTAAAATTGTGCATAGAAAACTCTATAATCTACTCTCAGCACTTGAAAACCATATTTTTCTCCCGTTTGGCCCCATTCAGCTCTTATAAGGCCTAGTTTAGGCCAATAAGAACTGAAGGTATGGGTTTTGGTCAAACTTTCATTTTAAGACTAGAAAATAGTTTAATTAGTGGTAATTGCACATAAAAACTATGTCATACTACTCTAGGCACTTGAAAACCTCTTTTTTCCCGTTTGGGCCCTAAATCAGCTTTTGTATTGCCTAATCCAGGCTAATTAGGGCTGAAAGTAAGTTTGACTCTAGGTCAAACTTTTCAATTAACACTATAAACAAAGTTAATTAGTAGTAATTATCATAGAAACTATGTAATACCATTCACGTCCCTTGTAAACCCTATTTTCCTCTAATTTGGTCCCCATTCGGCTCTTATAAGGCCTAGTTCAGGCCAATCAGGGCTGAAATTTGACTTTTGGCAAAAATTTTCAAATAATCCTAAAATAAGTTAAATTAGTAATAATTGTACATATAAACTATGTATTAGTTCAACATGCTCTTGAAAATCTTGTTTTTTCCCTGTTTGGGCCTTATTCGGCTCTTATAACAGATCGGGGCTGAAAGTTTGACTTTTGGTCAAGCTTCTCAATTAACAATAGAAACAAAGTTAATTAGTAGTAATTATATATATAAACAATGTAATACTGTTCAAAACCCTTGAAAACCATATTTTCCACCTGTTTGGTCCCTATTCGGCTCTTATAAGGCCTACTTTAGGCCAATCTGAGCAGAAAGTTGACTTTTAGTAAAACTTTCCAATTTAGACTATAAACTAGTTTAATAGATGTAATTATACATTAAAACTATGATGTATTACTATTCCTGACACTTGAAATCTCATTTATTTTTTCCTTATTTGGACCCAATTCAGTTCTCATAAGGCCTAGTTAAGACCAATCGAGGCTGAAAGCTTGACTATTTGTCAAACTTCTCATTTAACATTAGAAACAAGATTAATTTATAGTAATTGTACGTAGGAACTATGTAATACCACTCTCGGCTCTTTAAACTAGATTTTCTCCCTGTTTAGGCAATATTCGCCTCTTATAAGGCCTAGTTCAGGCCAATCGGGACTGAAATTTTGACTTTTGATTAAACTTTCCAATTAAGACTAGAAATAAGTTTAATTAGTAGTAATTTTATAAAAGAAACTGTGTAATACTACTCTCGTCTCTTGAAAATCAAGTTTTCCTCCCGTTTGGGCCCTATTTAACTCTTATAAGGTCTGGTTCAGTTCAATCGTAGCTGAAAATTTGACTTTTAGTCAAACTTTCAACTTAAGGATAAAAACAAGTCTAATTAGTAGTAGTTATATATAGAAACTATGTGATACTACTCTTGGCTCTTGAAAATCATGTGTAATACCTGTTTGGGTCTTATTCCGCTCTTATAAGGCCTATTTCAGGCCAATCAGGACTGAAAGTTTGACTTTAGGTCAAACTTCCTAATTAATATTATAAATAAGGTTAATTAGTAGTAATTGTACATAGAAACTATGAATTACAACTCTCAGCTCTTGAAATCATGTTTTCTTTCTGTTTGGACCCTCGACCCTTGTAAGGTACTCAGGCCAATCAGGGCTGAAAGTTTGACTTTAGTCAAACTTTCAAATTAAGAATACAAAACAGTTTAATTTATAGTAGTGATACATAAAATCTATGTAATACTATGCCCGGCTCTTGAAAACCTCGTTTTCTCCCAGTTTGGGCCTTAGTCGGCTATTATATGGCCTAGTTAAATCCAATCAGGGTTGTAAGTTTGACTAAAAAAGTCAAACTTATAACCTTGATTGGCTTGAACGAGGCACAGTAGAAACAAGATTAATTAGTTACAAAGAAGATATATAAATACCACTCTCAGCTCTTGAAAATCATGTTTGTCTTTCGTTTGGACCTTAATTTGACTCTTACAAGGCCTAGTCAGGCCAATAAGGGCAGAAGGTTTGACTTTTGGTCAAACTTCCGAATTAAGTTTAGAACAAGTTTAATTAGTAGTAATATACATAAAAACTATGTAATACCACTTTCGCCTTTTAAAAACTGTATTTTCTTCCAGTATGGACCCTATTCAGCTCTTATAAGACTTAGTTCAGGCTAATCATAGGTGAAAGTTTGACTCTTTATCAAACTTCTCAATTAACTCTAGAAACAAGATTAATTAGTAGTAATTGTATATAGAAACTATGTAATACCATTCACAACACTTAAAAACCATGTTTTCCTCCCGTTTGGTCCCATTTTGACTCTTATAAGGCCTAGTTCTCATCAATCAGGGTTGAAAGTTTGACTTACGGTCAAACTTCAAAATTAAAAATAGAAAAAAGTTTAATTTTTAGTGGTTATACATAATAACTTTTTAATACTATTCTCAACTCATAAAAACCTCATTTTCTCCCCTTTAAGGCCCTATTCAGCTCTTATATAGCCTAGTTCTGACTAACCCATGTAGAAAGTTTAAACTTTTTTCAAACTTTCAATTAACACTAGAACTTGTTGATTAGTAGTAATTGATATATAAATTATGTAATACTACTTCTGGCCTTTGAGAATCATGTTTTCTCCCGTTTGGGCCCTATCGGCTGTTATAATGCGTAGATAAGGCCAACCAGGGCTCAAAATTTAACTTTTAGTCAAACTTCTAGATTAAGGCTACAAACTAGTTTAATTAGTCGTAATTGTATATAGAAACTATCTAATACTACTCCCTACACTTTAAAGCCAAGTTTTCTCTCCCATTTTGGTCATATTCGGCTCTTATAAGGCCTAGTTCATGCCAATCGGGGTGAAAGTTTGACTTTTCATTAAACTTCCTAATTAATACTAGAAACAAGGTTAATTCACAATAATTATAAATCGAAGAAATATACTACCGCTTTTTTCTCTTGAAAATCATGTTTTTCGCCCGTTTGAGTCCTGTTTGGCTCTGATGAGGCCTAGTTCAGCCAATTGGGGCTGTAAATTTCACTTTTAGTCAAGCTTTCAAATTAAAAATAGAAACAAGTTTAATTAGTAGTAATTATAAATAGAAACTATGTGATATTACTCTCGACTCCTGAAAATCATATTTTCCTCCTGTTTGGGGTCCTATTTGGCTCTTATAATGCCTCATTCAAGCCAATCAGGGCTGAAGGTTTGACATTTGGTCAAACTTTCTAATTAAGAATAGAAACAAATTTAATTAGTAGAATTATAAACAAAAACTATGTAATACTACTCCCGATTCTTGAAAACATGTTTTCTCCCCTTTTAGGCCTTATTTCGTTCTTATAAAGGCTCGTTCAGGCTAATCGGGCTAAATGTTTGACTTTTAGTCAAACATTCAGATTAAGGGTAGAAACAAGTTTAATTAATAGTAAATGTACATAAAAACTATGTAATACTACTCCAAGCACTTTAAAGACATATTTTCTCTCTATTTAGGCCACATTAGGGTTTTATAAGGCCTACTTCAGGCTAGTCGGGGCTAAAAATTTGGCTTTTGGTCAATCTTTTAAATAAAATACAGTGATAATTTATAGTAGTTATATATAAAAACTACGTAATACTACTTCTAACTCTTGAAAACCTTAATTTCTCCCCATTATGTCCCTATGCAACTCTTATATGGCATAGTGCAAGCTTATCGGGGCTGAAATTTGACTTTTAGTCAAACTTCCAATTATCAAACATCCAATTAACACTAGAAATAAGGTTATTTAGTAGTAATTGCATATAAAATCTATGTAATACAACTCACGGCTCTTGAAAATCATATTTTTCTCTTGTTTGGGTTATGTTCGGCTCTTATAATGCTCAGTTAAGGCCAATCAGGGCTGAAGATTTCACTTTTGATCAAACTTCCCTATTAGGAATAGAAACAAGTTTAATTAGTAGTAATTTTACATGAAAACTATGTAGTACAACTCTCGGCTCTTGAAAAGATGTTTTCTCCCTGTTTGAGCCCTATTCGGCTTTCATAATGCCTAGTTCAAGCAATCGGGGCTGAAGATTTGACTTTTTATCAAACTTCCCAATAAAGAACAGAAACAAGTTTAATTAGTAGTAATTATACATAAAAATAAATAATACTACTTCCGGCTCTTGAAAACATGTTTTCTCCTTATTTGAGTCCTATTCTGCTCTTATAATGCCTAGTTCAGGCCAATCGAGCATGAAAGTTTGACTTTTAGACGAACTTCCTGATTAATAGTAGAAACACGTTTAATTAGTAGTAATTGTATATAGAAACTATGTAATATTACTCCTAGCTCCTAAACAATATTTTCTCCCTATTTAGGTCATATTCGGCTTTTGATCAAACTCTCCAATTAAGGCCAGAAACAAGTTTAATTAGTATTAATTATACATAAAAACTATGTAATACTACTCCAACTCTTGAAAATTATAGTTTCTCCTGATTGGGCCCTTTTTGGCTCTTATAAGACCTAGTTCATGCCAATCAGGGCTGAACGTTTGACTTTAGGTCAAACTTTCCAATTAACAATAGAAACAAGGTTAATTAGTCACAATTGCACATAGAAACTATGTAACAAAACTCCTAGCTCTTTAAAATCATATTTTCTTTCTGTTTAGGTCATAATTGGCTCATATAAGGCCTAATTCAGGGCAATCGGGACTGAAAGTCTGACTTTGGTCAAACTTTCCAATTAAGAATAGAAACAAGTTTAATTAGTAGTAATTCCATATAAAAGCTATGTAATACTATTCCTGGATCTTGAAAATCACTTTTTCTTCCCGATTGGGCCTTTTACGATTCTTATAAGGCCTACTTCAGGCCAATCGAGGATGAACATTTGACTTTTAGTCAAACTTCTCAATTAACACTAGAAACAAGAAAAAATAGCAGTAATTTTACGTAAAAACTAAGTAATACAACCCTCAGATCTAGAAAACCATATTTTCTTCTGGTTTGGCCTATTTTTAAATCTTATATGGCCTAATTTAGGTCAATCGGGGCTAAAAATTTGATTTTTTGAAAAAATTCTAAATTAAGAATATAAACAAGTTTAATTAATTAAAATTATATATAAAAACTATATGATACTACTCTCGGCTCTTGAAAATCATTTTTTCTCCCTGTCTAGGCCCTATTTGGCGCTTGGCTTAGTTCAGGCCAATCGGGGTTGAAAGTTTAACTTTTAGTCAAACTTCTCAATTAAAATTAGAACTTAGGTTAATTAGTAGTAATTGTATATAGAAATTATGTGATACTACTTTCAGCTTTTGAAAATAATTTTTCCTCCCGCTTCGGCCCTATTCGGCTCTTACAAGGCCTAATTCAGGCCCATAAGGGCTGAAGATTTTACTTTTGGTCAAACATCTAAATTAAGACCTAAAACAAGTTTAATTAGTAGTAATTATACAAAGTTACAATGTAAACTACTCCCGTCTCTTGAAAATTGTATTTTCTCCCTATTTGGACCCTATTTAGTTTTTATAAGGACTTGTTCAGGCCAATCAGGGCTTTAAAATTTGGCTTTTAGTCAAATTTACCAATTAATATTAGAAATAAGTTTAATTAATAGTACTTATACATAGAAACTTTTTAATACTATTCACGGCACTTGAAAACCATGTTTTCCTCCCGTTTGGTCCTATTCGGCTCTTATAAGCCCTAATTCAGGCCAATCAGGACTGAAAGTTTGACAAAGTCAAACTTTCAGATTAAAACTAGAAACAAGTTTAAGTAGTAGTAACTGCATATAGAAACTATGTAATACTACTCTCGGCTCTTTGAAATCAAGTTTTCTCCCTATTTAAGCTAGATGGCTCATAGTTCAGGCCAATCGAGGTGAAAGTTTGACTTTTAATTAAACTTCCCAATTAAGATTAAAAGAAAGTTTAATTAGAAATAATTATATATAAAAACTATGTAATACTACTCCCGGCTCTGGATAATCACATTTTGTCCCTGTTTAGGCCCTTTTCGTATCTTATAGGGCCTAGTTCAGCCCAATCGGGGTTAAAGTTTGACTTTTAGTAAAAATGCCCAATTAAAATAAGAAACAGAGATAATTAGCGATAATTGTACATAGAAACTAAGTAACACCACTCTCAGCTCTCGAAACCATATTTTCCTCCAGTTTTGGCCCAATTCGGCTTATAAAAGGCATAATTCAAGTCATACGGGGCTGAAAAGTTAAACTTTTAGTCAAACTTCTAACTTAAGAATAGAAACAAATTGAATTAGTAGTGGTTATATATAGAAACTATGTAATAATACTTTTGGCTCCTAAAAACGTATTTTCTCCCTGTTTGAGTCCTATTCGACTCTTATAATGCCTAGTTCAGGCCAATCGGCAATGAAGATTTGACTTTTGGTCAGACTTCATAATTAAGAATAGAAACAAATTTAATTAGTAATTATATATAAAAACTATATAATACTACTCCCGACTCTTGAAAATATGTTTTCTCCTTGTTTGAGCCATACTCTGCTCTTATAATACCTAAGTCAGGCTAATAGGGGCTGAAAGTTTGACTTTTGGACAAACTTCCTGATTAAGAGTAGAAACAAGTTTAGTTAGTAGTAATTGTATATAGAAACTATGTAATACTACTCCTGGCTCTTTAAAACAATGTTTTCTCCCTGTTTAGGTCATATTCGGCTCTTATAAGTCCTAGTTGAAGCCAATCGGGGCTGAAAGAGTGACTTTTGATCAAATTTCGCCATTAAGACTAGAAACAAGTTTTGTTAGTAGCAATTATACATAATAACTATGTAATACTACTTTCAGCTCTTGCAAACCATATTTTCTCCCCGATTGGGCCCTTTTCGTCTCTTATAAGGTCTAGTTAAGGCTAATCGAGACTGAACGTTGGATTCTTTGCTGAACTTTTTAATTAACATTAGGAACAAGATTAATTAGCACTAATTGTACATAAAAACTATGCAATACTACTCCTGGCTCTTTAAAATCTTATTTTCTCTCGTTAGGTCATATTCAGCTCATATAAGATTCAAGCCAATCGGGACTGAAAGTTCGACTTTGGTCAAACTTCCCAATTTAGACTAGAAACAAGTTTAATTAGTAGCAACTGAATATAAAAACTATGTAATATTACTCCCAGCTCTTGAAAATCGCATTTTTCTCCCCGATTGGGCCCTTTTCGGCTCTTATAAGGCCTAGTTCAGGCCAATCGAGGCTGAACATTTGACTTTTGGTTAAACTTTTAAATTAATACTAGAAACATGATAAAATAGCAGTAATTTTACATAGAAACAATGTAATACAACTCTCAGCGCTTGAAAATCATGTTTTCCTCCGATCTGGCCTACTTTAGGTCAATCGAGGCTAAAATTTGATTTCTTAAAAAAATTCAATTTAAGAATAGAAACAAGTTTAATTAATTGAAATTATACATAAAAACTATGTGATACAACTCTCGGCTCCTGAAAATCATGTTTTTACCCTGTCTGGGCCTATTTGGCTCTTATAAGACCAGTTTCAGGCCAATGGTGTTGAAAGTTTGACTTTTAGTTAAACTTCCCAATTAAAATTAGAACCAAGGTTATTTAGTAGTAATATTACATAGAAACTATGTAATACCACTTTAAGCGATTAAAAACCGTATTTCTTCCATTTAGGCCCTACTCCGCTCTTATAAGACCTAGTTCAGGCTAATAAAAGATGAAGATTTGACTATTGGTCAAACTTCTAAATTAAGACTTGAAACAAGTTTAATTAGTAGTAATTTTATAAAATTACAATGTAATACTACTCTCGGCTCTTAAAAACTGTATTTTCTCCCCGTTTGGACCCTACTCAGCTTTGATAAGGCCTAGTTCAGGCCAACCAGGAGTTTAAAGTTTGACTTTTGGTCAAATTTCTCAATCACTATTAGAAGCAAGGTTAATCAATTGTACTTGTACATAAAAACTTTGCAATACGATTCATGGCTCTTGAAAACCGTGTTTTTCTCCTATTTGGTCCTTACTCGGCTTTATAAGGCCTAGTTCGAGCCAACCAGGGGCTGAAAGTTTGACAAAAGTCAAACTTTCAGATTAAAACTAAAACAATTTTAAGTAGTAGTAATTATAAAAAAAACTATTTAATACTACTCGCGGCTTTTTAAAATCAAGTTACTCCCTCTTTAAGCCATATCCCGCTCCTAGTTCAGGCCAATCGGGGTGAAAGTTTCACTTTTAATCAAACTTCCCAATAAGATTAGAAATAAGTTTAATTAGAAGTAATTATATATAAAAACCACTGTTCTAAAAATCGGATTAATCGGCCGATTAATCGGCCGATTAATCCTATTCGGTGGCAGCCCGCTTAATATTACATTAATCACTCTGATTATGCGCTCGGGCGATTAATCGGATCCAAAACGATTAATCCCCGATTAATCCCCGTTTAATGCCCGATTAATTCGATTAATCATTTAGGCATTTTATATTTTTTATTTGAAAAACTCATCACTTTGTGTGTGTTGGATCGTTAAGTAGTTTATGTTGTGATATTGATGATTTGATAATAATTTTTTATTAAATAGTAGATGAACTATTATTTATTAAATAGTAAATGAATTATGATATTTTATTATTGTATATTTTGCGTAAAGTGATACTTATGTTTTGTTATTTTGATTATTTTTCAAATTAACTTATTTAGCAATCTTTTTTCATCATTCTTAAAGCTCATTATTTTGATTGATTAATTGATTAATTTTTTATTTATCTTATTTTGCAGGTAAATTCTTTGATTTATATTTATGTTGAAAAATTTAAAATCTTGGATTACTAATGCGAAGAGATAAGTTCTCTTACTTCTTTTTTATTATATATTCATATTGTCTTGTTCATCATATCATGGTTTATAACTTCACATCTAGATATTGTCTTGTATAATATCTAGGTATTTTCAACAATTAACTGTATATATTCATATGTATCTGTGTATAAATATAATTAAATATATTAAAATATTCAAAAATGATTAATCTCTGATTAATCTCCGATTAATCCGATTAATCATTATTCAGTATTGGACCGCACGAATAATGAAACCGATTTTTAGAACACTGATAAAAACTATATAATACGACTTCCGTCTCTAGATAATCATATTTTGTCCCTGTTTGGGCCTTATTTGTATCTTATAAGGCCTAATTCAAGCCAACAGGGGTTAAAAGTTTGAGTTTTAGTTAAAATACCAATTAACACAAGAGACAAGGATAATTACAGTAATTGTACATAGAAACAATGTAACACTACTCTCAGCACTTGAAACCATGTTTTCCTCCAGTTTGGGACCTATTCGGCTCTTTTAAGGCATAATTTAGATCAATCGGGGCTGAAAGTTTAACTTTCGGTCAAACTTCCAACTTGAGAATAGCAAACTGATTAGTAGTAGTTATACATAGAAACTATGTTTACTACTTCTAACTCTTGAAAACCTTATTTTCTCCCCGTTTGGGCCCTATTATGCTCTTATAAGACTTGGTTCAGGCCAATCGGAGCTGAAAGTTTAACTATTGGTAAAACATTCCAATTAAGAATAGAAACAAATTTAGTTTGTAGTAATTATAAATAAAAACAATGTAATACTACATTACCTATTGAAAACTTCATTTTCTCCCCG
The DNA here is from genome assembly GCA_038442645.1 of Agave tequilana. Lineage (NCBI taxonomy): Eukaryota > Viridiplantae > Streptophyta > Magnoliopsida > Asparagales > Asparagaceae > Agave > Agave tequilana. Next base: position 178,529 of record JAVJIF010005661.1, read on the forward strand.
TTTGGGACCTATTTGGCTCTATCAGGCTTAGTCCAGGCCAATTCGGAGCTAAAAGTTTGACTTTTGATCAAACTTCCCAATTAGCATTAGAAAAAAGGTTACTTAGTTGTAATTGTATATAGAAACTATGTAATAATACTCTCAGCTCTTGATAACAATATTTTCCTTTCCTTTGGGCCCTATTCGGCGCTTATAAGGCCTAGTTAAGGCCAATAAGGGCTGAAGGTTTGACTTTTCATCAAACCTCCCAATTAAGATTAGAAACAAGTTTAATTAGTAGTAATTATACATAAAAACTATGTAATACTACCCAGCTCTTAAAAACTGCATTTTCTCCCCGCTTGGACCCTATTGGGTTCTTATAAGACCTAGTTCAGGCCAATTCGGGGCTGAAAGTTTGACGTTTAGTCAAACATCTAAATTAAGAATAGAAACTAGTTTAATTAGTAGTTATACATATAAACTATGTGATACTACTCCCGTCTCTTAAAAATCATATTTTCTCCCCGTTTTATAAGGCTTGGTTCAGGCCAGTCGAGGCTGAAAGTTTGACTTTTGGTCTTTCTAATTAAGACTAGAAACAAGTTTAATAGTGGTAATTATACATAAAAACTATGTAATATGCTCTCGGCTATTGGAAATAGCATTTCTCTTTATTTGGACCCTATGGCTAATCGGGGCTGAAAATTTGACTTTTGGTCAAACTTCCAATTTGTTAGAAACAAGGTTAATTAGTAGTAATTAGATAAAAAAATTATACAATACCACTCACGGCTCTTGAAAACTATATTCTCCTCCTGTTTGGATCCTATTTGGCTCTTATAATGCCTCATTCAGGCAATCAAGGGCTGAAGGTTTGACATTTATTCAAACTTCCTTTTTAAAAATAGAAACAAGTTTAATTAGTAGTAATTATATATAAAACTATGTAATATTACTCCCGGATCTTGAAAACATGTTCTCTCTCCTTTTTGGTCCTATTCCGTTATTATAAAGCCTAGTTCAGCCCAATCGGGGCTTTTTGTCAAACTTCCAGATTAAGGCTCGAAACAAGTTTAATTAACAGTAATTGTAAATAGAAACTTTATAATACTACACCCTGCTCTTTAAAATCATGTGTTCTCCCTGTTTAGCCCTATTTGGTTCTTATAAGGCCTACTTTAGGCTAGTCGTGGCTAAAAATTTGACTTTTGGTCAAACTTTCAAATTAAGTACAGAAATAAGTTTAATTTATAGTAGTTATATGTAAAAACTATGTAATACTACACCTTGCTTTGGTAAACCTTATTTCTCACCGTTTAGGCCCTATTCAACTCTTAAATAGCCTAGTACAAGCTTTCAGGGCTGAAAGTTTGACTTTTTTTAAACTTTTAATTAACACTAGAAACAATGTTATTTAATAGTAAATGCATATAGAAAATATGTATTACCACTTGTGGCTCTTGAAAACCATGTTTTCCTCCTATCTGGGTCCTGTTCGGCTCTTATAATTCCTAATTGAGGCCAATCAGGGCTGAAGATTTGGCTTTTGGTCAAACTTTTCAATTAAGAATAGAAACAAGTTTAATTTGTAGTAATTATACATAAAAACTATATAATACTACTTTCGACTCTTCAAAACATGTTTTCTCCCTATTTGAGCCCTTATTCGGCTCTTCTAATGTCTAATTCAGCCAATCGGGCCTGAGATTTGTCTTTTGGTCAAACTTTTCAATTAAGAATTGAAACAAATTTAATTAGTAGTAATTTTGCATAAAAACTATGTAATACTACTCCCGGCTCTTGAAAACATGTTTTCTCCTTATTTGAATTTTATTTGGCTCTTATAATGCCTAGTTCAGGCCAATCAGGGCTACAAGTTTGACTTTTGGACAAACTTCCTGATTAATAATAGAAACAAGTTTAATTAGTAGCATTGTACATAGAAACTATGTAATACTACTCTTGACTCTTTAAAACAATGTTTTCTCCATGTTTAGGTCATATTCAACCCTTATAAAGCCTAATTCAGGCCGATCGACGCTGAAAGTTTTACTTTTAATCAAGCTTCCCAATTAAGACTAGAAACAAGTTTAATTAGTAGTAATTATATATAAAAACTATGTAATACTACTCGCTGCTCTTGAAAACTGCATTTTCTCCCCATTTGGACCCTATTCAGCTCTAATAAGGCCTAGTTCATGAGGGTTTTAAAGTTTAACTTTTAGTCAAGCTTCCCAATTAACACTAGAAATAAGGTTAATCAGTAGTAATTGTACATAGAACTATGCAACACCATTCACGACCATTGAAAACATCATTTTCTCCCCATTTAGGCCCTATTCAACTCTTATGTGGCCTAGTGCAGGCTTTCAGGGCTGAAAGTTTGACTATTATTCAAACTTTCAATTAACACTAGAAACAAGGTTATTTAATAGTAATTGCATATAGAAAATATGCAATACCACTCATGGCTTTTAAAAACCATGCTTTCCTCCCGTTTGGGTCCTTTTTGACTCTTATAATTCATAGTAGTTAAGGCCAGTCGAGGCTGAAGATTTGACTTTTGGTCAAACTTCCTAATTAAGAATAGAAAAGGGTTTAATTAGTAGTAATTATACATTATGTAATACTACTCTCAGCTCTTGAAAATAAATTTTCTCCCCGTTTGAGCCCTACTCAGCTCTTATAATGCCTAGTTCAGGCTAATCGGGGCTGAGATTTGACTTTTGGTCAAACTTTCAAATTAAGATTAGAAACAAGTTTAATTAGTAGTAATTATACATAATAGTAATTATACATAAAAGCTATGTAATACTACTCCTAGCTCTTGAAAACATGTTTTCTCCCTGTTTGAATTTTATTCGGCTATAATAATGCCTAGTTCAGGCCAATCGGGGCTGAAAGTTTAGATAGACTTCCTGATTAAGAGTAGAAACAAGTTTAACTAGTAGCAAATATATATAGAAACTATGTAATACTACTCCTGGCTCTTTAAAATAATGTTTTCTCTATTTAGGTCATATTCGGCTCTTATAAGGCCTAGTTCAGGCAAATCGGGACTGAAAGAGTGACTTTTGATCAAACTTCTCAATTAAGACTAAAAAAGTTTAATTAATAGTAATTATACATAATAACTATTTAATACTACTCCCAGTTCTTGAAAATCGTATTTTTTGGCTCTTATAAGGTCTTGTTCAGGCCAATAGGGACTAAACATTTGACTTTTTATCAAACTTTCTAATTAACATTAGAAACAAAGTTAATTAGCATCAATTTTATATATAAACTATGTAATACTACTTCTTGTTCTCTAAAATCATTTTTGCTCTCAGTTTAGGTCATATTTGGCACATATAGGGCTAGTACAAACCAATCGGGAAAGAAAGTCTGACTTTGATCAAACTTCCCAATTTAGACTAGAAATTAGTGAAATAGTAGTAACTATATATAAAAACTATGTAATACTACTTTCGGCTCTTGAAAATCATATTTTCAGCCCGATTAGGCCCTTTTTTGCTCTTATAAGGCCTAGATTAAGCTGATCGGGCTGAACATTTGACTTTTGGTCAAATTTTCAAATTAACACTGGAAACAAGGTAAAATAATATTTTAGCTCTTGAAAACAAACAGTAATTGTGTATAAAAACTATGTAATATAACTCTTAGCTCTTAAAAATCATGTTTTTCTCTGGTTTGGCCCCTTTTTAGCTCTTATATGGCTTAGTTCAGGATAATCGGGACTAAAAGTTTGATTTCTGAAAAAAATCTAAATTAAGAGTAGAAACAAGTTTAATGAATAGAAATTATACATAAAAATAATGTGATACTACTCCTGGCTCTTGAAAACTATATTTTCTCCCTGTCCGGGCCCTATCTGGCTCTTATAAGGCCGAGTTGAGGCCAATCGGGGTTGAAAGTTTGACTTTTAGTTCAACTTTCCAATTAAAATTAGAACCTAGGTTAAATACTAGTAATTGTACATAAAAATTATGTAAAATCACTTTCCGCTGTTGAAAAGCATATTTCCTCCCGTTTAGACCCTATTCCGCTCTTATAAGGCCTAGTTAGCATAAGGGCTAAAAATTTAATTTTTGGTTAAACTTCTAAATAAAGACTTGAAACAAGTTTAATTAGTAGTAATTATACAAAATTACAATATAATACTACCTCTGGCTCTTGAAAACTGCATTTTCTCTACTTTTGGACCCTATTCAGCTTTTATAAGGCCTAGTTTAGGCCAGTCAGGGCTTTAAAGTTTGACTTATGGTCAAATTTCTCAATTAATATTAGAAACAAGGTTAATCAGTTGTACTTGTACATAAAAACTTAGTAATACCATTCACGGCCCCTGAAAATCATGTTTTTCTCATTTTGGTCCCTATTCGGCTCCTAATAAGGCCTAATCATATCACCCAGGGATGAAAGTTTGACAAAAGTCAAACTTCCCAATTAAAACTAGAAACAAGTTTAAGAAGTAGTAATTGTATATAGAATTATGTGATACTACTCGCAGCTCTTTAAAATTAAGTTTGCTCCCTGTTTAAACCATATTCGGCTCCTAGTTCAGGCCAATCGGGGTGAAAGTTTGACTTTTAATCAAACTTCCTAATTAAGACAAGAAATAAGTTTAATTGAAGTAATTATATATAAAAACTATGTAATATGACTCCCGCCTCTGATAATCACATTTTGTTCCTGTTTGGACCTTATTCCTTTCTTATAAGGCCTAGTTCACGCAAATCAGGGTTAAAAGTTTGACTCTTGAGAACCACGTTTTCTCCCGTTTAAGCCTTACTCAGCTCTTATAAAGCCTAATTCAGGTCAATCAGGGGCGAAAGTTTGACTTTTTGTTAATTTTCTAATTAATACTTGAAACAAAGTTAATTGAAAGTAATTGTACATATAAACTATGTAATACTGTTTGTGACTCCTGAGAACTAATTTCCCAATGTTTTTTAACTATTCAGCTCCTATAAGGCCAAGTTTAGGCCAATCAAGGCTGAAATTTGGCTTTTGGTTAAAATTCCCAATTAAGACTAGAAATAAATTTAATTGATAGTAATTTTGTTTAAAATAATGTAATACTATTGCTGACTCTTGAGAACCATATTTTCCCATATTTGTTTCCTATTCTGCTCTTATAAGGCCTAGTTAGGCCAAATCGGGCTGAAAGTTTGACTTTTGGTCAAACTTTCCACTTAAGACTAGAAATAAGTATAATTAATAGTATTTGTATATAGAAACTATGTAATACTACTCTCGACTCTTGAAAATGATATTTTCTCCCCATTTGAGTCCTACTTGGCTCTTATAAGGTCTAGTTTAGGCCAATCAGGGCTGAAAGTTTGATTTTTAGTCAAACTTCTCAATTAAGAATATAAACAAGTTTAATTAGTAGTATTTGTATATAAAAACTATGTAATACTACTCAGGCACTTGAAGACCTTGATTTCACATCATTTGGACCCTTACTTGGCTTTTATAAAACAAAGTTCTGAACAATAGAGGCTGAAAGTTTGAATTTTAGTCAAACTTCCTAATTTAGAGTACAAATAAGGCTAATTGATAGTAATTGCACATAGAAATTATATAATACTACTATTTAAAATCCTATTTTCTCCCTGTTTGGTCTCTATTCCGCTCTTATAAGGTTCTAGTAAGGCTAATCAAGGTTGAAAGCTTGATTTTGTCCAAACTTTCCAATTAAGATTAGAAACAAGGTTAATAAGTAGTAATTGTATATAGAAACTATGTAATACTACTCACGGCTCTTGAATCCTATGTTTTTACCTCATTTCTCTGTTCCGCTCTTGTACGGCTCAGTACATACCAATCGAGGCTGAAAGTTTGAATTTTGGTTAAATATACCAATTATGACTAGAAATAAGGTTAAGTGGAAGTTATTGTACATAAATATTATGTAATACTAGTCTCGGATCTTGAGAACCATGTTTTCTCCATTTTTGGGCCTTACTCGTCTCTTATAAGACATAGTAAAGGCCCATCAAGGTTGAAAATTTGGCTTTTGGTCAAACTTTCCAATTAAGACTAAAAATTAGTTTAATTGATAGTATTTGTATATAGAAACTATGTAATACCACTCTCGGCTCTTAAAATCATGTTTCCTTCCATTTAGGCCCCTATTTGGCTCTTAAGGCCTATTTCAGGCTATTCGGGGCTGAAAGTTTGAATTGTGATCAAAACATCCCAATTAACACTAAAAACAAGGTAAATTAGTATTATTTATAAATGAAACTATTTAATAATACTCACGACTCTTGAAAACCATATTTTCTCCCTGTTTAGAACCTATTTGGCTCTCATAAAGCCTAGTTCGAACTAGTTGGGGCTAAAAGTTTGACTTTTAATCAATCTTCTCTATTAAGACTAAAAAGAAGGTTAACTGATAGTATTTGTACATAAAAAGTGTGTAATACCATAACCGGACCTTGTTAACCACGTTTTCTCCCTGTTTGGGTCCTATTGGACTCTAATATGGCCTAACTCAGGCCAATCAGGGATGAAAACCTAACTTTTTGATTAAACTTTCCAATTACGGTAAGAAACAAGGTAATTGGTAGTAGTTGTATATAAAAACTATATAATAATACTCTCAGCTCTTGAGAACCACGTTTTCTCCCCTTTAGACCTTACTCGGCTCTTATAAAGCCTAATTCAGCCCAATTAGGGGCGAAAGTTTGACTTTTTGTTAAACTTTCCAATTAATACTAGAAACAAAATTAATTGAAAGTAATTGTACATATAAACTATGTAATACTGCTCGTGACTCCTGAGAACTAATTTCCCCAATATTTGTTACCTATTCGGCTCCAATAAGGCCAAGTTTAGGCCAATCAGGCTGAAATTTGGCTTTTGGTTATGCTTCCCAATTAATACGAGAAATAAATTTAATTGATAGTAATTGTTCTTAAAAATAATGTAATACTACTGTTGACACTTGAGAACCATATTTTCCCAAGATTTATTTCCTATTCAGATCTTATAAGGCCTAGTTAGGCCAAATAGGGCTGAAAGTTTGACTTTTGGTCAAACTTTCCACTTAAGACTAAAAATAAGCTTAATTAATAGTATTTGTATATAGAAACTATGTAATACTACTCTCGGCTCTTGAAAATGATATTTTCTCCCCATTCTAGCCCTACTTGGCTCTTAAAGGCCTAGTTTACGCCAATTAGGGCTGAAACTTTTGTTTTTAGTTAAACTTCTCAATTAAGATAAGAAACAAGTTTAATTAGTAGTATTTGTATATAAAAACTATGTAATACTACTCAGGCCCATGAAGACCACGTTTTTACATCATGTGGACCCTAACTCGGCTTTTATAAGAATAAGTTCTAACCAATAGAGGCTGAAAGTTTAAATTTTAGTTACATATAGAAACTATGTAATACTACTACCAACTATTCAAAATCTTATTTTCTCCCCGTTTGGCCTTTATTCCGCTCTTATAAGGTCTAGTTCAAGGTAATCGAGGCTGAAAGCTTGACTTTGTCCAAACTTTCCAATTAAGATTAGAAACAAGGTAAATAAGTAGTAATTGTATATGGAAACTATGTAAAACTACACACGGCTCTTAAACCCCATATTTTCCCCTTGTTTCTCTGTTCGGCTTCATACGACCTAGTATATGCCAATCGGGGCTGAAAGAATTTTAGTTAAATATACAATTATGACTAGAAATAAGGTTAAGTGAAAGTTATTGTACATAAATATTATGTAATACTACTCGCGGATCTTGAGAACTACGTTTTCTTTATGTTTAGGCCTTACTCGGCTATGAATAAGGCATAGTTTAGGCCCATCAAGGTTGAAAGTTTGGGTTTTGGTCAAACTTCTAAGTTAAGACTAGAATAAGTTTAATTGATAGTATTTATGCATATAAACTATGTAATACCACTCTTGGCTCTTGAAAATCATTATTCCTCCCCGTTTAGGCCCCTATTTAGCTCTTAAGGCCTATTTCAGGCTATTCGGGGCTGAAAGTTTGAATTGCGATCAAACTTCCCAATTAATACTAAAACAAGGTAAATTGGTATTATTTATAAATAGAAACAGTTTAATAAGACTCAAGGCTCTGGAAAGCCACATTTTCTCCCCCATTTAGAACCTATTTAGCTCTTATAAGGCCTAGTTCAAACTAGTTGGGGCTGAAAGTTTGACTTTTTATCAATCTTCTCTATTAAGACTAGAAAGAAGGTTAACTGATCGTATTTATACATAGAAAGTGTGTAATACCACAACCGGATCTTGTTAACCACGTTTTCTCCCTATTTGGGTCTTATTGCACTCTAATACAGCCTAATTCAGGCCAATCAAGGATAAAAACCTGACTTTTTTATTAGACTTTCTAATTAAGACTAGAAATAAGGTTAATTGGTAATAATTGTTATAAAAACTATATAATAATACTCTCGGCTCTTGAAAACCCCGTTTTCCCCATGTTTGGGCCTTACTCGACTCTTATAAGGCATAGTTTAGGCCCATCAAGGTTAAAAGTTTAGCTTTTGGTCGAACTTTTCATTTAAGACTAGAAAAAGTTTAATTGATAGTATTTGTACATATAAACTATGTAACACCACACTCGACTCTTGAAAATCATGTTTCCTCCCCCTATAGGCCCCTATTTGGCTCTTAAGGCCTATTTCAGGCTATTTTGGGCTGAAAGTTTTAATTGTGACCAAACTTACTTATAAACACTAAAAATAAGGTAAATTGGTATTATTTATAAATAGAAACTATTTAATAAGACACACGGCTCTCGAAAACCACATTTTCTCCCCATTTAGAACCTATTTGTCTCTTATAAGGCCTAGTTCAAACTAGTTGAGGCTGAAAGTTTGACTTTTGATCAATCTTCTCTATTAAGACAAGAAAGAAGGCTAATAGATAGTATTTGCACGTAAAAGTGTGTAATACTATAACCGGATATTGTTAACCACGTTTTCTCCCCGTTTGGGCTCTAATATTGCCTAATTCAGGCCAATCAGGGATGAAAACCTGACTATTTGATTTAACTTTTCAATTAAGACTAGAAAAAGAATAATTGGTAGTAATTGTATATAAAAACTATATAATAATACTCTCGGCTCTTGAGAACCACGTTTTCTCCCCTTTAAGCCTTACTCGGCTCTTATAAAGCCTAATTCAGGCCAATCAGGAGCAAAAGTTTGACTTTTTGTTAAACTTTTCAGTTAATACTAGAAACAAAGTTAATTGAAAGTAATTGTACATATAAACTATGTAATACTGCTGGAGACTGATTAAGACGGGAAAGGTGTCGTATTGTGGAGTGTAAAAGAGCACAAATATATTCAATGGAAAGAGAGATAAGGTTTAGAAACAACCTCGAGTGCTCCACAAATGTATTCAAAGATCAATATACCCTTTCCTATCTCCGTTATAGCATAGAGCTATACCGAGTCGATTCTCAGGGAGAGCTAGCGATGGAAGCGTTACGGTCCGTAGTGAAGAAAGTAAACGAGAATTCTTCTATGCTTATAAGAATAAAAACAAAGGGAAAAGGAAACGAAAGAATGGATGGATATATTCATGGTGGAAAATGTAAAAAGAAATCAAGATCAAGATTGGTTTTGGATTAACAACTAAAAAGAAAGTAAACTTGAAGAAGCAAACCATGACTAGCTTACCTTACTACCTTGCCAACACTTACTAAACTCCGTGATAGTGAAGGCGTGCCTCATGTTGATTTCATCGGCGTAGGTTTTTCTTGCGTGTTGATCTAATTACTTTCTCATGTAGATGAAGGATGGTTTAATCCATCGGAGAAGAGAAGACCATCCAACTTTGCAAGATGAACTAAAGCAATCACCCATGAGTTAGTGAAGATGGCAAGGCTAGTGGTTAGCTAGTACATGGTAGAAAAATTAGCTACAAGCCATTAATGAAGAAAAGCAAAGCATGAAGTAAATTGCAAGAAAGTAAAGAAAGCAAGTAAAGAAAGCAATTAACTAGAACTAAGCTCAAGTAGAGATGAAGAGAATGGATGAATCCTTGTATTGCTTCAAGTTGTCACTCCTTGATGTACAAGCTCTCTCTCTACAACTCTCTCTTGCAATAATTTCTAGGGAAGAAGAAGAGGGACTAAAGAACTAAAACCTAGAGAGAAATCTATGAAAAATTACAACATCTAACAATTTCTCCTCTCTTCTCCATTCAGTCTTTTCTCGCAGGTCAGGTGCAGATATTTATAGGCTGAGAGAGAAGCTTCAAGACCCCTTTCTGTTGGCGCAAAATTCGGATCTCAACAAACCCAGATCTGCCGCGAGCGCGCGGCAAGGCGCGGCAAAACGGATTCTGTTGGGAAACAGAATTCTGTTGTAAGTTGGTTGAGAGGTTGTTATCCACGTGGCCTTCTAGAATCTTCAATTGGCGCGCGCGATCTCTCTGGATTCTGATTTCAAATCTTGAGCTTTATTTTAATCTTGGATTTAATCACTTTAATTATTGCTAATTAAAGTGATTATTGGGCTTTCTCTCATTTGAGTGTGGACCTGCAAATATATAGAGAAGATGAGTAAAAATCATATATTTATTTGCAATATGCATGGGGATTATGTGGTAAAATATGCAATATTGTGTATCAATCACACCCCCACACTTATTCTTTTGCTCGTCCCGAGCAAAACAAAGAAAAGAAAAAAAAAAACTATACTACCCATTTTATTACACCACTTTCGCAGGTGACGCGATTGCACTGAGCGTGTGCAATAAGCCGTTAAACCTCTAGGTTACCCTAGAGGAGGAGTGTTGTCTCCTGAGGGTTTTCAGCGGATTACACCACAAAATCCATAAAGAAAGAAGACAAATGTTAGTATTTTGAAAACGCATTTTGAAAGAGAGACACGTTTTCGAACTATTTTTGCAAAAAAAATATAAGTGATCTTAGGTCATAAGTCCACCTATAATCATTCTTTCTTAAACTTAGTCTCTATGCAAGATCTTGTCTTCAATTAAGGTAAGAATTCAAAATTGGATTGAATACTTTATCCTTCATAAAACCTAGATAATATGCACACCGTGCTCAGTGAAAATTTCTGGGATTTCAACTCCAACCATCAAGCCATTTATTTATTTATATATATTGCTTTTTTTTTTCTTCCCTTAGTTTAGCCTTTCTAGTTTACCCTTGTAGCGAGCATTTAACCGATGACTCCCAAACCAGACGGTCTTAGGGCACCAGATGAGAAAACATCCCTCGGGTTTAAGGTCTCGAGTAAAAAAGGCCACAAAACTAAAGGGGATTATTTATTTCCTTTATCACCGTTAGGCGTGAATAATCATGCTTCTTGAGGCACAATTCTCCAGCTTAATAGGTGATGTTTTATTTATATATATATATTTTTTATTTTTTTTATTTTTTTTTATTTATATGGCATTTTTGGTCTTTGTCTCCATCCCAAGAAATGTGTAAGTGTAAAGTGCATATTATCTAAGGCAAAAAATTTAAGATAAAATATCTCATCAATTTTTCTTACTTAGCCTATAATTTCAAACAAGATCTATTATTTCAACTAGGTTTAAGATGTCGTAATTAAGGCTTTCTTAATTCCTAAGATACATCTTAATTTTCTTAAAAATAGATCTAAACTTTGTCTCTTATTTCAAAAAGTTTTTTTTTATTTTATTTCTAAAAGAAAAGGTAAAATCTAAAAGAAAGTGGAAATTCTATAACAAAAATAAAATCTAAAAGAAAATGGAAGACCTAAAAAGAAAAATAAAAATCCTAAAAAAACCTATAAAGAAAATAAAAAATCCTATGTTAGTACATACCCCCCCATACCTATCTCATGCATTGTCCTCAATGTATGCAAGATAAAAAAAATAATGCATGAAATAGGTAAAAGGTAAGAAACTACCCCCTCTGTCGCTTTGGACCCGCGGTGGTGCTAGGTCCAGCCGACTGTGATCTCCTCAGTGTCGCCTCAATGTTATCTAACCTAGAGGATTGCTCCTCTACCTTTTTCCTCAGTCTCACTTGCCCCCTAAAAATCTTCTTCATGCCCTTCCAGATGGAGGACATGAAGGCATGTGTATCATGTGGGGGTCCTGCCTCCAAAACTCAGGTTCATATTCTTCCTCAAAACTCTCCTCAGAGGAGGACTCTACCGGTACATCCTCAGGCTGGACAGTAGGTGTCCAGACCGCATGCAAACAACTATTATACGAACTGGTAGGTCTCTCGGGTGCAACAAACACTCGGTCGAATGAATCAAAAACATCGTCTGGTAGGAAAGTCCTACATAGACGTGTAATCAAGATAGGATGGGAGTATTTGGCACCCCTAGTGCGTGAGGAATTGGCTATGAGTGCGTGGAAGATGACTTTATTCAAACAAATTGTGTGTTGACGAGTCATTAAATCATGTATAATTTGCAACACAGGTCTGTTGAATGTGGAGGTGTGGTCTAGCCCTAAAATATTGCGTTGGATCCAACGTCCAACGCAATGAACATTTCTAAACATGGTGCTAGCCTTCAGCCCACGATCTTGCTCAGTACAACGAGCCCCCATAATAGTCATGTAATCTATAAGCGGAAGAGGCTCGCTGTGTTGTGTGATGGATGGGACAGTAGTGACTTCCTCAAGAAGAGGAAGCGTGACAAGTAGGTCTCCTGTGGGCATGTGTACAGTGAACTGGTACATGTGTGGATCAATCGATGCTTGGTCAAGATGAGTGTAAAACATTGTCACCAGTTCGGGACAATAAAATGCATCGGTCTCAGTGTTGTCGTACACTAGCGAATACCAATTCCTTGCCCTAATTCTCTCTAAAAATACATGCCCATATCCATTCACATCACATAAAATCCGCCCAAAGTCTTTCTCAATAAAAATAGATGGTGACATGATATGAATCAAGATCAAAAAGCAATAAAAAGGAAAGATTTGAAATTCGAACCGCCCCCGGAATTCGTGGGGGGAAGAAATTTGATCTCTGCAGTGGGTACAGAAAAATCTGATGAAGATGTAGCACCAGATCGGAGAAAAACGCTGGAGATCGACTGGATCAGAAATTGGCGCTGCTCAGGAATCGTCAGAAAAGCCGCGGAAGCTCGGCTATTGCCGTGGAGTTGCGGCAGAGTAAAGAAATCTGAGGAGAGGAAAAATTGCAGTGGCGGCGCTGGAGAAGGATTTTTGTAGATCTGAGATTATGTTTTCGTTTGAGGGAGGAAATGTGTGGAAGAGGGGCTATTTATAGAAGGGAAAGAACTTTAGAATCCCACTTCTATCCCTAGGTTAAAAATGAATTTACCCTAGGGATTTGGAAGTTTTGAAAATAACTTTGACCCTAGGGCCTTGGAATATGAGGAAACCTAGGAATTTAGAAAGATTTTGAATTTGGAAAGTGTGGAAACTCCTTTAAAAAATCCCTCCTCATTTTTTAATTTTTTATTTTTAATTATTAATTTCTAAAAGAAGTGCAAAAGAAAGAAAATCTAAAAACTCTAAGTTATTAAACCCTCCCCCACACTTATTTCATACATTGTCCTAAATGCATCATGATGTATGTATGCATGAAACAAATAGAGAGGGAAGGAGAAAAAATTACCTTAAGGTGGTGGTTCCGGTGGTGGTCTGATTGGTCCACGAAACATGGCCCAATCAACTTTGCGTTGGGTTTTGAGGAACCCACCAGAAATATCATGAATATGACCCACTAAAAAGATAAATCCATGAAGGATCTTTATTAAGTATTTGACCCCATCTAATTTCCATTTTCCATAATTGATTTCGGAGTCAAATTTGTCAACTACCTTGTCCCAGAATGGTGTATGAAATGATAGAACGGTTGACTTGGACTCAGGAAGGACAGGAACTAATACCGACTCAGGAAGGTGACTTAAGTCGACTAAAGGTTCAGGAGTCGAAATGTGTTCAGGAATTGGGTCCAAGTCAAAAAGTTGAAACTCCAGTCCACATGTATTGTCCAACAATGGAATGTGACCTAATATGGGTGATATCTCTTTACTTCCAATATTAGGAATTCAAGCTCATCACCATACAATTCTTCAAAACTAAGGTCAATGTTTTTCGTCAGAATTGTACAATCAGTTTCAGAAGTAAAGAGATTGAGAAAATCAAGGTCACATTTCTCATTGAGTGCAATTCCACAAAATGGAGAACTTGCCAATTTGTCATAGGATCATCAAAAGTGTATAATTGGTCAAGTTCAATGTGATCCTCAAAGATGGGTGATTCAACTTCATTATGAATTGGGACAGGATCCAATGTCGACTCCGGGAAAAGATTGAAATCAGGTAAGGTTACCGGAGTCATTATTGAATCAGGAAAAAAAATTGAATCACTAAGTTGGGGTTCAAGATCACATTCCTCATGTAGTTCAATTCCACAAAAATGGGAACTTGCCAATTTATCAATGGGACTTTCAAAAGTATGTAATTGGTCAAGTTCAGTATGATCATCATAAATGATTGGTGATTCAATTTCACAATGGATAGGCACTGGATCCAATACTGACTCGGGAAATGAAGTGAAATCATGTGAAGACACCGGAGTCATAATTGAATCAGGAAGTAGAATTGAATCATCAAGTGGAAGTTCAGGATCATATTCACACTCAAGTTCAATTTCAGGAAAAGGAAAACTTGCCAAAATGTCAATGGGATCTGAATTTTGGACAAGTTCAGGTGATTGTGCTGAAATTGAATCTGGATTTCCAAGACTACATGACTCTTTGGTTTTAACAGAGTGGCTAGTGACATTAGAAATAGGATGAGAATGAAGAGTTTGGATCATCAAATCTATGTCATGATTTCTAGCATTTTGAGCATGAGTCATGTCTTCAAGCATCTTTCCATAATTGATGATTTCATTATTTTGATGAAAAGATGAAGTGTTGTCTGGAAGTGATGGTAAAATTGTGAGTCCATCAGATTTTGTGAGTGTTGTTTGGACTCAAGCAAGAATTCCTTACTTGTTCCCCAAGCAGATGGTTGTTCATTATAATAAGGTGGAACTGAGTAAGACTCTTGAAAATACTGTGGAATTGGAGGGGCAAATGTTTCTTGAAGTTGTTGCTCGACCCTCTGTAAATTGGCTTCTATACTCTTTAGTAACTCAGATTTTTCCTCAATTGGAGATTCAGAAAAAGGAGTATATGAAGCGGAATCAGGAAATGAATACTGTGGACAAGGTGAATATGGTGGACAAGGAGTTTGAAAATTTGACTCTGGGTACGTGAATCCCCAATTACTCGGTGAAGAGTTGAAATTATTATGGAAATTATAATTATTAGATGGGGGGTATGGGTCATATTGATTCGGATAAGGCCAACCCGGTGTATTTGGTTGGTGCATATTATAAACACCGGGTTGGAATTATCCGAATAGAATGGAGTTGGTGTGAAATATGGATTCATGTTCGGATGGAAAGAATTATTATTATTGAATGCCATATCACAAACAATCACAAATAAAAAAGAAAAATCAAACAACAAACAAAAAAGAAGAGAAAAAAAATCAAAACCAAGCCAAAAGAAGGGTTGACCTAAACCTAGACGACTCCTAACTGATTAGACCGTCCACGGGAGGTTTAGTGTAGACGTAGACCACAAGTTAATCAGCCAGGGAAGGGCAAGGTTGGTGGGAGGTTTTCCGTCAGAGACGTTCCTTAATTAAGTAACCAGCAACCTTCGGGCTTTCGGCCCTCAATCCCTTTCCTAGACACTGATTTTACAAGAGTCTATTTCCAACACTTTTCCCCCCCTAGGATAATCTCCTAGATGAGTCTGAGATGTCCCTAGGGCCAATGTCTATTTTTTTAATTAAATTAGGCTTGGGTTAGTGAGTGCTGGGATGGTGATTTTTGGGCTAAGGAAAGGGTAATGAAATCCCCACCTTATCTTATTTATGGGTTATGCCCTTAAAAATGAATTGTGCAAGTGTACAAAAATATATAACTAGAATTCACTCAAAGCATGAAAATCAAGTAAGAGATGATTCCTAGTCTACATGCAATGCAAAACGTACCTTGCCTCCAGCACTCTTCAACAGTAAAAGTAAATGAATTGAAAGACACGTGCCTAGAAATGCAAATGTCTAAACAATTTTTAACGTTTCAACCAATATTTTACTGTTGATTAAATTAGCAGGAGTATGGTGAAGAATACAAGAAATTAAGTACTGCAGCAGAAGTATTTTGCAGAGCTGAAGATCTTGCAGAAAAATGATCAGTAGTGAGCTCCTCCTTGCCGCAGAACCGCGGCTTTTGCCGTGGGAACGCGGCAAGTCAGAGGGATCCTGGTCTCTGCTTTCGAGAGCAGAGGCCCAGGTCCGCTTGTATGTCACTGCAATGCAAATTTTCCTGTTTTCTTCTCCTGTAACCTGCAACAGAGAAGAAGATTCGTTTAGTTCTTCACTTTAAGAAAATCCGTTGCTCTCCCCGGCAACGGCGCCAAAAATTTGATTAAGACGGGAAAGGTGTCGTATTGTGGAGTACCCTTTCCTATCTCCGTTATAGCATAGAGCTATACCGAGTCGATTCTCAGGGAGAGCTAGCGATGGAAGCGTTACGGTCCGTAGTGAAGAAAGTAAAACGAGAATTCTTCTATGCTTATAAGAATAAAAACAAATGGGAAAAGGAAACGAAGGAATGGATGGATATATTCATGGTGGAAAATGTAAAAAGAAATCAAGATCAAGATTGGTTTTGGATTAACAACTAAAAAGAAAGTAAACTTGAAGAAGCAAACCATGACTAGCTTACCTTACTACCTTGCCAACACTTACTAAACTCCGTGATAGTGAAGGCGTGCCTCATGTTGATTTCATCGGCGTAGGTTTGTCTTGCGTGTTGATCTAATTACTTTCTCATGTAGATGAAGGGTGGTTTAACCCATCGGAGAAGAGAAGACCATCCAACTTGCAAGATGAACTAAAGCAATCACCCATGAGTTAGTGAAGATGGCAAGGCTAGTGGTTAGCTAGTACATGGTAGAAAAATTAGCTACAAGCCATTAATGAAGAAAAGCAAAGCATGAAGTAAATTGCAAGAAAGTAAAGAAAGCAAGTAAAGAAAGCAATTAAACTAGAACCAAGCTCAAGTAGAGATGAAGAGAATGGATGAATCCTTGTATTGCTTCAAGTTGTCACTCCTTGATGTACAAGCTCTCTCTCTCTTACAACTCTCTCTTGCAATGATTTCTAGGGAGAAGAAGAGGGACTAAAGAACTAAAACCTAGAGAGAAATCTATGAAAAATTACAACATCTAACAATTTCTCCTCTCTTCTCCATTCAGTCTTTTCTCGCAGGTCAGGTGCAGATATTTATAGGCTGAGAGAGAAGCTTCAAGACCCCTTTCTGTTGGCACAAAATCCGGATCTCAACAAACCCAGATCTGCCGCGAGCGCGCGGCAAGGCGCGGCAAAACGGATTGTGTTGGGAAACAGAATTCTGTTGTAAGTTGGTTGAGAGGTTGTTATCCACGTGGCCTTCTAGAATCTTCAATTGGCGCGCGGATCTCTCTGGATTCTGATTTCAAATCTTGAGCTTTATTTTAATCTTGAATTTAATCACTTTAATTATTGCTAATTAAAGTGATTATTGGGCTTTCTCTCATTTGAGTGTGGACCTGCAAATATATAGAGAAGATGAGTAAAAATCATATATTTATTTGCAATATGCATGGGGATTATGTGGTAAAATATGCAATATTGTGTATCAATCAGAGACTGCTGAAAACTAATTTCCCCAATGTTTATTACCAATTAGGCTCCTATAAGGCCAAGTTTAGGCCAATCAGGGCTGAAATTTGGTTTTTGGTTAAACTTCACAATTAAGACTAGAAATAAATTTAATTGATAGTAATTGTGCTTAGAAACAATGTAATACTACTGCGACTCTTGAGAACCATATTTTTCCCATATTTGTTTCTTATTCGGCTCTTATAAGGCTTAGTTAGGTCAAATCGGGTAGAAAGTTTGACTTTTTGTCAAACTTTCTACTTAAGACTAGAAATAAATTTAATTAATAGTATTTGTATATAGAAACTATGTAATACTACTCTCGGCTCTTGAAAATAATATTTTCTCTCGATTTGAGCCCTACTTAGCTCTTATAAGCCTAGTTTAGGCCAATAATGGCTGAAAGTTTAGTTTTTAGTCAAACTTCTCAATTAAGATTAAAAACAAGTTTAATTAGTAGTATTTGTATATAAAAACTATGTAATACAACTCAGGACCTTGAAGACCACGTTTTCACATCATTTGGACCCTAACTATGCTTTTATAAGACCAAGTTCTGACCAATAGAGGCTGAAAATTGAATTTAGTCAAATTTCATAATTTAGGATACAAATAAGGCTAATTGATAGTATAATTGCACATAAAAACTATGTAATACTACTACCGACTATTCAAAATTTTATTTTCTCCCCGTTTGGGCTCTATTCTGCTCTTATAAGGTCTAGTTCAGGCTAATCGAGGCTGAAAGCTTGACTTTATCCAAACTTTTCAATTAAGATTAGAAATAAGGTTAATAAGTAGTAATTGTATATAGAAACTATGTAATACTACTCACGGCTCTTGAACCTCATGTTTTCCCTCTTTTCTCTGTTCGGCTCTTATACGGCTAAGTACATGCTAATCGGGAATGAAAGTTTAAATTTTAGTTAAATATACTAATTATAACTAGAAATAAGGTTAAGTGGAAGTTATTGTACATAAATATTATGTAATACAACTCCCGGATATTGAGAACCATATTTTCTCCATGTTTGGGCCTTACTCGGCTCCTATAAGGCATAGTTTAGGCCCATAAAGGTTGAAAGTTTAGCTTTGGTCAAACTTCTCAATTAAGACGAGAAATAAGTTTAATTGATAGTATTTGTACATAGAAACTATGTAATACCACTCTCGACTCTTGAAAATCATGTTTCCTCCCCGCTTTGGCCCATATTTAGCGCTTAAGGCCTATTTCTTCGGTTCTGAAAGTTTGAATTGTGATCGAACTTTTCAATTAAGACTAAAAATAAGGTAAATTGGTATTATATGTTGGCCCAAAGGCCATTAGCCGTATATCTTAGTGGATATTTTGATGATAACAAAACATATCTAGTTATGTATTTAACAAGTTTTTGTTTACAAGAATTTCAGGTTAAAAGGTCGTTTTGATGGCTCCGCAAATAAGACTCACACGTTTGGGGTTCGCCAAAATTTGCATTCCCAAGCCAAGCACAATAGGATGCTCTGGGAACAAGATGTTAAAGAGAAAACCAAGCCAAAGATCAAGTTTATGAAGAACATCAAGATTTGTATTTGTATTTTTGTTGTTTTAGATATTTTTGTCAAAACCTAGATGATAGAAGTAGAGTTATGGGATTTACACTTACACACACTTTTTATATTGGTTCTAGACTTCAAAATAAGTTTCAAAATTTTATTTCCAAGTTAGAGTTAAAGATAAACATGTTTTTGAAATAAGTTTTAGAAACTCTAAGTTTTGAAAAAATAATATTTGGAAAAACAAGTTTTTATCAAAGGAATTTCTATCAAAATGTTTTAACCTATTAGAGTAGTGACATGTGCTCACACTCTAGTGTTTACAAGATCCAAAATTTTATATCTTAGAACTATACCCAAAAACCAAGATTTCTGGATTCTGGCAGTTCTGATTTTTCAGAACTGACAGCATCCGGTCGACCGTACGGTCGACCGATGCGCACATTCTGTGCATGTGCGTATCAGCCGACCGACCCGGTCGACCGAGCACTCTGTGTTGGCCCAAAGGCCTATCACCCTAGTTTTGATGATGATCAACTCATGTAGTTATATTTACTAATGATCTTGTGTTTAAGTAGTGACAGACTTGTGATCAAGATCTTAGTAGGTGCATAGCTCAACAAAGGATAATATGTCAAGATTTGAAGCTTGCATGTTGTGATCTAAGGAGCTTTTGGATCAAGCTTGGACCAAGTCAAGGAGATGAGAAGACTTCAAGGGAAGACTTCAAGATCAAGACTTGTGTCTAGGTATAAGATTTAGTTTTTGTTTTAGTAAATATGTAAAGGATAGAATAGATTGGTGGATTGCTCAAGTCTATATCACACACACACTCTTGATAGAACTCTTGATAGAATTGCTTTCATAAAAGATTTTTATGTTTAGAAAAGAATTTTTATTTAGTAAAAGATTTTCTTTGTGACAAAATATATATATACCTTGGTTTTTGGTATTTCTATCATGTATATCTTTTCAACCATAACCAAGTTTAGAGCTTAATGTCAAAAACATAGATATATCATTATGATTGTGTAGTGGATCATATCCATACACACTATGCTTTAGTATGAACTCAAATATCTTGTTTTGTATTTGATGAAGATTTGGAAAAACTAGTTTTGGAAAAACATGTTCTGGGAAAACAATTTTTATTTTTGAGCCAATATTTCCAAGTTACAAAAATAGTTCAAATCTATTATAACATGCCTTGATTTTGTGCAAGCATGTTTGTATATCATTGTATAACATTGAAACTATTTTTTGTAGATTTATTGAGATTTTATGGGATTTTATTTAAGTTAAAAAGACTACCTTTAAAATCCCAGTTTTTTCTGACCAGATTGTGGCTGACAGGCCAAGACGGTCGACCGGGCGGTCGACCGCACCATGGTCGGGTCGACCGTCCGAGTCGACCGACGTGCACAGCCCTGTGCACGTTGTCAGCACAGTGGTCCGGTCGACCGGACGGTCGACCGCTGCAGAGAGTTTTGCTCTCTGTTTGTTCGGGTCGACCGGGCGGTCGACCGGTAACTTCACGGTCTGAAATATGACCGTTGGCCAGTCGACCGGCCGGTCGACCGGCAGCTCTGACAGATCCCAACGGCTATATTTTTCTGGCCTATAAATTGGGGGTTCTTGTCATTGTTTGAAGCTAAGATTTTTGGAGATTTCTAAGCCAGTTTTTCCCATCCTTTTTAACAGAGTTTTCTCCACATATTTGAGAGCAAATACTTCCAATCTAAAAGGAAGATTTTATCAAGAGAGTAAAAGTGATTCTTTGAGTTTTTCACCATAGTTCTTTCCTTACTTTTCTCACACTACACTTGAGCATCCATAGATATATCTATCCTATAGGAAGTGTTGTAGTGAGAGTATCTTTAGGTGATCAAAGTGTTGTGATCACCAAAGATCTTTTCTTTGTTCTTTGAGGAGACGGGCAAGTGTGCTCGTTGGTGGTTGGAGTTCGGTTGTGAACTCTTTGGTTTGAGGTGCGGCCTCGGCGAGCTTGTGAAGCTTGCGTGTGTACGGGACTTGGGAGTCCGAGGGATTGTAGGTGTTGCGGCACCGAGGAGAGATCCATTGGGATCTTGCATAGTGGAAACCCTTCGTGTGTCGAAGGCGGGGATGTAGAGCAAGTGTGCTCGAACCTTGAAACAAACCCTTTGTGTTTGCAATTGCTCACTCTATCTCTCTCTCTCTCCTAGTCTCATTTGATATCTTGCATTCAATTATTGTCTATCTCTATATGCTTGATATATTCCCTTGTGCTCATAATTGCTATACTTGCTTGGGATTGTTGTTAACACTAGTATTCAACCAAGAGAGCCAACGCGGCACCTCAACCCATTCAAGGGGAATCTAGAGGAGCTTGTCCAGAGCCTCGCAAGGGGAATTCGGCAACACTCTTGTGTTATACATAAGTGTTTAATTAAAAGAAGTTTATTTGGTCATCTTAGTTTTAATTCCGCATTATTTATTCATAAGTGACCATTAGATTAGCCATCACCTATTCACCCCCCTCTAGGTGATTTTACAATTGGTATCAGAGCCAAGTGCTCTTGATATTGGGTCTAACAACCTAGAGTTAAAGATCCTCCTTTTAGGCTAATCACAATATTTTTACACACACACCTCACCATGGACTTCATGTCACCACCCACCTTTGACATTCTTAACATCCAAATTTGGAAGGTTAAGATGTCTATGTTCCTCAAGGCCCTAGGCATTCATGTCTATCTTGCTACATTTAATGATTCTTATATTAACAATAGCAAGTATATTGAGGGTAATGCAAAAGCCTTAAATGCTTTGAAGAGTACCCTAAATGATGATTACTTATTTAGGGTTGCTAACATTGATTCGGCTTTTGTAGCTTGGAACATCATCACCTCCCTTGGCGAAAAGGATCTATACTATGCCGGGAGTGATTCGGACGTTGGAAGCGACACCTCCAACGCATGCTTTATGGTCCAAGGGGATAACCCCTTGAGGTAACTTCCGAATCCGAGGAAGATGATATTATGTCATATGATGAGCTCAATTCATTTTGCCAATTATTGCTTGAGAAATATGACATGAAAAAGAAAGAAAATAAAAATTTGAAAAAGGACATTGCTTGCATGCATAAAGAACATGACTCATTTAGAGATAACATTGCATGCTTAGAAAAAGATAACAAAAGTTTGAAAAAGAAATTGATTGCATGCATGTAGAAAATGATTCTTTTAGAAATAAACTTGCATGTTTAGAAAAGGAAAATAAAGATTTGAAAAATGAAAATGTTTCTTGCTTTTAAAATTGAATGATCTTTGTGAAGGGAGCAATATTTTGAAAAATGATATTGCTATGGTGGAACAACAAAAAGAAAGTATTTTACAAGAAAATAAATCTTTAAAAAGAAAATTTGTTGAAAAAGAAAAGGATAATGTTTTTCAAAAGAAAAAGAAAAATGATTCTTTATCTCACCATGCTTTACATGCCACAACTAATGAGATTAAGAATTTAAAAAATAAAATGGATGGTTTGAGTTTAACTTTGAACTCTTGTGCTTTTAATCATTCTAGGTTGGAGTCAATGTTTTCAAAGAAACAAACTCCACACATTCATGCACATCATAACCATGCATTTGCTTATGTTGCACAACATGATCACACTCCTACACATAAGCATACTAAGGTGTACACATGTACACATTGTGGCCGCAAAGGCCATTTAGCAAAATATTGTTTTG
Organism: Agave tequilana; assembly: GCA_038442645.1. Classification (NCBI taxonomy): domain Eukaryota; kingdom Viridiplantae; phylum Streptophyta; class Magnoliopsida; order Asparagales; family Asparagaceae; genus Agave; species Agave tequilana. The sequence continues at coordinate 201,521 of JAVJIF010005661.1, forward strand.
ATAAGAAACCTCATTTATATTTTGCTAAGTATAAAAGATTTTGGGATCCTTACAATAAAGCTAACCAAAGGACCCAAGAAAGTATGGGTACCAAAACCCCCACCCTTTGATTTTGATGTAGGTGAGGGCTCTCACAAAACGTGAGAGAATTGGTGCCTTGATAGCGGATGCAATGGACATGATGGACAAACTTTTGGATGCATTGCTATCAAGGAGATTTTGGTGGGAAAGACCACCATATTTGGAGCTTTGGAGTTGGTAACAATTTCTAAACTCCTATTTTTTATGTTCATGCTTGTTCATCCATAATATTCATAGCATGTTCATGTTTAAGATTTTATGTGCTTCATGTGGTAATTACATGCTTAGATGTAGAATGTATCAAACTTACATTTATACATATACAAATAGTGAACTACAATTGACTCATATATATAGTTGAACTTCATGCTCATTTGTATCCACTTTATGCATATGTATGATCTAGTTTTGATGATTCTCATTTATACACGTTTTTGCCAATTTTTAGTGATTTACTTCATGTATATGCATTATTAATTCAAATCTAATAAATATACATGTATACCCGTGAGTCTCTTGCTTTCATGCAAATACATTTAATAGACTCTTTTATATTTGGGATATGTATGCATACTGTTAGATTTGTATAATTCATACATATACCATGAAGATTGTAGTTTTTATGAAAAATGATTTTGTGTTGATTTGTTTTGATAAAAATGATTTTATGTGTGTTCAATAAAAATTCTTTAGTCATATTTGATTTAAGCTTCAATGACGATTTTCATGAAGATACCATTTACATAACTTTTGATCACTCACCTTTTAAGAAAATAGATAATCTGAGCTTTATGGAATATGAGTGCTTGAACTTTTATGTATTTAGTATTATTCATGGAAAACATTTGATTTGATGTATTTGAAGGATTTTTAACTAGTTTTTTCAAAAACAATTTATATTAGTTATTTATTCTTCAAATATTTTTTATACACATGATTCTATTTTCTCAAAATTTAATTGATGTTTCATGATTTGAATATTAGTTTAAATGTTAGTCTTTGTCAACACTAGGATTTATCTTGTACATGTTATGGGCCACAAATAAATCTATTTATATTTGTGCTTGAATGCTTATTTGAACCCATTAGATGTGCTTGTATTGCTTAGTTTTGATGATCATTACTTCTTTAAACTTGTATTCCCATTTTGGATTATAACCATGTGTTTTTCATTTCATGTATATGTTTATTTTGCCAAACTTTAAGATATACATGTATACCTTTTGAGTCATTTGCCTTTAATGCAAATCTATTTAAATGGACTCAATTGTGTTTAAGGGATATGTATGTATACTTTTTGTGTTGTCAAAACATACATATACCTTGAAATATAATTATTTTAATAAAAAAAAAATTATTTTGTGATGATTTTCATGTTTGCAAAATTTATGATTTAAAGGAATATTGAGCTTTATTGCTATTTTTCATGATGTCATGTTTCACATAACATTAGTACACTCATCTCTTTTGAAAATTTTATATGGACTTTATGGATTAGAGTGTTTTAGTGCCTTGTGATTTGTGCATATTTCATGAAAAAAAAACCTTTTGATTTATTCCTTGATTGAAGGATTCCGTACTAGTTGTTAAACATTTTCATTTAACTAGTTCGAATTCCTCATGTGATAGACTTTATGATAGAGTATATGATAAGCTTACTTTTCTATTGGTATCATTGGATATTTTCAATTGGTATCAATATGATTCTTGTTGTATATACTCATATTTTGCTTTCCTATATATGTATGTATCACTTTCTATTGATATAATTCCTTCATACATATATATGATTTGTTGTGTGCTTAAACTAAAATGATTTACATATTTAAAGCACAAAACTTGTTAATGTTAAGCTAATTTCAAATCTTATCTTTCAAGCTTATGCATTAGTTTTTATATTGGTATCAATATGTTATGATCTAATTTACAATTGATTGATCATTACTTTACTATTGATCACGATTTTACAATTGATCATTTTCAAAATTGATATCAAAGAGAAAATTCAAAATTGATTTATTGAGTAAAATACAAAATTTGTTTTATTAAGAAAAATTCAAATTTTGTTTAAATAAGAAAATTTTTGATTTGTATTGCCTATATGCAAGGAGAGCTTAACATCTCTTCTACATATAGATTCATGTTGAGTGTATTGTGTATTGAGGAGCCTAACATCTCTTCTTTATATGGTACACGTGTGTAGGGGGAGCTTCACATCTCCTCTTATGCATTACATAATATGTGTTATGTGAATTGGGGCTTATCATCCCTTCTTCATGTAATGCATATGTGTAGGGAAGTTAACTTAGCGTCTTCCTCTTCATGAATGTATATCGCATATAAATCTTATTGATTGATTTGTATCACCCCTCCTTAATTTCCTTGTTTTGACAAAAAAACGGGAGAAATTTGTTTGATGTATTTTACTTTGAACCCTTTGTTGATGATTGACAAAAAGGGGGAGAAGTATTTGAGTTATATGCATGATTTCCTTAAGGGGGAGAAGTATTTGTTCCTTACTTAAGGGGGAGAAAGATTTTGAGATTTTGAGTTTTTATACTTGTGCTTTTACTCATGCATAGCAATAAAATAATAAGATAAAAGTTTGAGAAAAAGATTTGTGCATTCATTTGCATACATATTTATGTGCTTTAATGTCATATCTATTTATTTCTAGTGATGCATGAGTTAAGGGGGAGCTTCTTTGAAGCTTTACTTTAATCCATGCATATATAACTCCATGAGTTTTGTCATCATCAAAAAGGGGGAGATTCTGTAGTGCTCTCGGTTAAATTGGGTCGACCCGGGCGGTCGACCGAAGTCCCCCAACGGTCATATTTTCGACCGTTGGCGGTCGACCGACCGGTCGACCGATAGCTGTCAGAATCTCTGACAGATTCCAACAGCTAGTTTTTCTGACAGATTCTTTTTGTTTTTTGATCCCAACGGATCTATGGTGTAGTTTTTGGCCCCTATAAATAGGAGGTCACTTCATATTGATATGACAACTAATTTAGAAGAATATACACATCATTTTCAAAAGATTTACAAGTTTTCAAAAGGCTTCCTTTTACAAAAGATTTTCTCTCCAAAAGCCCTAAAGTTTTAGACACCTAATTGAAGTCTTTACCTCTACTTCTCTCTAGCTTTTGCACTACACAATCCCATAATTCCACATCTACATTTTGGTTTTAGGATTGTGCAAGTGAGCGTATTTGTGATCAAGTGTGATCAATCTTCTTTTGAGTGAAGTTGTAGAGGCATCGGCCTCAAGGCGAGCTAGTGTGCTCAAGGTGGTGTTGCAGCATCACGAGAGACGGGACAAGTGTGTCCTTGTATTGGTGATCCAGTGGGATCTTCAATAGTGGAAATCCTTCAAGTGTGAAGGCGGGGACGTAGAGCGTGGCTCGAACCTCGGAAACATATCGGCGTGTTTGCGTCTGCTCAAATATCTCTAAACTCTAAACTCCTTAATTCTTGCACTGTTGATTGCTTCATTTATTGCAAGTCTTTCATTTGAGGTTATTGTGTTGGTTAATTTTTAAATCCGCATTTGTGACCATTTACATAGCCATCACCTATTCACCCCCCCCCTCTAGGTGATTTCAATTGGTATCAGAGCCTAACCCTACATATTTGGTCTAACAACCTTAGGGAGATCCTTATTTGGCTATATTCATTTGTTGCATTCATTTGTTATATTCATACTTATTGTGCATTCATGGCTTCACTCGACTTTTCTAGCATCAAGTCCCCACCCAAGTTTGATGGTTTGAACTTCCCTATTTGGAAGGTCAAAATGAACCTCTTCCTTAAGTCCCTAGGAGTTAGAGTAGCTAGGGCCATAACTAAAGAATTTGTAGAGCCTCTCACCGATGAGAGATCATGGTCCGAGGACACTACCAAGGACTATGAGGCTAATGCTAGGGCTCAATATGCTTTAACCCAAGCCCTTAATGAGATGACCTCTCACGCATTATTAACTGTAAATCTGCATATGAAGTATGGAATGTTAATTGTGACTCATGAGGGAACGTCACAAGTCAAGAGATCCAAGATTGACTTGCTTCGTTCTCAATATGAGAATTTTTATATGCTTGAAAGTGAGAGTATTGATGACATGCTCACTCGTTTCACCAAGATCACTAATGCTTTATCTTCTCTAGGTGACACGATCGACAATGACCAAAAGATACGCAAGGTCATTAGAGCTCTTCCCAAAGCTTGGGAAGTCAAGGCGACTACTCTCAAAGAACTTAACGATCGGGAGGAGATGGACTTCTCCGGCTTCATCGGTAATCTCAAAACACATGAGATGGAGATGAAGGTAAGAGAAGAAAGGGAGGCACCTAAAAAGAAAACAATCGCCTTCAAAGCCATTCCAACCACTATTGAAGAGGATGACTCATCGGAGGATTGCGATGAGGACTTCGCCATGCTCATCCGGAAGGTGGGCAAGATGTTCTATAAGAAGGGACGGCAAAGCAACTTCTGGAGAGGGAAACCTCAAGGAAGATATGAGAAGAAAGAGAAGAACCCGGTCCTTGCTTCCATTGCAAGAAGATCGGATACCTTATTGCGGATTGCCCCGCTCTCCAAGCCACAACCTCCAAGAACGGCCATAAAAAGAAGAAAGCTATGGTGGCCACGTGGGATGACACGGAGTCGGAATCCGAGGAGGAAAACGACGCCGCGCACATGTGCTTCATGGCACGTGGGGAGGATGCAACCAAGGTAACTCTTGATAACTCAATAGATGATGATGAGTTAACAATGGATGAGTTAGCTCAATTCTTTGAAGAGTTACAATATAGATATGAGATTTCTCAATCTCATAATAAAAAGTTGAAAAAGGAAATGATGCTTTGAAAATAAGATGGATATTGTAGTTAAAGAAAAGATGATTTAACTAAGGCTTTAAAAATCTAAAAATGATTTTGAAAAATATAAACTAGCTTGTAAAGGTAAAACCCCTATTCCATCATGTAATAAAAATGAATTTGTAGAAATTCAAAAACGTGTTGAAAATTTGGATAACACTTTAAAGAAGTGTGCTTTTGATCTTAAACATTCGCATCTAGATTTCCTAAGGGAGTAACCCAAGGGAAACATACACACCATGTACATGCACGAAAACATGCACACACACATAAACATGCATACATGTATGGTAGTGGTAGAATTTACATTTGCACGCATTGTGGCCGCAAAGGCCATTAGAAAAGTTTTGTTTTGCTAAAAATAATGTGCATAATAAATATGTTTGGGTTCGCCCCGGTACTAACCCGATAGGACCCAAGAAAATTTGGGTATCAAAAGACCCACCAATTTTAGATGAAACAGGTGGATCTACTTCCTCCAAGACTTAGGGGTAAACGGTGCCCGGGTGGTGGATGCAACAAAGCTAAAAGAACAAATCAAGTTTGCATCGCTATCATGGAGGCACTTAATTTTGGAGATTGCCCATGTTCGGTAACTTCTCCATTTAAAAGTTTTTTGTATATGTATACAATTGTATAGAATTGTTAGTTTACTTTTATGCTACAATGATACATGTTAACTATACATCTCTATCATGATTGTGTACATGCCATGCTTATTGTAATCTTATGTCTTTTATGTTACTATATGTCCACATGTACAATTTTGATGATATACCGATACACTTTTTATTTCAAAATTAAAAATAAATTTTGTAAGATTTCATATTTAAAGCAAATACCTTAGAGATGGCAATTGCGCACCTCAACTCATTCAAGAGGAATCAAGAGTATGAAGTTCAGAACCCATCACTGGGTATTCGGCTTCAACATCTCTAAAACTTTGTCTAAAATATGAAAAATGAAATAAAAAGGATTGTATGTAATTGGATGATATATGTTAACTTAATCAAGACAAAAACATGTTTGATCCTGTATGTTAAATATATCATACTTACATTTAATTAAATTCCCTTTAAAAAATTTTTTTTGGGCTGCTGCTTCAGACTGCCTTTCAGGCAAAGACGGTCGACCGACGCTAGCTGCGGTCGACCGACTTTGCTTGAAATAAATTTACTTTATTTCTGTTATTTTATCGGTCGACCGAAAATAGGTCCCGGTCGACCGCTGTAAGTCTGCAGAACTCTCGAGGTTGTTCGAGTCGACCGACCGGTCGACCGCTCTGAGATTACAGAGCTCTCGGATTTTCTGGGTCGACCGGCATCGCAATCAGGTCCAGATCTGCTATTTATTTGACTTTCTCTCTCTCTCCTCACTCGCTGGCGACGGAACCCAACGTTTCTCCTCTCCAAATTTTTCCACCTCTCCAATCTCTCATCCGATTTCAAATCAATTAAAAACCCACTTGTATTTCCTACTTCTAGTGCCAGATCTTCAATTTCAGGTACATCCATCCACTGGATTCGAAGAAATTCGGCTTTCTCTGTTCTAGGGTTTCATCCTTCACAGTTAAGGTAAAAATTTGATTTTTCTCCTTGTTCTTCACTTCTAGCTTCTAGATCTACTATCTTTTGTCAAGATTTTAGGTTGCTAAAACTTTCTAGATCGTGCCCTAACTTGTTTTGACCTAAAAATCCTATTTTTACTCAAAAATGTTAAGAGAGGAGAGGACTGAGAAGGGGAAAGCTATTGCTAAACCACTTCATCTACACCCAAACCCAAGAAACTTTTTATCAATGAAACTGCTGAAAATCGGTTCATCCACCTTTCCAAAAGAAATATCAATTCGGGGAGATTTGTTGTAATTCAAGATTTTGAGCACTTGGACATCCCCCGCATCTTGCATAACAATTCCTTAGACGAGTTCTTAACCATTCGAGAACAAGTCTATACCCCTCGTTGCCCTACTTCTATACCAATTTTTCTTTTGATGGAAACCGTATCTCTACTAGAGTTCTAGGTAGGGATATTAACATTAGCATCAGTCAATTTGCTGATATCCTTCACCTACCACTGGTGGTGCTGATGTGTACACCTTTGATCTTCTTGACTTTGAGTTTCCGGAGGGTGAGTCTTCCCTCACCCACCGCATCCACATTGATTCACGGGGATAATAACCGGTTTGGTTAGGAATGAAGTTGTGAGAGTAGATACACCCTCACTTCTCATGTTCTGGCCAAATCATTTTCTTCAACATTGTCTCCAAATCTGGTGAATACAGCCATGCTAGGGGTCCTGTGCCCTTGATCATCTATTGCCTTCTGCAAGGCATTAGAATAAATTTTCCCCGTCTCATTGCTTCACATATGGCTTCTGACCAGATCCGTCTGTCCGATAGGACCTTGCCCTATGGCATGGTGATTACCCATATCCTCAAAGCTCTAGATTTTGATCTTTCTTCTATCGATTCTGATGAGCCTACAATAGATATTGACGGCTCTCTTTTGAAGAGGATGGAAGCCCAGTTGCGTAGACACGCTCTTGAGCAACCTCCTGCTCCTCCAGCTGTCCCTGGTTCATCTGCCCCAGGGTCATCTTCGGCCCCAGGCACTTCATCTGCTTCTGCCCCAGTTATACCTCCTGACCTTCCGGCTCTTATGTCCTCTGAGGTCCGCTCTCAGTTCGAGGCACACACCAGTCCTGGATTGAGCAGCGAGAGGCAGCTTTTCGTGTGGAGATGGATGCCCGTTTCCAGCAAGAGGCAGCTTTTCGTACGGAGATGGACGCCCGTCTCAAACAAGAGGCCGCTTCCCGTGAGGAGTTGAACTCTCAGATCCGAGGAATTCGTAACGACATGTCCTATTTTGCTGACTCCATGAGATTCATGGATACGCAATTTGAGGCGCTCTTTACGAAATTCGATTGTTTACTCCTGATCCCACTACCATTGCTCGTCCCCTTCCCTCCACCGGTCCTCCATTTCCTACCAGAGCTCCTTCTTCAGTTCCCCCACCTCGGCCGAGGTGCTCGGCGTTGATCCCGAGGAGGTAGCTTCTTCTTCTTCTTCTTCGGAGGAAGACAATGATGGTGATAAGAAGATGGCTGAGGACACTGCTGCTGGTGATACGACGATGGCTGAGGGTACTCCTGCAGGGAACTCTTCTGAGGACGATGACGATGAGGAGGATGACGATGACGATGACGATGACAGTGATGCTGCTGCTGAGGAGGACCTCCCCTTTTGATGATGTCAAAAAGGGGGAGAGTTAGTTAGTGGAGAGTTATTTGTGATTGGACATATTATGTGTTTTGTATTGAGCATACCTTGTGTGACGTGGACATGTATTTATTTCTACATGTAGTTTCTATTATGTTTTGTGGACATGTTGCTTTTTTTTTATGTATCTCTGTTATTTATGTCATGTATGAACCCATGTGTTATCCGTATCTATGACATGAGTATTTGTTCTATGACATGAGTATTTTTTTGTTGGCATGAAAATATGGTGATCTTTACTATGCCTGTATGATACTATGCCTGAGTATTATTTTTTTAGTATATGCATGTGTTGAGGGGGAGCTTCATTTGAAGACTCTACCCAAAATATTTGTGATAACTAAATATGTTTTGTCATCATCAAAAAGGGGGAGATTGTTGGCCCAAAGGCCATTAGCCCTATATCTTAGTGGATATTTTAATGATAACAAAAACATATCTAGTATGTATTTAACAAGTTTTTGTTTACAAGAATTTCAGGTTAAAAGGGTCGTTTTGACGGCTCCACAAATAAGACTCACACGTTTGGGGTTCGCCAAAATTTGCATTCCCAAGCCAAGCACAATAGGATGCTCTGGGAACAAGATGTTAAAGAGAAGACCAAGCCAAAGATCAAGTTTATGAAGAACATCAAGATTGTATTTGTATATTTTGTTATTTTAGATATTTTTGTCAAAACCTAGATGATAGAAGTAGAGTTATGGGATTTACACTTACACACACTTTTTATATTGGTTCTAGACTTCAAAATAAGTTTCAAATTTTATTTCCAAGTTAGAGTTAAAGATAAACATGTTTTGGGAATAAGTTTTAGAAACTCTAAGTTTTGGAAAAATAATATTTGGAAAAACAAGTTTTTATCAAAGGAATTTCTATCAAAATGTTTTAACCTATTAGAGTAGTGACATGTGCTCACACTCTAGTTTTTACAAGATCCAAAATTTTATATCTTAGAACTATACCCAAAAACCAAGATTTCTGGATTCTGGCAGTTCTGATTTTTCAGAACTGACAGCATCCGGTCGACCGTACGGTCGACCGATGCGCACATTCTGTGCATGTGCGTATCAGCTGACCGACCCAGTCGACCGAGCACTCTGCAGTGCTCTTGGTTAAATTGGGTCGACCGGGCGGTCGACCGAAGTCCCCCAACGGTCATATTTTCGACCGTTGGCGGTCGACCGACCGGTCGACCGATAGCTGTCAGAATCTCTGACAGATTCCAACAGCTAGTTTTTCTGACAGATTCTTTTGTTTTTTTGATCCCAACGGATCTATGGTGTAGTTTTTGGCCCCTATAAATAGGAGGTCACTTCATATTGATATGACAACTAATTTAGAAGAATATACACATCATTTTCAAAAGATTTACAAGTTTTCAAAAGGCTTCCTTTTACAAAAGATTTTCTCTCCAAAAGCCCTAAAGTTTTAGACACCTACTTGAAGTCTTTACCTCTACTTCTCTCTAGCTTTTGCACTACACAATCTCATAATTCCACATCTACATTTTGGTTCTAGGATTGTGCAAGTGAGCGTATTTGCGATCAAGTGTGATCAATCTTCTTTTGAGTGAAGTTGTAGAGGCATCGGCCTCAAGGCGAGCTAGTGTGCTCAAGTGGTGTTGCGGCATCACGAGAGACGGGACAAGTGTGTCCTTGTATTGGTGATCCAGTGGGATCTTCAATAGTGGAAATCCTTCAAGTGTGAAGGCGGGGACGTAGAGCGTGGCTCGAACCTCGGAAACATATCTGCGTGTTTGCGTTTGCTCAAATATCTCTAAACTCTAAACTCCTTAATTCTTGCACTGTTGATTGCTTCATTTTTGCAAGTCTTTCATTTGAGGTTATTGTGTTGGTTAATTTTTAAATTCCGCATTTGTGACCATTTACA
>JAVJIF010005662.1:0-180000 GCA_038442645.1 Agave tequilana
ATGGGCAGATTAGAAAGCCTAATAGAACTAAGGAATAATACCAAAAAAAAAAAAAAAAAGAAAAAAACATATATATATAAATAAATAAGGCATAAGAGTTAGAGTTAATGAACCCTTAGTCAAAATTTTCACAGTCACAAGGTGCATATGACTTAGGGTAAAGTAATAGACTAGATGAGAAGTACAATTTGACTCCTTACTTTGATTGATAATAAACTGTTGAATAGAGACTAAGTGTAGGAATGAAAAATTCGGTTTCCTATAACTTATAGATTGCGTAGATCTTACAATTATATTTCAAATATTTTTCTCTTTCAAAATGCTTTTCGAAAATACTAACTCTTTGTTTCTCTTTCTTTATGGATTTTGTGGGTGTAATCCGCTGAAAATCTTCACGAGACAAAACTCGTACTCTAGGGGAAACCTAGAGGTTTAACGGCTTGTTGCACAAGCTCAGTGCAATCGCGTGACCAGCCAAAGTGGTCTAATAATCCTTAGTATAGTTTAGTTGTTTTGCTCGAGGACGAGCAAAAGATAGGTATGGGGGTGTGATTGGTCGCTAATGTTACATATTTAATATCATATTTCCATACTTATTATAGAATGAAAACTGCATTGTCCTAATTAAATGTTTAATTTATTTACAGGCCCATTCCTTAAGGAGATGAAGAGAAATGAGCCCAAAAGCCCACCAAAATTCTGAATTAAATTAGAGTTAATTCGAGCTCAGAGAATCAGGGCAAAATCAAAAGGTTGAAAATCGGTTGAGAAGAATCTTCTTAGAATCGATCGGTTAAAGCCAAGAATCAAAAGCCATTTTATCACAACTCCGAACTCAAACTGAAAATCCAACTGCAGATAAAGCGAGGAAACGAAACCATGGAGACCCACCAACAGGGTGTGGCCACCTGGCCACACCCTGGTCGCGAAAACGCGGCCAAAGCCGCGTTTTCGCGGCGGTTTGAAGGTTGTTGGGGGAGCGTCAGCTCCCCCAATCTTCCCGGGATCCTACACGTTGGGTTTTTGCCTATAAAAAGGCAGTATTTGCGCTGAAAATGGAACGACCATGCAGAGATAGGATTTAGACTAGTTTTTCATTTTTTAGTTTAGGTTTTTGTTGTTCTTTTTCATGTAATTTTAGTTTTCATTTATTTAAATCAGAGGAGATCAGACTTTCATCGAAGAACAAGAATGAAGCTTGAGCTGAGAGTGACACCGGTGTAAGGTTTCTTTCTTTTCTTTGATTGTTATGAAATCGAATCTATGTTCTTTCTTTGTATGTACTTCTTTTTAGTTTTCTTCTTCTTCTTCTTTTCTACTTTACTCTTCTTTTGGTACAATTTGTCTTCCAAGTGAGTCTAAAAGCATCGAAAGAGCCTTGCCTTTGCGAGTGCCACCGATAGCTCATGACGATGGATGTGAGTGTCTCTGTATCATTTCATGCTGAAATTGTCTTGATGATGTAATGTGGAAGAGACCAATAATCAACTCTTATGGGCTATGCGCTGATTGCCTCCAATTCAAGGTAACATCATAGCTGAAGATTCAAGGTAAGCTTTTGGTGAAAAGAAGGTAAGTAATTGTTTTTATTTCTTTTCTTTTATTTCTGTAAATTAAATCACCAACACTACCTCTTCCAAATCATTCTTTTTCAACTCATTTGTACATAGTCGCTTTCTGATTCTCTCCACTTTCTCATTCTACCGTTTTCTTTCTAACTTTAACATAACTCGTTTTTCATTTTTCTTTCTTAAAAACAAAGAAGAACTTTCGTTTTATCTTCATTAAGATTTCAATACAAAACTTTGAACACTTCCATCGCAAACCCTCCTTGTGGATCACGACCCGCATAGCCACTTGCTATAGCGGTAAGAATTGAGCACTTGCACATCTTTGTTCTTAGATCTAAAATTCCGTATTTTGTGTGCAGGTTGTGCCTCAATCAGGCACGCTGGCTTTTACAGAAGGTTTATTAAAGAGTTTAGCAAATTTGCTAGGCTTTTAACTTTTTTAGGAAAAGATGTGCCTTTCCATTTTGATAAGGAATGTCTACAAGCTTGAGAAGAGCTAAAACAAAAATTTATCCCAACACAAATAATATCAGCACGATTAGATTAGACCCTTTGAAATCATATGTGATGCCTCTAATTATGCTATGGTGCTGTTCTAGAACATCGTATTGATAACAGGCAACATATGATTTATTATGCTATTAGGATGCTCAACAAGGCCCAACTCAATTACACAACAACTGAAAAGGAATTTTAGCAGTTGTGTTTGCGCTGGATAAATTTCACCAGTACCTACTAGGGTCTAAGACAGCGATTTTCACCGACCACTCCGCTCCCAGGTATTTGATGCAGAATAAGGATGCAAACACAATGCTTATTCATTGGATACTTTTTTGCAAGAATTTGACTTAAAAATAAAAACAAAAAAGCCGTTGAGAATGTGGTGGCTGATCACCTTTCAAGAATTCCTAATACACCAATAGAGATGATACCAATCAATGAAAATTTTCCTGATGAACACATCTTCGTGATGTGTAAAGAGCCCTGGTATGTTGATATTGCAAACTACCTTGCAACTAGGCAAACACCTTCGAATTGGTCAAATCAGGACAAGCAGTACTTTTTAACATAGATAAGGTTCTTCTTTTGGTATGAACTGTATCTATTCAAATATTGTGCTGACCAGATCATTAGAAGGTATCTTGTAAGGATGAACATCAAATTATTTTGACATTTTGTCATGAGTTGGCTTGTGATTGACCCTATGGTCCACGAAAAACTGCCATGAATGTCCTTCAAAGTGGTTTCTACTAGCCCACTCTCTTCAAGGATGCTTATACTTTTTACAAACTTTGTTCCAAATGTCAGATGACGGGTTGAGTTACATGCAAAGACATGATGCCCCTGACACTAATCTTAGAAGCAGAAATTTTTGACTTATGGGACATTGATTTCATGGGACCCTTTCTAATATCTTACGGTAACCAATTCATTTTGGTAGCTGTAAATTATGTTTCTAAGTGAGTCCACCTCTTTTATGATGGCTCCATAAATTGGAAGAATCTTGTCCCCAAATAAAAGGTTTTGTTATACAATTCCAGGCTCCACCTCTTCTATGGTAAACTAAAAACCAGATGGTCAGGACCATATCTTGGGCACACAATTTTTCCTTATGGTGCTATTGAAATCTCTAATCCAAAGAATGGTATCATTTTTAAAGTCAATGATCAAAGATTAAAACCATTCTACACCACTGAGTTCAGAGTCCCACGAGACTTTTGAACTGAGTCTTTATGACCTAGTTTACACGTGACCAGGCGCTCCTCCAAATTTTCATGGTATTCATTGTAAATCCTTTGGGACCTGTCTTGTACCATTTATAAATAATAAAATAAAAAATATATAATAAAAAGAAAATGTAAAAGGCAAGAAAACAAAATAAAAAAATAGGTCTTAAGTGCTAAATGGCACCTAGGTTTTCTCTCTTATATATACCCATTATAACCAATAAAATTCAGAATTAAACCCTAAGTAATTAATTTTACGTTTTTACCTAGGGGCAAAAAAGAGAACACACTATTCTCAGGCCTCTATAAAATCTCTCCAACCCCACTCCCATTCCTCTAACCTAAATCTGAGATCAGATCTCAAGAGGGGAGACGAGCGCGCCGCCACCAAAAAAATCCCAGCCTCTGTCTCCCTAAATCTGCCGCGTTTTCTCTGCCAGAGTCACAGATCCGCGGCCATCTTGAAGAGTTCTACTCGTCGTGAAATTTTTCAGTGGTCGATTTCTCCTGTAGATCTCAGATCTACAATAAGGTCTGCATATCTCTATGTGCATTGCTTTGTACAATTCAATCTTTGTTTCCCCCTACGTATTCTGGGGGATGTTTGCAAATTCCTATCTTTTCTCTGAATTTCAATTCATGGCACCAATTATTTTTGCTGAAAAGGATTTTTCTAGGATCCTTAGTGATGTCAATGAATATGGTCATGTATTTCTTGATATGATTAGAGAGTGGAATTGGTTTACTTTGATATATGATAACTCTGAGTATGAAGCTTATTATTGCCATGAGCTTGTTAAGCTTTCTATTCTAGTATTGATCAAGCCACCATTGATCTTGAGACCCATCAATTTATTGTGTACCTAGCTACTGGGGACATCATTGTAACCACTGATATGTTAGAAGACTACACACAAGTCTCCAGCAACCCAGATCATAGCGGCCCCCTTTCTTTGATTGAATATATGACCATCATGGGTGCTCGCTACATTGAACAAGACCGTGGGCTTAATGCCAGTGCCACTTTCAGGAACGTACATTTCATTGGACGCTTGGTCCAACGCAATATCCTGGCCTCGACCACACCACTTCTTTCAATAGGCAAGTGCTACAGATTATCCATGATCTAATGACCAGGTAGGACATAGTTTTATAAACACAATCATATTTAACTGTCTCATCTCCAACTCTACACGAACAAGAGGTGTCAAATATTCACATCCTATATCAGTGACTCATCTGTGTAAGAATTTCTTACCAGACAATGTTTTGATTCATATGACTGAGTATTTGTTGTACCAGAATGGGCAACGAGTGCATATAATTGTTGTCTACATGTCTTTTGGACCCCTAATGTGTTGGCCCAAAGGCCATTAGCCCTAGTTTTGATGATAAAAATCATATGTAGTTATGTATTAATAAAATTGTTTACTTAAGTTTCAGGTAAAAACATATGTTGCATTTCGGCTACATCACAAGGCTCACATATTTAGAAGCCAAGAAGATTTAGATTCCACAGCCTAGTACACTAGAAGAGCACAAGGATCAAGCAATATTCAGAAGACTATTTCAAGATTTGTATTTTTACCTTTTTCATTTTAGTTAGGATTTATAGTCATTTGTTAAAACCAAGATGATAGAGGTTGATAGCTTTTGGCGACACTGACACACACACACACACACACACACATCATTCCTTTGAGTTTTCAAATAAAAATTTACTAACAGGTTTCTTATCGAGTTTCAGAAAAACAAAGTTTCGGAAAATAAGGTTTCAGAAAAACAAGTTTTGGAAAAACTGGTTTTTGTTATAGAAAAAGAATTTTATCAAAATATAGTTTTAATTTATTTGGTGTTGATCTACGATCACACTCTCGTTCTCCATTGTTTTCCATTGATTTGGGTAAGGGATAACTTACAAAAGTGTTCGAGGAGCGAAATTACAAGTATTTCTTTAAAGAAAGCAAAAGAAATTTACAAGTAGATCTCTTCTGAGATTTCTGGGAAAATGTGCCGGTAGGAATCTGATCAGCGCGTGATCACTTTATCCCTTTGACGATGTAATCGGTCAGCTGATCAAATTGTCTCCTAATAGGACTCCCTTCTCGCTTGGCTCGGGGAATCGGAGAACAGAGGATCGGTAGAGCCTCTTGCTAAGGATTCTGCTTCTCGAGCCAATCTCCTCTCTATCCTTACATGTCTCTCCTCTCTCCTCTTCGTGTGCTCTTGGTAGGCTATTTATAGGGAGAATAGGGGTATAATCGCCCTGAAAATCTGAAAACAGATTGAGTTAATATGTTTTGTATCTGGAAAGTAGCCTCGCCGCGAGGCTAGAAATAGCTTCTGCGAAGCTAGGGATAGCATGTAGGGCTAATCTCTTGACCTCTTTGCTAGATAAGGGATGCTCCCTTGATCCTCTCAAGTTAACAGAGAGATCTCCCCTGATCTGCTCATCTGATTGGGAGAGTGAAAAGATCATGGCAAGCAACTGTCAAATTCGATTTCAATCAAAAATGATCTCATCTGGAGATTTGATTGGTCAAAGGTGATCATAAAAGACCCGCAGTGGGGTTAATCCAATAAGCTCGTAGCAGAGCTAAGGGAAGCTTCTGGCGAAGCTAGGAGTAAGCTCTCAGCGAAGCTATAAGTTGGCCTTTTGTGGCTCCGCAGAGCGTCTAGCGAAGATGTTAGCTAGCTTTCTGCGGAGTTATGGAAAACTCCAGGGCGAAGCTATAAGTTAGCCCATAGCAGAGCTATGATAGAATTCTTGTGGAGCTAAGCAAACTTAGCCTCTTGTGCGATTGCTCATCCCTTAGGCTCATGTGAGACTAAATATCGAGCTAACTTAGTGTCTCTAGGTCTGCTCAGATCTTCTTCAAAGGCAACTTTGACTCACTATCTACTTTACTGGATTAGTAATGTCCATGTTGCTGCTTGTCTCTAGTCATCAGCTTGTCTTTGACTTATCTTTTGTAGATGTCAATAAGTTAGACGTTGTTCAGACCGGCTAAAGATGAATGCGGGAGTTCCGTCTTTTTCGAGTGTCAACAAGACCCCCTTTAAAATTTTCATGAATCTGTAATGGAATGGTTCAGATCCCAAAATACTTTGAACTATTTGATTGATGGTATGTGAATGTGAATGTCGCCTTGGTAGTTGAGTTCAACTTCACCTTTAACCCTGCCTTTGGGTTGGAATAGGTTCGTTGAGGAATTGTAATAATCTGCTTCTGTGTACCTTCGCGCTTCTGGGTAGCTTCGCTTTTGAGTAGCTTCGCCTTTGGGTTTCCTGAAGTAAGTTCGCTTCAAACTGAGTTAGAAGAAGAGTTTAGCCTCGCGCTCGCTGAGATAGAGTGGCGCTCCGTTCCCGTGGCTAACCGCTTTTTGCGAGTTACGAGAGAAATTGTTCCCTTTTTCAAGGTTAGAATATCCTCTCTTGCATTAATGAGGGAGATTATTCCCTTCTCCAAAGTTCAAATAACTTCGTGCGCATTCCCGAGGAAGACTATTCCCTTTCTCAAGGCCAAGCACTTGAATGCCTTAAATTCGCCCGTGCTTCCAAGCTTGAAGTGGTGGCGGCGTAGTCAGGCCACGAGGCCTATAAATAGGACTCTTGTAGTCCTTCTCAGAGAAACATACTCTCCACTTTCTAGGAGGTTTGTTTATGACCTCTCCCCATTGCTCAAGCAAGGAGACTGAGGTCCCTGAAGTAGTGGGGACTCTCACTCTGATTATTACTCAATCAAGAACTGGTGAGTATCGGCCATCCAGTGACTTTTAGGAAGTTTATCTCCCTTAATTTTCTTAGCTTCACCAGCTATTTTAGGGATTAAATTCCTTTTTTGTCTTCGCATTTGGCTGATTTTCAGATAAGGGTTTCAACCCTATTTTCAAGCTTCTCGGCGAAGCTAGCATTCTTGCCTGATTGGATTAAAGATCTTTCCATGCAGAGTTCCTACCTTGATCTGTTAAATCTGTCATATAGGCGAGCTTTAGGACTTGGCCTCTTCAAGTTTGAGCCAGTTTTTCCATGTAAGTGGGGTCGTGACTGCGTCCCTTCGGGCCAGTCTGGCCTAGTCATGTAGGCGAGACTAGGACGTGGTCCTTTTTAAGGCTTCTCCAGCCTAACTGCCTTGGGCGGGGCTAAGACTTGGCTTATGCTAAGCTAGTCTATCATTACTGTGTAAGCGAGGCTATCCTCTGCTTAGCTGAATCCATCTTCAAGGCACAACTGGGTCGGATCTGCATTGCTTCGTCCAAAAAATTTTGACTTAGCATTCATCCTTTTCTTTTGCATTTTTTTTTGATTTAATGCTAACTTGTTTCCTATTTGCATTGCAGTGAACTATGCTCCCCATTCCTTCGTCTTGATGAAAGAGACCAAAAAATTGCCCCTTAATTTTCAAGTTGAAGCTTTGATCATAAGCAGGAGGAACATATTGGAGAAGCTGATGCGTATTCCAAGTAGAGGCTGGCAGTCGCTTATCTGAGATGATCTGCTTCAGGAAGGGGCTGGTAGTTGCTTATCCGAGATGATCCACTTCGGGAAGGCGGACGTCACCAGTAAGGTCTCGGATCCTTCCTTTGCCAATTTTTTTAAGAAAGATCCAGCTTTCTGGTGGCAACCAATCCCTTGCCAATTTTGATCAAAGAAGATCCAGCTCCTTGATAGCAACCAATCTCTTGTCATTTTTCATCAAAGAAGATCCAGCTTCTTGATGGTAAAATCTGCCATTAAGCAAAGGATTACGGCCTTGTGCAGGAGGAAGACCTTTGGTGTCTAATTGGATGGTTCATCACCCTGAAAGTAGATAGGGTAACTTGTTTGCCTTTAGAGCAATGATTCTATTGTATGAAAGACAATCTGATATAGTATCAATGTATCTTCACTTTTGAATCAATAAAAATATTTGCTTATCTACTTTGTTCCCTTCCTTTTCCCTTTGCGTTTTGAAAACACTTGGAATGGACTAGCTTAGGTAAGTCTTTTCCTTAGGACGAAAGAAAAACTCTTAGTGGAGTTAGGCTTCCAGTGAAGCTGAAGGCAGATTTTCAACTGACTCAAGAGTGAGTTTCTAGCGAAGCTAGCATAAAATTTCGTGAAGTTAGAGATGAGCTCGTAGCGGACCTAAGGCTCATCTTTCAGCGAAGTTACTCAAGCGTCGCGCAAGGTCAACGCTGAACTCACAGCGGAGTTAGCCCTTGGCGGGGCTGAAGTAAGATTTCTCGGGAAGGCGCTTAGGCGCCGTTTCAAATTAATTTGAAACGACCGCCTGCGCTCCTTTTGATGAGGCAAAGTTAGGCAATTTTAAACCTATAAAAGCCCGATTGGGCTGAAAGAAGGAGAATTAACTTCTCTTTAAATTTTCAAAGAAACAAATCTCTTTCTCCTCCTTCTTCTTCGTTGAGATTTTCAAAACTTTTCAGCTCTTCCATGGCTCCCAAAAGACGAGCAGGCACAGAGGCAGCGACCTCTGTGACGGAGGGTCCCTCTTCTCCTCCGGTCATCGAACGCCCTATTGCGGGTAGGGATTTTTCCCTTATATTCGGAGATTTTCATCTCTTTTTTGAAGCTAATTTCTGGTTATTTCCTGATGAACCTAGAGTGATCCATTATGATTGATCGGGGTATAACCGCGTACAAAAGTGTATGTTTTAAAAGTGAAGATTTAAAGTGTGTGTGCTTTGGCTTCCTCGATACTTCCGTTATAGCATAGAGGCTAAAACGAGTCGAATCCACAAGGACGGGAGGCGATAGAAGCTTTACCGGTTGATTCACGTGTTTGTTAAAGATTCTTCAAAGTTTTAAAGAATGAAAAGGAAAGAAAATAAAGAATAAAAAGAGAGGTACGGTGAAACACAAAGAAGTGGGAAACATAGAAAAGAGTAATTTTTGTTGTTTTGTTTTTATATCTAAAATAAAGTGAAAAAGAAATAAGACTCACGGCTACTAACTACTAATGACTCCACCAACACGCTAACCTCTTAGTGATAGTTGCCTCACATGTATCATTGGCCATCACTAGTCCTTGGTTCAAGAGCGATTCAAAGCATGACCCATATATAACTCATCACAACCTAACTCAACAAACAAGTGCAAGCTACACTTAAACCATCAAAACTAAAAGTAAGCATGGAGTAAAGTAATGTTAGCTTGTTAGTGGTTAGGAAGTTAGAGTTAGATCCATCATCATGAGCCATCAATGGCTCTTGCAAGAGCAAGGCCAAACCGAGGCTATTAGATTCATGTGGATTATCATAAAAGAAGTTAGCAAGTTAGTGGTTAGTAGTTAGTTGCCATGAGAGAAAAGTTAGCTACACATGTAAAAGAGATTAGAGAGAAGAAAACATAGATATGGTAAGAGAGCACCTTTCATAGATTGTCAAAACATAGATAAGGTAAGAGAGCATCTTTCATAGATTGTCACCTTCTATTACAAGCACTCTTGCTTCCCAACATGTACCGCTCTCTCTCCCTAATACAAGATCTACAAGAAATGAAAAATACAAGGGAGGAAGAAGAAGGAAAACTACACTACACTACCCTAAATTACAAAATGAAAAATGAGAACTACCCTAAACCTTGCATATCTCTTCTCAAAAAACCTAGGGGGGTATTTATAGCCACCGGGGAAGAGGAGGGCCAGGGGACAGGCCCTGGCCCAAAACGCGGGGGGGTCCACGGCCGTACGGCCACGGAAACGCGGCCCCGCGGCCGTACGGCCACAGAAACGCGGCCCAGGCCGCGTTTTCGCGGCCATACTGGGGCCGCGCGCGCGGCGCTTCGAGCCGCGCGGGTCCCGTCTGTTCCCTGTCAGGCCTTGTACCCGGTTTCATCTTTGCAGCCCCTAGTTTTCACAGAATAAGCTCTCTAGGTCAATGGCTATCTTTAATAGGCTTTTAATTACCAATTAAATGGTGATTTAGGGTCTTCTTCTCTAAGGCACACCATGGACCTAGAATCAAGCAAGCAAGGTATTATTAGAAGAATTTATTATCAAATAAATGTGAGAATGTGATGAAAATTATGCAAAATTAGAGACTAATCAATGATCCAGTCTTCTCAGGGAGTTCAACTCCCTTAATTTTCTTTGCCGAATTTTTAGGGGATTTAATTCCCTTAATTTCTCAACTGAAAATTTAGAAACCGAATGGTTTCTTTTCTCAGCTTCTATGCGAAGCTAACCCTTAGGGCGGTTCACATTCTGTCAAATGACAGGATGCGAAGCTAACCCTTAAGGCGGTTAACATCCTGTCAAACAACAGGATACGAAGCTAGCCGTAGAAGCGTAGCTGAGAAAAGGGCTTTAAAGTCCATTGAACAGTTTTAATCACAAGTGCCTATCTGGCGAAGTTAGCCCTTGGGGCTTTTCGGTATTCTATTCAGCGACAGAACATGAAGCTAAGCTTCCAGAATGAAGCTAACACTTAGAGATTTTTTGCACTCTGTCTTTGTGCAAGATGGTGGAGCTGAACCTCAGGGCGAAGCTAATTCTAGGCTAGCTTCGCTCGGAGAGCGAAGCTATGCCTTAGCAATTTTCTTTTTGCTATAGCTTTCTTTTTTTTCTTCGGCTAATGAACTAATATAGTTTCTTCTTATTTTTACATTGCACTACACTCCAAGTCCTTTGAGCAGTCTTTTTGGAACAGTTAGGGGACTGGATGGCAATGTTAGCCTGCAATTCAAAGGGCAAGCCTCATTATTCAGCGAGCAGAGCGCTCCTGGCCAAGATGCCCTTATCTACGCTGGAGATCAACGTACTATAAGGAGCATCTTAACTACTACTCCCCTGAGGATTGTGACTAAAAAACCTATCGGAAGCCCGACTTTATGTTTGAGGATGTAGCGCCAGACACCGATTATCAGCTGCTAGCCAGAGAAGGGCAGTGAATTTTCAATCTGGATGACGAGAAATATTATCTCCCATCTAGCAAGCATCATTTTCCGCTGTCTTTCTTTCAATGCGTGATGAAGTTTCGAAAGATGACGTGGCAAGTGATCGGACTACTGAATCCGTTCACAAGGGGAAATTGATAGCTCCGTCTCCCGATTATACAAGGGCGGGTGCTCCTCGCTGCATATTTGGTCTCCACCCTGGGAACGTTCTCTCAGACATCCTAGTGGGGAAAATCCCACCGTGGCTCAAACTTGTGGAAACCAGTTCTTCAATGCTCATGGCAATTATCCGGCCACTGATTTTAGGACCCCTGGGAGGGTTCATCCCCCAAGGCCTAGTGGAGGAAATTGACCTTATATGTCTTGGCCCATTTTGAAGAGGATCTGGAGAGGCTGGGGCTCAACGAGGCTGTCAGGGCAACCTGTTACGGCATCCAGATGAGCGTAGCGAACTTCTACGCCATCTTCGAGTTATATTGTCCAGCTACAGGGACTTTCTTCACCTCTGTAGGCAAATTGGGCATGGCTTTGCACGAGATGTGGGAAGTCTCTGCTCTGCCTTGGGATCTCTCCCTTATGAAGAATATTTCCCATGCGAGACGGAATTGGTACTTCTAGAGAAGCAGGAGTCCGCTTTGTTCGAGACTTACCAGAAATTGATGTGCCATCTTTACATCTGCTCGAGTATGCATGAGAATCATAAGGAAGCTTCATGCAGTTCGAAGAGCTGGGGAAATTATTTGTTCCCCAACCTGTAAGATGCTCCTGAAGCGGCTCACTGCTTGCAGACGAGGACATTTTCTAGAGGATGCAAGAACATTCCCAGGGGGATATGATCTTAGAAGAAGATGATGGACCTTATGAGAAAGGTGACATTCTCCAGAGTTTCCATCACCAGGCTCGTCGACCGATGTCCCGGAAGGCACTTTTGGCCGAGTTTTTATCAGTTTGGCTGAAGAGATACGTGGTGCCATCTCCTTCTGGCGACGTCATTCTTTCGACAATCTTATTACCGGCCATTCGTCTGTCCACGGTCGTTCCCTTAGACTTCTTCCAGCGATGGTGTGCCGTATTTAGCGGGGCCTTCGTGCATTGATGGAGGCTTTCTGTAGGCCACCACCAACGAAAAGGGAAAGGCATTATCTTGCCTTGTGAAGGACCAAACCCCAGAATCTGTTTGCCATACACCTATTTAATGGCATGGTTCGCCCTTCACTACCCTTCCATTATCCAAGCTGGTGAGGAGCCTCTAGAAGGTGTCCGGGTAGTGCTTCTCCGTCGATTTGAGGGATGTTCATGGTCATTGACTTATGTGGCCGCGGTTCATAAGTTGCTGCGCCGGTATGACGTTTACAACCTCTCCGGTGCTTTCCCAACATTCGCGATGCAGGCTATGGTGAAGAATTCAAAGATGTAGGAGATTAGCAGACATCGCTAAGCCGAGGGATCTTTGAATAGCTGGATAGCATCCGGCCATCCCATCTGGTGTAGAGGAGCGAAGATACCTACTATTTGGAGCCTTATGTCCCGAGTCAATTTGCTCGTCAGTTCGTGTATGACCAACTATATGTAGGTAATCGAACACCAGCCTGGCCTTCATGGGGAGCCTCATTGATGGTGCTCGTGCCTGGAAGTTTTTCATCGCTGGCTGTACTGAGGCGCGACTGTGCATGCCACTGAGGACTCCGAACCTGCTGACAACTTTGCGGTTCTATCAGTGGTATAGAACTTTGAACTCCACGCCAACCAGGTTTCTATTAACTCTTTTGGTGTGAAGTTAATCTCTCAGCGGTTGAAGCGAAAAGTCACCAAGAGAGGCGAGGGTAGAAGGGTCCGTGTGGCAGGCCTCGGGGAGTTTGTCGTTACTACTGATAGTGAGGCTTCAGACACAGAAAGTCCCTACTTTAAAGGAGACGCAGGTGCTGAGGCTCCACCAGCTGCTTCTGGTGGGTAGGCACAGCCCCCATGGAAGATGTAGAGGCAGAAGAAGTGAAGGAAGAAGATCCCGATGTCCACTTCAAACGAAAGCGGCAGGGTGGATCTCGCAGGAAGAGGATAGTAAAAAAGCCTTGTCGCTACACTCCCACCACTATTGCAGAGGGCGAATCAGCTGCAGTTCCTCCTCCTCCTGCTCTGCTAGTTATTAGTCTATCGACCTAGAAGTAGACTATTGATAAAGTTGTTCCCGGCATGGGTAAGATCAGTTTCATTCTTGCGACATGTACTTATATATTCATACAGCTCACTTGTTTATCCTATGATTCAGGAATTGAGACTGCAAGAGAACCGAGAGCCAAGGCGCAAGAGAACAAGGGGATTCTTATGATCCTCTGTTCACTTACAAAGAAGGTGACGAGGCTAGCTACTTTATCGTCTCAGAAGATTCCAGAGGTAACGCGGCTAACGTCAGTCCTTCGTGTGCTGGGACTTCGAAAGGGAGCCCAATGGCTTCAAGCTCTATAGGATGGACCACAGAGGCTTTGGTGAGTGAAGGTGAGCCGGTCGTCCCTCCTGCATCTGTCAAAAACTTTCCTATGGAGCCTGAGGGGATTGATGCTGCCGTCGAGGAAGCTCGGGGAGAGATTGCGGCTGAGGCAGTTGAGGCGGTATCGCTTCTTGGTAATATTTTGATCTTTTGTAAACAATTTTCTTTCATTATTTGTCATGCCTGGCTCAATAAAGTCTTGCCACAGGTGTTCCACCTTTGGGTGCATCGACTTCAAGGGAGCCAGCTAATCTTCCTTAGGGGACCAGGGGTGGAGCAAGTACTTCGAATGCAACGGACGCTGCTGAGTTGGATGCCTTGTATTATGACCTGCCCTCTTATCAGCCTGAACCGGCCAGTGAAAGTAAAGAGGTTGAGGGGACAGTGGTTACGGAACCAATCTCACTGACAACCATGGAGCTGAAGGTAATTATCAGCCCTGCGTCTCTGACACTGGTTGTTGAGCCAGCTCTTCCTAAAATAGTCACCAGCCCTACTTCCATTGTGGCTAGTGTACTGGCTTCAATGAAGACTCCTTTGAGATCACTAGTGATCCCTTATATTTCTCCAGCCAGCGCTTCCGCCATCTCCTCTACGGTTATGTCAGTGAAACTGGTGGAAGCTTTGCCTTTAGGGGCCACTCGTTCACTGGGAGTAGTTAAAGTTGAGAAAGAATTTGTAGCTGAGCTAGCTGACAGTTTTTATAAGGGCTTAAAGTGATCTGTTACTTTGGTCTTGAAGGGCTCGACTACCTCATTCTCTGCTTTGAAGGTGGGCCTCTCTCGAAGTATTGACAGCATTCGAGACTTTGGACGGGATGACCAAGCTGCCACATTGGAGCTTCTGGTGGAGAGGCTTAAGAGGGATGTAGACGAATGGTGCCGTCTCAGCAATTCAGATTTGGACTCCTCAGTTAATGAACAGCTTGAACACCTTGCTGCTCAGATGCGTGAAGCTCATCTTGCAGCACAGAAAGCAGCTAAGGCAATATCTTCAGATTTAAAATCCTTGGAGACAAGGAAAGTAGAAATTAGAGATGCCATAGATGCTTCTAATAGTGCTCTTCTTGACGCTGAGGATAAGATTGAAAAGGCCAAGGAAATGATCAAGAAAGCTAATCTTCTTCTGTCTAAGGCTGACCGATGCATCTTGAGGAGATCGCTCGACTGGAGCAGCTTAAGGCTCAAAATAATGAAGTTCTGCAACATGAGCTAGTACAGAGGGCAACTTTGGCTAAATTTGAGGCTCGTCTGTCCCAGATAGCAAGCTTTAATGAGGCCGAGTTGAGGTCGCAGGCATTCATCAGAGCTGCTGAGGAGAGGAAGAATAGGCTGGCCATCCTTGAAGAACGGATCAAGTCTTACGAAGCACTCTCGTAGCTTGTAATCCATGTATCCATGTATCCCTCTTTTGGAATAAATAAAAAGTAATTTTATTTGATTCCTCTGTTGTATTTCCAACTTGTTTTATCTTCTGAATTTGCAATTCTTACTTTCAAGTTGTACTACAATTCTCAAAAGGAAAGGAAATAATGGTATGACTAATCTAATTAGAGGTGATAAACTGATAGGATTAGTTACAAATTTGAGAAATGGCTCGACTCAAATCAACTAAGATGAGGATGAAAGAAATGAGCTTGACGATCTTTACTGTTCAGAGGTAAATATTAATGTAACAGATTAAAGATCATCGGATGACCTGGAAATGATGATTAGGAATCACCAGACACGAAGCCTTGTCGTTCAGAGGTGATGAACTAGACATAATGATAAAGAAAGATGAGATTGGATATTCATCGGTTCAGAGGTAACAAACTGGACATAACCGATTAGAAATTACCAAACTCAGAGTGTTTACTGCTCAGAGGTGACGAACTGGACATAACAGTAAGCAAAAAGAGAGACTTGGCTATCCGTCAGTTCAGAGGTGATGAACTGGACATAACCGATTAAGAAGCCACTGTTGACACTTTAAAAAAGACAAGATTCTTACTAGCCTGAACAATGTCCAAACTTATTGACATTTACAAAAGACAAGTGACAGACAAGCTGACGACCAGTTCTGTACCCATCTCTGAGGGACAAAGTAGCAACTTGGACTCTACTGATCCAGTGAAGCAGACAGTGAGCCCAGATTGTCTCTGAAAAGAGCTAAGTAGGTCTAAGATGCTAGGTTAGCTCAAAACTTAGTATCACATGAGCCCAAAGGGATAGCCTCGCCTGAGAGGCTAAGATTGTCTAATTTCGTCTTGAAGCCATTCAAAGCTCCGTCAGGAAGCTAACTTATAGCTTCGCCTGAAGTGCTCAGTTAACTCCGCAGAGAGTTAGCTTCGCTCGAAGCCACACACAACCGCACAGATGGTCGGTAGCTTCACTACAGATGATTATCCAGCTCCGCTGAAGAGCTTTCTTTCGACTTCGCCAGATACTCCTTCCAGCTCCGCTGCGAGCTCGACGCGGAAGCTCCGCTGCGGGTCTTTGATGGTCAACCTTTGACAAATTAAATCTCCAGATGAGATCAAATCAATTCAAAATGAAGATCAAATCTAATCAAGATCAAATCTGAGATCAAATTTGGCAGTTGCTTGCCATAATCTCTTGACTCTCCTAAAATAAGTAAGAGGATCAGGGGAGATCTTTCAAATATATGGAAAGAATCAAAATAGATCAGGAGATTGACGCTATCTGCTATTTCTAGCTTCGCAGAAGCTGATTCTAGCCTCGCAGCAAGGCTACTTTCCAGATTTAAACAGATTGACTCAATCTGTTTCCAGATTTTCAAGGATAATTATACCCTGCTCTCCTTATAAATAGCCCATCAGAGGCACAAGGCAAAAAGGCGCAAAAACACACACACAAGAGACGGAGGCTGAAAAAACAGAGATACGGCTAAACTGAGACTTATTTTCTTGCTTCCAAGAATTCAGAGAGTTCAGAGAACTACTTCTCTAATCAGGGTACCGATACCCTAAGATCTTCCTCTCAAGGAATCTCCGGAACCAGGCGAGAAGGAATTCCCAAGTGGAGGCAGTTTGAGAAGTAACAAAAGGGTTCTATCAACCTTCTGTTCTCCGATTCCCCGAACCAGGCGAGAAGGGAATCCTATCGATCGCATCGTCAAAGGGACAAAGTGGTCGCGCGCTGACCAGACTCCTATCGGCACACTTCTCCAGAATCTCAGAGGAGATCTACTTGTAATCTTTTTTAGAATACTTGTAATTTAGCTCCTCGACACTTTTTTGTAAGTTTTTCCCTTTGTAAAATTAATGGAAAACAAGATGGCGACTCTGCTGGGGAACAAATTCTCTACTGCTGAGAATCAAGTGTCGCAATGCGACGAACAGACCTTCGAGTCTATCTCTGAATTCGAGAAAGCAGGTGTGGCCAGAGCCCCTCTGGCTAAATCTTCAAAGTAAGTCTCTGCGAAGACAGATAAGGCTCCCTGCGAGCCTACCGCGGTCCTCTGGCGCGACAAGGAAGCATGCCCGCAATACAAAGATCAGGATCTTCAGCTCGTCCCCTTCGAGAACCTAGTCGTTCACTTTGACCAAGGAAAATTCGAAGAAGTCCTCTCTGGGGGTGATCTAATGCTCCATGCACGGAAGCATAGAAAGGTCTCCATGGCCAAGGTTTCAGAACAGAAACCGAAAGCAGTATTCTACCAACACCTCTCAGCCTCGCGTGTGGCTAGTCAGGTTCCCTGCGAACCTAGGTCTCCTTTGTTAAAGTAGATGTGGAGGCCAAAGCAGAAGGCTCTGTATAAATCCTCAGGCTTAGCTACGCCACAAGGTCGTCTCTCTGGCGAAGAAAAAGGCAAGATGCCTGCCTGCTCCAACGAGACTACTAGCCGCGAAGTCACAACGGCGACCAAGCCTTCGCCTAATTAAGGAGCAGTAACTCCTCGCCCCAGCCTCGTTCTCAGGAGCGAAGCTACTGTACCTCAGGTACGCATGATGTTCATAGCCGCGAAGCTGAAACCAAAGCACCACAGTGTGCTTCGTTCCCCAGTTCTTCAAGTACTAAGCTCGCTCTTCACAGCGAAGCTAAGGGATTGTCCCTAAGTGCTGATAGCGGTGCTTATGCAGCTTCAGCACCCAAGGGCGTTTCCAAAGCTTTTAGCCGCGAATTTAGAGCCAAAGCACTATCTAAGGCTAATCACCTTCGCAGCAACATAGCAGATAAAGCACCACAGCATGTTTCGCTCCCCAGTCCATCAAGCGCTAAGCTCGCGCTTTGTAGCGGAGCTAAGTGATTGTCCCTAAGTATTGACAGCAGTGCTTATGCAGCTTCAACATCCAAGGGCATTCCCAAGGTTCTTAGCTGCGAAGCTAGAGCTGAAGCACTATTTAGTGCTAATCCCCTCTACGGTGATAAAAGGAGTAGGACATCATCCTATGCACAGTCCAACAGAGCCTCTGCGCTGGATCGTTTAGGCCCAACTGGGTCTGACTTGCGGGAATTCTTGACAAGCAAACGGAGTCGGAATCTTTCCAAACTTCCCCCTCCCGTTGTCAACAAGTGGGATGTCAGTTGGTGACAATCCACTCAGTCTATTGCCAGCTAGGACCAATCCCTGCCACTCCTCCAAGTCGATGATTAGTTTTTGGTCGACTCTCGGTGCAAGCTCCGGTGAAACATCGTAAAAGGAACATATCGCGAGATCTATCCTCTACTTCCGTTAACATGATCGGAAGAGGACGAGAGCTGCGTAGGGGCAGGCAAGCGTCTCACGACACTCCCTACAGTTTCCCAGATCCGGATTATAGCCCGAGCTTGGGCAAAGTCTTCGTACATGAAGAAGGTGTCTTCCGCAATACCAGATCTAGGGTTGTAATACCCTACATTATGAACAGCCATCTTCCTCAACTGCAGTAACTTCACCAGAACCAATAAAAGGATTAGTCCAATGGTCTGATGAAGAGGACGAAGACAGTGGGTATGCCTCTTCAGCAACAGTCAGCTCGGTACGAACGAATAGAGTATCAGTGAATATGGCTGATAACAGTAATGATGACCTTCGTCGATGGTTGGAAGCTCAACAGCAAACTTCAAAGACCCAGCAAGAAGCTTTAGACAACATTCAATAGATGCTCGCTCAACTCCTCAATAACCGGAATAATAATGATACCGGGAGTAACCATGATGAGGAAAAACATCTTAGCAATGAACAGCCGAGGACGGAGAAGTCGAAGGAGGCTTCTTCTTTAGACGCTGAAGTCCTTAAAGGCATCCAAGCTCAAATCGCATCCCTAACTCAGAGGGATGAATTAAAGAAAGTAGGGGCAGTCCGTCCTTACCCGCTGAAGTGGGATTCAGTACCATACCCACCAAAATTCAAACCACCAACGTTACATACGTACGATGGTAAGAGCTCGCCAAACCAGCACATCTACTATTTCTAGTCTCAGACCGGTAATGTTATAAACAATGATGCTATCATGGTTAGGCTGTTCATTGGCACCTTAAAGGGGGTAGCATTTGACTGATTCTGAAGTCTCCCACCGGGCTTCGTTAATTCCTGGATTGACCTGGAAACCCGATTTCTTTCTCATTTCTATAAGGACGATACTGAGGTAACCATGGACAAGCTCCTCTCCACCGTATAGATGAAGGGCGAATCTGTCCGTGACTACATTGAGCGGTTCAGAAACTTGTCTTTGATGTGCCCAGCAGGGATGCCATTACCTATGCTCTTACAGACGTATAGGCATAACTTCTTAGACCAAGTAGAGGTTCGCATGGGGGCTGTCAAAGCCCATATCTGAAAAGAACTGGTCAAGCAAGCTGAGATAGCCGAAAAGTCGGCTAAAAAGTTCGAACCATCCACCCCTAAAGGCAAATGGGGTATGAATAATAAAGGACGTGGCGATATGGCGCAGTCTTCTCAAGCCAAAGGGAAAGAGACTATGTCCGTTGAATTATTAAGGGATGCTCAGTCAAAAATCAAGAAGAGCGGCTTCAATAATCAAGAGTCTAAGTTTCTTCCGAAATAATACTCCTTCAAAGACGATCAGGTGGTCACAATATTCTATTTACTCCACAAAGGGAATAAAATGAAGCTGTCGGATGCTCGGCGTCCTAGTGAAATAGGACGCACGAATGATCCCAAATACTGTCTCTTTCATAGGATGATTCACCATCCTACCGACAAGTGCTTTGTCCTCAAGGGCAGAATTCAAGCTTTGATCGACGCTGGAGTCCTGACACTGAAGTCAGAACAAAAGAAAGTCACTGCAAATATGGTGACCCTCGAGTTCAGCAAAACCCCAAAGGTCACAGTTCCTGACGGGACTTATCCAATCCCTGCACCATGGCTGGAAGTCAAGCATCCTTCAGCTAGAACTCAAGATAATAGGGATCTTGTTCCCTTGACATTGGAGACAGGAGAAATTATATGGATACACCCAGACCTTGTCCAAGACGAACAATAGGATTCAAAGAAGTCTAAGTCGAAGGGAAAATCTTGCAATGTCATCTCTATCCTGCCAGACGATGACAATTTCTCATCAGCTTCTCTCAGTGATTCTGAAGGAGAAAAGCACGCTTGCACGACGCAGGCTGATGTGCCTCAGCCAACAAGTACTCGATCTAAAAAATCATACTTAAAACAGTATGAGAAAGCTACTGACTAGACACAACAGCAAATGACGTCAATACAAGTATCAGCACCCGCTTCAGTTCCAACCAAGGGAAAGGAGAAGCTAAGGGAAGTCCGGTTCGACCATGTCCTGAAGAAGCCTTCAGGTCTAGGGCTTGACACGCCCTTTCGTTTTGACATATTGGCCCAGCTGGCTAATATCCCAGCTCGTATTATCATACATGAGCTCCTTCGTCTCTCAAAAGAGACAAGAGAAGCACTCAGGATGCACTGGCTAATTTAGAATCATTCCTGACATATATGCCAGAAATCCCTAAAGATGACGCTCAGTCTTCTTGCTCTGAATGCCATCACGTACAGTCAAGGGTACCCGCTATTACCTTTACAGCGGAAGATATGCTTCTCAAGGATAACAAGCACGATCGACCTCTGTACTACACCGGATACATCGGTTCAACATGCATTGAAAGGGTACAGGTTGATCCGGGATCTGCACTCAGCATCATCCCCAAAAGGCTCCTCTACTTCCTCGGTATACCACTATATAGGTTTTTCGCAACCACTACAATAATATACGATTTTAATGCCGGAAGTAGTCATCCACTTGGGAAACTTTGACTTCGTTACCGAATCGGGAGCCTGAAGTCAGAAGTAACGTGCTATGCCATTGACGCTGACACGTCATACAACTTGCTACTAGGATGACCGTGGATCCACGCCAACTGGATCGTTCCCTCTACTCTGTACCAGTGCTTCAAATATGTTGAAGATGATGCGACAGTATGAACTATCTTCGCTGAGAAGCAATCATTCAAAGGGGTGAAAAATTATTTTACTGATGCTCTCCTGTATCAAGAGACCGATGAAACATCAATAGAATCATTGCCGGATGATGATGATAGTGGTAATGAGGCGGATTCAGAATCCGAAGCAGACATGCCAGCTATTTTGGTTGGTGAACCAATTATAGCATGTCTTAATAATTTCCAATGTAACACTCCTTCTGAAGATGGGGGCGAATGGGTGATTAATGATAAAATTTCCTTCGATTATCTGTGAGTGTTTGGTTGCTTTAATCCATTACGGATAGCTCTCTGCACATGCCCTTACCTAGACCAAGTGCAACCGAGACACCCATGGAATCTGTAGAAGGGGCCGTTTTAGTGATCCCTCCATCCAAAGAAGGTCAGTCACCGATAATTTTCGGTAAAGCCTAACCACGAGGGTCCACAGCCACGGATTCAAGTTCAGACTCGAACACCCCACAATTTTTCCATATGCGCGACCAGCGCACCATATGATGAAGAAAATGGGGTACAACCTAAAGCATGGAGAGGGCCTGAATTTCGGAAAAGGAAGGCGTAGTTTGCTGCGTAACTTTGTGCCAAAAGGGAAACCTGTAAATTAGTATGATAACACACACAAGGGGTTGGGATACGTTACACCCACACCACCAGCAACGGTTCAATTTAGGGATGACGAACCGATTCCATCACATTCTGCCTCTTCCTCCGAGTGGGACTCAGATGTCAATGTGGGAATGATGTTTGAGGATCTCACCGTTAATATGACTTCAAGCAGTCAATTAGAGCCAGCAGAAGCTACTGATGAGGAACCATGGGTTCAACAATTGGAACTCCAATGGAAAAAGCGATTCGAACTGCGCGAACCACCTACTGAAGACAAGGCGATGCAAGTCAACTTGGGTAGTCAAGATCACCCTAAACCCAT
Source organism: Agave tequilana (assembly GCA_038442645.1). Classification (NCBI taxonomy): domain Eukaryota; kingdom Viridiplantae; phylum Streptophyta; class Magnoliopsida; order Asparagales; family Asparagaceae; genus Agave; species Agave tequilana. The sequence continues at coordinate 22,008 of JAVJIF010005662.1, forward strand.
CTTTATAAGTGAGAGCTTATCACTCATGGAAAAAGAAGAATTAATTATACTCGTAAAGGAGTATATAGACGTCTTCGCATGGAACTACGAAGACATGCCCGGACTTGATCCACAGTGGCCATGTATCGTTTAGATATCAAACCTGACGCCAAGCCAGTCAAGCAGCAACAACGTCAGTTTCGTCCGAACATTATGGAGGCTATTGAAGCCGAAGTTTATAAGCTCATTGCATGTGGCTTCATACGGGAGGAACAACATCCAGATTGGGTTGCTAATATCGTTTCTGTCCTCAAGAAGAATGAGAAAATACGGATCTGCATCGACTACCGTGATCTCAATACAGCTTGTCCTAAAGACGAATTCCCATTGCCCATCACCGATGTCATGATTGACAACACCTGTGGATTTGAAAGAATGTCTTTTATGGACGGCTTTTCAGGGTACAATCAGATTAAGATGTATCCCGACGACGAGAAGCATACTTCGTTCCGAACACCATTGGGGGTATACTGCTACACTGTGATGCCCTTCAGACTAAAGAACGCTGGAGCAACCTATCAGCGGGCAATGAGTATAATCTTCCGCGATCATCTCTGAAAAACGATAGAATGCTAATTATTTATCGCTAATGTTGCACATTTATTATCATATTCCCATACTTATTATAGAATAAACTCTGCATTGTCCTAATTAAATGTTTAATTTATTTGCAGGCCCATTCCTAAAGGAGAGTGAAGAGAAATGAGCCCAAAAGCCCACCAAATTCTGAATTAAATCAGAATTAATTCGAACTCAGTGAATCAGGGTAAAATCAGAGAGGTTGAAAATCAGTTGAGAAGAATCCTCCCAGAATCGATCGGTTGAAGCAAAGATCAAAGGCCATTTCGTCAAAATTCCGGACTTAAACGAGAAATCCAAGTGAAGATAAAACCAGAACGCAAAGCCGGGGAGCTCCATCAATAGGCTGTGGCCACCTGGCCATAGCAAGGCCGCAAAAACGCGGCCAAAACCGCATTTCCGCGGCTCTGTTATGGAGTTAGGGGGAGCGTTTGCTCCCCCTATCTTTATCCTCTCCTGTAGGTTGGGTTTTTGCCTATAAAAGGGCAGGATTTGTACTGAAAATGGGACGATCATGCAGAGATAGGATTTAGTCTAGTTTTTCACTTTGTAGTATAGGTTTTAGTTTTCTTTTTATGTAATTTTAATTTGTATGTAAGCTTAGATTAGATTGAGATTCATGTAAGTAAGAGAGAGAAGCTAATGTTGAGAGTGACACCGATGTACCCTCCTCCTTTCTTCCATCGTTTCAAGTAATAAAAGGTAATATTTTATTATGTTCGTCTCTTTACTTTTGTTTTCTTTTTCTTCTTTCTACTTTACCTCTGTTGGTTTTGATGAGCATGCAAGTGAATCCAGAAGCATTAGTATAACGATGTTTGTGTGAGTGCCAACGATAATTCATGGTGACGTTCTCCTCCTCAAGATCCGTATCACTTCATTCTTGTTCGTCTTGATGATATAATGCGAATGGGGACTGAGCTCGATCCTATGGCTTATGCGTTGAACGCCTCCGAAGCAAGGTAGAACATGCAAGGGTTCCAGGTAAGTCATCAACCAAACTAGGTAAGTATTTCTTTAACCTTCTTTCTTTTCTTTTATTTCTTTAGTATAGATCACCACATCTTCCAAATCTTTTTCCTTCTTTTTCAATTCATTTGTACATAGTCATTTTCTGATTTTCTCCACCTTCTCCATCTATCGTTTTCTCTTTAACTTTAACTCAACTCGTTTTCATTTTCATTTCTTAAAACAAAGAAGAACCTTCATTTTTCTTCACAAAGATTTCAATACAAACATTGAACGCTTCTATCGCTAACCCTTCTTGTGGATCACGACCCGCATAGCCACTTGCTATCGCGGTAGAATTGAGCACTTGCACATCTCTATTTTTAAGTTCTGAAATTCCATATTTTTTGTGCAGGTTCAAGCTTCAATCAAATTTTCCCGCCGTTGCCGGGGAGGGTAACGATTTTTATTGAATTTTTGAACTAAAACGAATTTTTCTTCTCTGTTTCAGGTTACAGGGCAGGAAAAGTAGGAAAAAAAAGATTGCAGTAACATATAAGTGGTCTTGGGCCTCTGCTCTAGAAAGCAGAGACCAAGTATCCTCTGAATTGTCGCGTTTGCTCGGCCCTAGCCGCGTTTCCGCGGCAAGGAAGAGTTCACTACTGACTATTTTTTTTTGCAGGGCTGCTTGCTTTGCAAAATTATAGTTTTCTGCAAACTTTATTTCTTATATGCCATCACCATAAGCCTGCTAATAAACCAACAGTAAAACATTTATTGAAAAAGTTAAAAAAAATTGATTAGACGTTTGCATTTTAGACACGTGTCTTTTCAATTCATTTACTTTACTATTGAAGAGTGCTGGAGCAAGGTACGTTCGCATTGCATTTAGAATAGGACTCTTATCTTGGTTGATTTACATCACTTTGAGTGAATCTTGTTTGCATATCTTGTACACTTGTACTAACTAATCTTAAGGGCACCACCCCATAACAAGATAAGGTGGGAATTTAATCACCCTTCCTTGGCCCAAAAATCAGATTCCAAGCACTCACTAACCCAAGCCTAACTAAAAATGGGTAGACGTTGGCCCTAGGGACATCTCAGACTCAATTAGGAGATTATCCTAAGGGGAAAAGGTGTTGGAATTTGACTCCTGCCAAATCAGTGTCTAGGAAGGGGATTAAGGGCCGAAAGCCCGAAGATTGGTGGTTATTTCATTAAGGAACGTCTTTGACGGATAACCTCCCACCAATCTTGCCCTGACCTGGCTGATTAGCTTGTGGTCAAAGTCTACATTATACCTCCCGTGGACAGTCTAACTAGTTAGGAGTCGTCTAGGTGATAGGTCTACCCTAACTTAGGTTAGAATTTTTTTCTTTTTTTGTTTATTTGTTTGTTTTTTGTTTGTGTTTTATTGTGTGATATGGCTTATAACAATAATTTTTCCAATTTTAATAGTAATTCATATTACACACCATCCTCTTTTTCAGATATTACCAACCCGGCATATCATAACTTTAACCAACCTAGTGTGCCGGATTGGTCTTATCCGAATCAATATAACCCATGCCCCCAATCTTATAACCATAATTTCCAGAATAATTTTAACTCTTCATAGAGTCAGTGGGGATTCACCTCCCCCGAGTCTAATTTTCAATCAACTTGTCCTCCTTATCCACCTAGTCCATAATATTTCTAAGATTCATACTCAGTTCCACCAGTCCAAAATAGAAAACCATCAATTTTGAAAATGAGTATGCGTGAGTCCAAACAAAATCAAAAATCTAATGGACTCACAATTTCACCACCAATTCCAAGACAATACTTCATCTTTTCATCAAAACAATGAACCTGTCAATTATGAAGAGATGCTTGAAGCCATGACCCAGGCTCAAAACGCTTGTAATCGTGACATAGATATGATGGTCCAAACTCTACGTTCTCACCGTTTGACCAGTTCTGATATCGCTAACCATTCTGTTAGAGCCGAAGAGTCATGTTGTTTTGAAAAATAAGGTTCCATTTCAGAACAATCATTTGAACTTACCCAAACTCTAAATTTTGAAAATGATATTGACAGTTTGGCAAGTTATTCCTTTCCTGAAATTGAACTTGAAAATGAGTATGATCCTGAACCTCAACTTAGTGATTCAATTCTACTTCTTGATTCAATTATGACTCCGGTGTCTTCACCTGATTTTAATCTTTTCCCCGAGTCAATATTGGATCCTGTGCCAATTCATCATGAAATTGAATCACCCATTTATGATGATCATATTGAACTTGACCAATTTTACACTTTTGAAAGTCCTATTGACAAATTGGCAAGTTCTCATTTTTATGACATTGAACTCAATGAGAAATGTGACCTAGATTCTCAAATCTGTGATCCAGTTCAAATTCCCGAATCAATATTGACTCCTGTTTTGTTACCCGACTTGAGTAATATTTTAGAGTCATTTTGATTCCCACACCTATCATTCTTGAACTTGAATCACCAATATTAAGTCACATTCCATTGTTGGAAAACAAATGTGGACTTGAGTTTCAACTTCTTGACTTGGACCCGCTTCTTGAACCAACATTGACTCCTGAACCTTTACTTGACTTAAGTCACCTTCCTGAGTCGGTATTAGTTCCTGTACTTTCTGAGTCCAAGTCAATCATTCTATCTTTTCACACTCCATTTTGGGACAAAACGGTTGACAAATTTGACTCGAAATTAATTATGGAATTTGGAAATTAGATGGGGTCAAATATTTAATAAAAATCATTCATGCATATATCATTTTAGTGGGTTATATTAGAGAAATTTCTGGTGGGTTCCTCCGAACCCCACGAAAAGTCGATTGGGCCGCATTTCGTGGACCAATCAGACCACCACCGGAACCACCACCTTAAGGTAACATTTTCATTCCCTTTCTTTTTTTTCATGCATCTATGCATTAATTAATACATTGAGGACAATGCATGAACTTAGATTTTTCTTTTTATTTTAAAAAGAAAAAAATAAAAAATAAAAATTAACATTTTCTTTACTTTTAAAAACTTTTTGAAAATAGAAACAATATTTTGACATATTTTTTTAAGAAATTAAGTCAATTTTAAGGACTAGGAAAATCCAAATTAGGATTTCTTATACTTGGTCAAAATAAGATTATTTGTTTGATTTTAGGGTTAGGAAGAAAATTTGTCAAATTAATTTAGTCTTGATCTTTACCTTGATGAAATATGCACACTTCATACACTTACACACTTAGAGTTCAAAAACAAAGATTCCTATGCCTTATAAAAAATAAAAAAAGAAAAAAAATATAAAAGATAAATAAATCTAATTATTGATTAGCTAGGTACTTTGGCCTAAGCAAGCCTTAGTATTTATGCGAAAGATGATTAGATAAGTTTGAGAAATATATATATATATAAATCCTCTGATTAAGCTGGGTATTTGTGCCTAATAAAGCATAAGTATTCACGCCTAAAAGGGGTTCATATAATAAAATCTTTAGTTTTGTGGCCTTGTTTACTCGAGTCCTTAAGTCCTTGGGGTGTTTCCTCACCCGGTGCCCTAAGACCGTTTGGTTTGGGAGTCATCGATTAAAGGCTCGTTACATGGGCAGAGTAGAAAGCCTAATAGAACTAAGGAATAATACTACAAAAAAATATATAAATAAATAAGGCATAAGAGTTAGAGTTAATGAACCCTTAGTCAAAATTTTCACGATCACAAGGTGCATATGACTTAGGGTAAAATAATAGACTAAATGATAAGTACAATTTGACTCCTTACTTTGATTGATAATAAATTTTTGAATAGAGACTAAGTTTAGGAATGAAAAATTCAGTTTTCCTATAACTTATAGATTACTTAAATCTTACAATTATTTCAAATATTTTTCTCTTTCAAAATGCTTTTCGAAAATACTAACTCTTTGTTTCTCTTTCTTTATGGATTTTGTGGGTGTAATCCACTGAAAACCCTCACGAGATAAAACTCGTCCTCTAGGGGAAACCTAGAGGTTTAACGGCTTGTTGCACATGCTCAGTGCAATCGCGTGACCTGCGAAAGTGGTCTAATAATCCTTAGTATAGTTTAGTTGTTTTGCTCAAGGACGAGCAAAAGATAGGTATGGGGGTGTGATTAGTCGCTAATGTTGCACATTTATTATCATATTCCCATACTTATTATAGAATAAACTCTGCATTGTCCTAACTAAATGTTTAATTTATTTGCAGGCCCATTCCTAAAGGAGAGTGAAGAGAAATGAGCCCAAAAGCCTACCAAATTCTGAATTAAATCAGAATTAATTCGAACTCAGTGAATCAGGGCAAAATCAGAGAGGTTGAAAATCGGTTGAGAAGAATCCTCCCAGAATCGATCGTTTGAAGCAAAGATCAAAGGCCATTTCGTCAAAATCTCGGACTTAAACGAGAAACCAACTGAAGATAAAACCAGAACGCGAAGCCGGGGAGCTCCACCAACAGGCTGTGGCCACCTGGCCACAGCAAGGCCGTAAAAACACGGCCAAAACTACGTTTCTGCGGCTCTGTTATGGAGTTAGGGGAAGCGTTTGCTCCCCCTATCTTTATCCTCTCCTGTAGGTTGGGTTTTGCCTATAAAAGGGCAGGATTTGCACTGAAAATGGGACGATCATGCAGAGATAGGATTTAGTCTAGTTTTTCACCTTGTAGTATAGGTTTTAGTTTTCTTTTTATGTAATTTTAATTTGTATGTAAGCTTAGGTTAGATTGAGATTCATGTAAGTAAGAGAGGGAGACTTATGTTAAGAGTGACACAGATGTACCCTCCTCCTTTCTTCCATCATTTCAAGCAATAAAAGGTAATATTTTTTTTTATGTTCGTCTCTTTACTTTTGTTTTCTTTTCTTCTTTCTACTTTACCTCTGTTGGTTTTGATGAGCATGCAAGTGAATCCAGAACCATTAGTATAACGATGTTTGTGTGAGTGCCAACGATAATTCATGGTGAAGTTCTCCTCCTCAAGATCCGTATCACTTCATTCTTGTTCGTCTTGATGATATAATGCGAATGGGGACTGAGCTCGATCCTATGGCTTATGCGTTGAACGCCTCCGAACTAAGGTAGAACATGCAAGGGTTCCAGGTAAGTCATCAGCCAAACTAGGTAAGTATTTCTTTAACCTTCTTTCTTTTCTTTTATTTCTTTAGTGTAGATCACCACATCTTCTAAATCTTTTTCCTTCTTTTTCAATTCATTTGTACATGGTCATTTTATGATTTTCTCCACCTTCTCCATTTATCGTTTTCGTTTTAACTTTAACTCAACTCGTTTTTCATTTTCAGTTCTTAAAACAAAGAAGAACATTCATTTTTCTTCACAAAGATTTCAATACAAACCTTGAACGCTTCTATCGCTAACCCACCTTGTGGATCACGACCCGCATAGCCACTTGCTATCGCGGTAGAATTGAGCACTTGCACATCTCTATTTTTAAGTTCTAAAATTCCGTATTTTTTGTGCAGGTTCAAACTTCAATCAGCTATGTCGACGACATTACTGTCAAAAGCCGCAATAAGAATGACCATCTTCGTGACTTGAGAACGATGTTCGACATAATGCGGGCTCATCAACTGAAAATGAATCCGACAAAATCCTTCTTGGGAGTTTCGAGTGGCAAGTTCCTTGGATTTATTGTTACATCAAAAGGAATTCATCTTGACCCAGACAAAGTCAAAGCCATTCAGAATATGCAGCCACCGAGGAATCTCAAAGAACTTAGAGGCTTGCAAGGTAGACTGGCTTATATTAGAAGATTCATCGCAAATCTCTCAGGCCGCTGTCAACCGTTCACCCGACTCATGAAAAAGGGTGCTTCCTTTGTATGAGATCAAGCTTTTCAGGAAGCTTATGAGGATATCAAGAGATATCTCACAAACCCCCAGTCTTGGTAGCTCCCACATCAGGAAAACCATTCTTTCTTTATGTGAAAGCTATGGACCATTCTCTTGGTGCCATGCTTGCTCAAAAAGACGACAATGGTCACGAACAAGCCATTTATTATCTGAACAGGACTCTTATAGGGCGGAATCTCGCTATAATCCTATTGAGAAGGAGTGCTTAGCTCTTGTCTTTGCCATTCAGAAGACACGACATTATTTGGTCGGCCAAACCATACATGTCATCTCCAGAGTGAATCCTTTGCGTCTTCTCATGACGAAGCCAGGATCATTGAATTCAAGATTAGCTAAATGGGTGCTTCTTTTGTCTCAATATGATATGCTCTTTATCCCTCAAAAGGCGATTAAAGGCCAGACACTTGCAGAGTTCTTGGTTGCTCATCCAGTTCCGAAAAACTCAAAACTTCATGAAGATATTCCAGATGAAGTCTTCGAGTCCAATGTAACCTCAGAGGGTGAAGTTTGGCAGATGTTCTTCGATGGAGCACACAATAGGTCCTAAAGCCAGGATCATTGCCGGCGTGGGGGTTGTGTTTATCTCTCCACAGAATCATGTCCTTCCTAGAGCATTTTCTCTGACGGAATCATGCTCTAACAATGTAGCGGAATATAACGCCCTACTCATTGGTCTTCAGCTCGCCTACGAAATGGGGGTACGCTACCTGGAATCTTATGGTGATTCAAAACTGATTATCAATCAAGTTAAAGGCGAATATGAGGTCCATCACGAGGATTTGGTGCCTTATTATCATACAGTCATCGAATTGGCTAATCTGTTTGATGGCTTTTACATCGGGCACGTGTCTCGATCTCAGAATACTAAGGCAGATTCTCTTGCTGTATTAGCAACGACGCTAGCCTTGCCAGTCGACACCGAGTATCACCTTACAGTGGCGACTCGACACCTTGTCTGCTCTAAACATATGTTAAGAACCAGAGAGGTCTATAATTTCTCGACGGATCTTGAGCCGAGAGATTGGCGATTTCCTTTCATCGACTATACTCTACATGGTCTGCTGTCAGACAATCCTAAAGAAGCGGCATCTATCAGACGAAGGCATCTCTGTTTTTACTACGATCCAACTCTGAAGACACTTTATCGTCGTTCATATGACGGTATCCTCCTCCGTTGCCTTTCTAATTCAGAGGCACAGGAAGTGCTTAAAGAAGCACACAACGGCATATGCGGAGCTCATCAGTCAGGTCCAAAACTTAAAGACAGATTGCATAGGCTTGGATATTATTGGCCAACCATGATAGCCGATGCCATCCAATAAGCATGAAGATGTAAAACATGCCAAATCCATGCAGACTTTATACATCAGACCTCAGAGTTGTTCCATCCAACTGTTACTTCATGGCCATTTGAAGCATGGGGAATCGATGTCGTAGGGCCAATCAGCCCCTCTTCAACAAAAGGACATCGGTCTATCCTGGCAATAACCGACTACTTTTCAAAGTGGGCGGAAGCTATACCACTGGTTGAAGTCAAAACTTCTAACGTGGTTAATTTCATTAAACACCACGTTATCTTTCGATTTGGTGTCCCTAGGCGGATCATCCATGATAACGGTCCACAATTCATAAGCCAGGTATTCTATCGATTCTGCGATAAATACTGAATTCAGAATGTGGTTTCAACTGCCTATAATCCTACAGCTAATGGCTTGGCGGAAGCATTCAACAAGACGATCATCAAATTACTCAAAAAGTTCGTCTCCTCGAATAAGCGAGATTGGGACGAAAAGCTTGGTGAATGTCTTTGGGCCTACCGAACCACGGTTCGGACCCCGACAAGCAATATGCCTTTTTCCTGGTGTACAAGTGTGAAGCAGTCATACCGTTAGAAATCCAGATGCCGTCATTACGAGTCGCTCTGATCACTAGGATCATATCAGAGGACAATGATCGGTTGCGTCTTCAAGAGCTAGAAGCCCTAGATGAAAAGCGGTTACAAGCTCAGCAGCACATCGAGTTGTATCAAGCTCGGATCTCAAAAGCCTTCAATAAGAAAGTCAAATAAAGAGTCTTCCAGAAAGGAGATTTGATTTTAGCCGTCAGACGACCAATGATCATTACTCACAAAACCAAAGGCAAATTTCAGCCCAAATGGGAGGGACCATTTGTAATAGAAACAGTCTATTCAAATGAAGCATATCGCCTTATGACTTCAGATGGTGATTTACTCATGATGCCGATCAATGGCAAGTTCTTAAAGAAGTATTATCCTTGATTAAGGATCCTTCTCATGATCAAGTTAACATTGCACCTCTGATCAAGACCTTCAAATCCAAGGTACGCAGAAAGAGAGCCTCTCTCTTCCTCCAAATGGGATCATACAACCATAAACCAGTAGGAAGCTAATCATACACTGGTTGTCTCAAAGAAGAATCAAGGTTACACATGCACTAACCAAATGATCCAACACCTTTAACGGTTAAGGATAGAGGAAAATATTGGCCTTTAAGCCCAACATAAGTCCTCGACAACTCATCATGCTGAGGGGAATAGCATGGCTAGCCCAACTCAAACGGTAGTTGGTAAAGGCATATCAAACCCGTTGACAACTGAGGGTTTGCTAAAAATCCTAAGGGACCTGTTCCCATTTGATTCCACGATTAAGGATAGAGGGAAATGTTGGCCTTTAAGCCCAACATAAGTTCTCGACAACTCATCATGCTGAGGGGAATAACATAGCTAGTCCGATTCAAACGGTAGTTGGTAAAGGCATATCAAACCCATTGACAGCTGAGGATTTGCTAAAAATCCTAAGGGACCTGTTCCCATTTGATTCCCTCTCCAAAATCACTTACCAATTCTCATCCATGGAATGGTAAGACCACATATAAAGATCTTTCCATTCATTTCGCTGTTAAGTTAACATTAAACCTATGACAGTGATCTCCTCGTTTTTCTCTGTGAGAACGAGACCTTTTCATTCTATGTTTAACACTACACCGCTGGCATCCATTTCGCTGTTAAGTTAACATTAAACCTATGATAGTGATCTCCTTGTTTTTAAACGAGACCTTTTCATGCTATGTTTAACACTACACCTCTGGCATCCATTTCGCTGTTAAGTTAACATTAAACCTATGACAGTGATCTCCTCATTTTTAAACGAGACCTTTTCATGCTATGTTTAACACTACACCTCTGGCATCCATTTCGCTGTTAAGTTAACATTAAACCTATGACAGTGATCTCCTCGTTTTTAAACGAGACCTTTTCATGCTATGTTTAACATTACACCTCTGGCATACATTTCGCTGTTAAGTTAACATTAAACGTATGACAGTGATCTCCTCATTTTTCCCAGTAAAAATGAGACATTTCCATGCTATGTTTAACACTACACCTCTAGCATACATTTTGCTGTTAAGTTAACATTAAACTTATGACAGTGATCTCCTCGTTTTTCCCAGTGAAAATGAGACCTTTCCATGCTATGTTTAACATTACACCTCTGGCATCCATTTCGCTGTTAAGTTAACATTAAACCTATGACAGTGATCTTTTATGGGATTCATTTCCTAGCTCCCCAGCAAGTTTCTGAGACCCACTCAGTCTTTGGTAGATTTTTCTGGTTGTCACGTTAACAATATACCTCTGACAGTTTCTTCCAAATCTCATCCAAATTTTGAGTTTAGTGGCTTCTCAATCGGTTATGTCATTGCGACCTCTGAACCGGAAGATAGCCAAGTCTCATCTTTTAGTCCGGCAAGGACTATTTCTTTGTCACCATATGACAAATTTCGAGCTTGGTGGCTTCTCAATCGGTTACGTCATTGCGACCTCTGAACCGGCAGATAGCCAAGTCTCATCTTTTAGTCCGGCAAGGACTATTTCTTTGTCTTTATACGACAAAATTTGAGCTTGGTGGCTTCTCAATCGGTTACGTCATTGCGACCTCTGAACCGACAGATAGCCAAGTCTCATCTTTCAGTCCGGCAAGGACTATTTCTTTATACGATAAAATTTTGAGCTTGGTGGCTTCTCAATCGGTTACGTCATTGCGACCTCTGAACCGGCAGATAGCCAAGTCTCATCTTTCAGTCCGGCAAGGACTATTTCTTTATACGACAAAATTTTAAGCTTGGTGGCTTCTCAATCAGTTATGTTATTGCGACCTCTGAACCGGCAGATAGCCAAGTCTCATCCTTCAGTCCGGCAAGGACTATTTCTTTGTCAATATATGATAAAATTTTGAGCTTGGTGGCATCTTAATCGGTTACGTCATTGTGACCTCTGAACCGGCAGATAGCCAAGTCTCATCTTTCAGTCCGGCAAGGACTATTTCTTTATCATTATACGGCAAAATTTTGAGCTTAGTGGCTTCTCAATCGGTTACGTCATTTCTACCTCTGAACTGGCAGATAGCCAAGTCTCATCTTTCAATTCAGTAAGGACTATTTTCTCAAATGGCTCCAATACAACTTGAAAGCGAGAATTCAGAAGCTAAAACAAGTTGGAAATACAACAGGGAAGTCAAAATAAAATCATTTTTTATTGATTCCAAAAGAGGGATACATGAAGGCACATATTACAAACTATGATGGTGCTTCATAAGACTTGATCTGTCCTTCAAGAGTGGCCAGCCTAGTCTTTCTCTCTTCAGCGGCCTTGATAAGTGCCTGCGACCTTAAATCGGCCTCATTAAAGCTCGCCGTCTGGGCCAAGCGAGCTTCAATTTCAACCAAGGTTGCCCTCTGTGCTAGCTCCTACCGCAAGACTTCATCATTCTGGGCCTTAAGTTGTTCAAGCCGGGCAGTCTCTTCAACACGCACTGGTTCAGCCCTGGACAAAAGAAGATTAGCCTTCCTGATCATTTCCTTTGCCTTTTCAATTTTATCCTCAGCGTCAAGAAGAGCACTGCTAGAAGCGTCTATGGCATCCCCGAGCTCTACTTTCCTTGTCTCCAAGGATTTCAAATCAAAAGAAATGGCCTTAGCAGCTTCTTGAGCGACAAGATGAGCTTCATGCATCTGAGCAACAAGATGCGCAAGTTGTTCGCTAACTGAAGACTCCAGATCTGAATGGTTAAGGCGGCGCCATTCGTCTACATCTCTCTCAAGTCTGTCCACCAGAAGCTCCAACGTGGCGTCCTGGTCATCGCCTCCAAAGTCTCGAATGCTGTCAATGCCTCGGGAGAGGACCACCTTTAAAGCAGAGAACGAGGTAGTCGAGCCCTTCAAGACCAAAGTAATATATCGCTTCAAGATCTTATAAAAACTGTCGACTAACTCAGCCACGAATTCGTTCTCGGCCTCAATTACTCCCGACGAACGAGCAGCCCCTGAAGGCAGAGTTTCCACTGGCTTCACTGACATTACTGCGGAGTAAATAACAGGAGCACTGGCTGCAGCAACATGAGGGGTCGTCGGTGATCTCAGAGGAGTCCTCATTGAAACCAGTACACTAGCCACAACCGAGGTAGGACTAGTGACTATTTTCGGGAAAGCTGGCTCAACCACCAATGTTGGAGAAGTAGGACTGGTAATCACCTTCAGCTCCGCGCATGGCAAGATAGGCGGCACTGGCGAAACCAATGGCATCTCACTCATTGATATAGTTGGAAGTGAGGTTAGTTCCATGACTACAACCCCTCAATCCCCTTTCTCTGGCCGGTTCAGGCTGATTAGAGGGCAGGTCGTGATACAAAGCATCCAACTCAGCAGTATCCGCCGCAGTCGAAGTACTTACTTCACCCCTGGTTCCCTCAGGAAGAAGGATTGGCTCTCTTGAAGTCGATGCACCCAGAGGCAGAACACCTACAACAAGACTTTGTTTACGCAAGGCGTAACAAATAGCAGGCAAAACAGTACCAAAAGATGGTGTCATCTCAATTGTCTTGACGGCTGCATCAGTCCCTACAGGCTCCAATGGAAAATTTTTGGCGGAATCAACATGAATGGCTGGCCCACCTTCACTTGTCGAACCCTCCGTGGTCCACCCAAAAGAGTTAGAAGCTACGGGACTCCCTTTTGAAGTTCCAGCGCCCGAAGGACCTACATCAGCCGCTTCATCTCCAGACTCTTCCGAGACGGCAAAATAGCCAGCCTCATCTCCTTCTTTATAAGTAAACAAGGGATCATAATGCTCCCCTTGTTCTCCGACAGCCTCAGCTCTCGTGCTTCTCACCGGCTCAGATCCTGAATCATAAAGTAAACAATGAGCTAAATGGAACATATAAGAAGTATATTACAAGAACGGAGCTGATCTTACTTGGGTCCAGAGCAGCTTTACTAGTAGTCGGCCTTGGAACTGACAACTTAATGACTAGTGGGGCAGGAGGAGGAGGTGTTGCAGATAATTCGCCCTCTGCAACAACCGTAGGAGCGTAGCAACGAGACTTCTTCACTACCCTCTTCCTACGAGATCCACCTTCCCGCTTTCGCTTGAAGTGGACGTCAGTATCTTCTTCCTCTACTTCTTCCATATCAGCATGTTCTATGGGGGCCGTGCCTACCCCACCAGAAGCAGCTGTTGGAGCCTCAGCACCTGTATCCGCTTCAAAGTGAGGACTTCCTGCATCTGAGGCTTCGCTATCATCAACGGCAATGAATTCCCCGAGGCCTGGAACGCGGACCCTCTTACCCTCGCTCTTCTCAGTGACCTTCCACTTCAGCTGTTGAGAGATTAACTTCACACCAAAGGAATTAATAGAAAATCCGGTGGGTGTGGAGTTCAAAGTTCTATACCACTGGCAGAATTCCAGGGTCGTCAGAAGGTTCGGAGTCCTTAGCGGCATGCACAGCCGCGCCTCAGTACAGCCAGCAATGAAGAACCGCCAGGCACGAGCTCCATCGATCAGGCTCCCCATAAAGGCCAGACTGCTGTTCGGATTACCTACATATAGTTGGTCATACCCAAACTGGCGGGCAAACTGACTCGGGACATAGGGCTCCAGGTAACAGGTGTCCCCACTTCTATACAACAAGTGTGATAGCCGGATGCTAACCAGCCACTCGAAAATTTCCCGACTCAATGACGTCTGCCCTTCCCCTACATCCTTGAATTCTTCACCATAGCCTGCATCGCGAATGTAGGGGAAGCATCAGAAAAGGCTATAGACGTCATGATGACACAACAGCTTACGGACCGCAGTCACATAAGTCCTTGTCCATGAACACCCTCGAATCGACGGAGAAGCGCCATTCGAACACCTTATGGAGGCTCCTCTCCGGCTTGGATAATGAAAGGGCAATGAAGGGCGAACCATGCCATCAAATAAGTATAGGGCAGACCTATTTGGGGGTTTGGTCCGTCGCGAGGCAAGACAGTCCCCTTTCCCTGCTTCGTTGTTGGTGGCCTACAGAAAGCCTCCGTCAATGCACGAAGGCCTCTTTGAATACAACACACCATGGCTGGAAGAAGTCCAAAAGAACGACCATGGACTAGACAAATAGTAGGCAATAAGACAGTCGAATGAATGACATCGCCAGACGAAGACGGCACCACACATCTCTTCAGCCAGACCGTTAAGAAACCAGCTAAAAGTGCCTTCCGGGACGTCGGTCAACGAGCCTGGTGGTGGAAATTCTGAAGAATATCACCTTTCTCATAGGGTCCGTCATCTTCTTCTAGAATCAAATCCCCTTGAGAGTGCTCTTGCATCCGGTGAAAGATGTCTTCATCTGCAAATCCGCAATGAGCCGCTTTCGGAGTACCTTCCAAGTCGGGGAACAAATAATTTTCCCAGCTCTTCAAACTGCATGAAGCTCCTTTACTGCTCCCATGCATACTGGAACAAATGTACAGGTGACACATCAATTCCCGGTAGGTCTCAAGCAAAGCGGGCTCCTGGTTCTCCAGAAGTGCCAATTCTGCCTCGCACGGAAAATATTCTTCATATGGGAGAGACCCCAAAGGCAGAGTAGAGACTTCCCACATCTCGTGCAGAGCCATACCCAATTCGCCAACAGGGGTTAAGAAGGTCCCTGTAGCCGGGCAGTATAACTCAAAGATGGCATAGAAGTTCGTTACGCTCATCTGAATTCCATAACAGGTCACCCTGACAGCCTCATAAGGCCCAGCCTCTCCAAATCCTCCTCAAAGTGAGTAAGGACATATAGAGTCAAGTCCCTCCACCATGCCTTGGGAGGTAAATCCACCCCGGAGTCCTGAAATCAGTGGCTGGATAATTGCCACAAACCTTAAAGAATTGATTTTCAAAGGTCTGAGCCATCGCAGGATTTTCTCCCACTGGGATGTCTGGCAGTACATTCCCAGGGTGGAGACCCAATATACAGCGAGGAGGACCCATCCTTGTGTAACCAGGGGACGGAATTATCAACTTCCCTACGTGAACGGAGTCAGTAGTCCGAGTCACTTGCCAATGCATCTTTCGAGCCCTCGTCACGCATTGAAAGAAAGATAAGGGAAAATGCCCCTTGCTGGATGGGAGATAGTACTTCTCACCATCCAATTTGAAAATTCACCGCCCCTCTCTGGCTAGCAGCTGGTGATCATTGTCTAGCGCTACATCTCCAAACATGAAGCCGGGATTTCGATAGATTCTTCGGTCAGAATCTTCAAGGGGAGCAGTAGTTAAAATGCTCCTCATGGTGCACTGATCCCCACCATGAATAAGTGTATCCCAAGCATTATTATATCGTATTTTCCCACCGATTTATGAATAAATTGTCGGTCTAAACCGTGTTTTGATCTCTATTGCAGGTAAACCCAGAGTTCAAGGGCAAAGGAGTAATAAGAGCTTAATTAAACCCCTTTTAGGGTAATTAAATCCGCATTACTTGGAGCCCAAGCAAGGGATCATCTAGAAGATACGTCGACCCTAGACTCTTGCGCATGTCAGACGAATATTCGGACGAAATTACCAGAAAAGGGATATACCAGGATGCTGCTTGAACCAACGGGGACCCACTGACAAAAACCAGGGACCTATAGTGTAGGTAGGTGTTCTCCATTTCTTGTATTTTGTTATGTTATTTCGTTTTTAGATCTTATAGTAGGGCTGAGAGATTCAGAGAGAGAGAGATAGAGAGGGATTGATGTAATAGATGGTGACAGTCTATGTAAAGGTGCCTCCTTTCTCCTCCAATGTAATCTTCTTCATCTTCTACATGATGCTTTGCTAACTTTTCTTCTCATGGCAATCTAACTACTAACCACTAACCATCTAACTACTTACTTGATAATCCACATGAATCTAGTAGCCTCTATAAGGCCTTGCTCTTGCAAGAGCCATTGATGGCTCATGATGATGGGTTCTAACATCTAACTTGCTAACTTGCTAACCAAGCTAACTCTCTCTTATTTCATGCTTCCTTCTAATGGTTTGATGATCTAATATTTGTATTAGCTTGCTCTTGATGCAAGTTTTGAATGTGATGAACCATCTATGATCTAACAAAACCCTGCCGTTCAGAGGAGGCAAACTGGACATAACGGCTAAGGAATAGTCCCTACTGGACTGAAAGATGAGACTTGGTTATCTGTCGGTTCAGAGGTAATATGGACGTAACTGATTAAGAAACTACTAAGCTCAGAATTTCTACCGTTCAGAGGTGACAAGCTGGACATAACGGTAAAGAAATAATCCCATCGGGGGAAATAGGATCTGATCATAAACTCTATGGGGAAATTGATATTTCCTTCGGATGTTATTTGAAAGAAATTATCAAAGGTATATTGTTAACGTGACAACCAAGAGAGTCCATTAGGGACTGAGTGGGAAATAATAGACTTTGAAGAGAGTCTACTAGAGGCTTACTAGGGAGCTGAGAAATATAAATCTCATGAAAGGTTATATGTCACAGAACTCCGTGGGGATTTGTAAAGCAACTTGTCAGAGGTGTGATGTTAACTTGACAAGGATTCATTTACTGTTAGAGATGTTTGAACATAACAGTAATTTGAGTGAACCTGTCATTCTATTGAAGAGAATGACAAGCGGAGTTTATTCACTGGGGAAGTGATTGGTAGTGAAAAGTGCATTTTTATCATTATATTTACCATCACATTTTCATATTTATTCATATAATTCTGCACATTTATTAATATTTTGTGATTTATTGTGTGCAGGCCTCGAGTTCTTATTTTAATAATAAATAAAGCCTAAAAGAAGCCCAAAAGCCCATATTCAAGCCCAAGTGCAAAAGTGCAAATATCAATTGTCAAAAGTGCAAATACACAAGGGCCAAAGTTGCAAATATCAAAGAAGAGGGAAGGATAGACTTCTATTCAACCCTAAACACTTGCAGGATCAGTATAAAAGCCAAAGAAGAGAGTGCAAAGATGAGGAAATTCGTTTAAAAAGATATTGGGAGATTTGAGATCTAGGTAACTTGCTTCCCAAGTTATCTCGAAATCCCAAGATAAAGAGCCAGGATGCAACTTCCAGAAGACAACGCCCAGATGGACGGACCAGGGGAAGCCACGCGCCAAAGCGCGTGGCCATCTGCCACTACCAGGCCGCGGAAACGCGGCCCAAGCCGCGTTTCCGCGGCATTTCAGTCTTATCTGACTACGGGTTTTCGTGGAGGAGTTTGATCTGGACTCTACTTCCTTCTGCACCTATAAATATCCCCTGCAGTGCAACCGAGAAGGGTGTCCAGCGTCCAGCAGGGCCAAAAGCTAGGGTTTTTAGGCTTTCTTCTAGTTTAGGTTTTCTTTTCTCTTTGTAATTTTATTTTTCCTTTTTGTAACTGAGAGGAGAGGATGTTTTTATGGAGGAAGGAGATCTACTTGTACTGAGGGTGACAATCGGTGTAAGTTTTGTTCTTCTTCTATTGTTAAATAAATCGACTCGAGGTTCGTTTTTGTTCTTTTATTATTTATGTTCTTTTATTCTTGTTTATTCTTGTGTTTCTTTTGTTCTTGTTTTCTTCTATTTGTTTCTCTCTAATGTTTTGTGAACCATGAGATCCAATTACTTCGAGACTGCCTAGCCGAAGAAGAGCCCTTGATGGTTTATGGAGATGAAGAAGCCTTCGTGAGTTTGTCTTTTATTTTCGTAGTGTAGATCAAGGAGGTGGACGATCCTATACGCCATACTTGTACGCCTTCCAAGAAAAGGTAAGTCGTCGCAACGGTTCAACGGTAAGCAAACTGAAGAGGTAGGTATGTATAGTTTTTAGTTTTCTTTCTTTTATTTCTTTAGTTTAGATCACCATCTCCATCTTTCCAAATTCTTTTCCTCACTTTCATTATAAATATCACTTCTTTTTCTCCATCTTCTTTTTTTTAACTTAACTTTAAATTAATAAAAACTTTAGAGATAACTTATTGACAAAGCTTCCATCGCTAGTCCCTCCCTGAGGATCACGACCCGCATAGCCATTGCTACCGCGGATTAGAATTGAGCACCTCGCACACCTTTACCTAAATCTAATATTCTTTATTTTGTTGCACAGGTGAATCTCAATCAAAATTTTGGCGCCATTGCCGGGGAGGGACGGTAAGTTTTTCTCTAAAAATAAAAAATTTTTAACTAATTCTTTTATTCTTTCTGTTTGTAGGTTTGGAGAACAGGGAAACTGACAGCAGAAGTGGACATATAGCAACTCTGTGCCTCTACCCTCGAAGGCAGAGCACAAGAGCCTACTTCAGAGCCGCGGAAACGCGGCAATTGCCGCGAAACCGCGGCCTGAGTAGTTCCCTACTGATCCATCTTTTTGCAGGTTGCTGCAAATTGCAATATATGTCTACTGCTCTGTTAAACTTTGTTCTGTGATAACCCTGCTTACTGCTAATTAATCAACAGTAAAATATTTGTTGTTAAAGATAAAAAATTGATTAGACGTTTGCATATTAGGCACGTGTCTTTTCAATTCCTTTATTTTTACTGTTGAAGAGTGCTGGAGCAAGGTACGTTCGCATTGCATGTAGAATAGGACTCATCACTTGGTTGATGCTTTGAGTGAATCTTATTTACATATTTTGTACACTTGCACAAATTTATTTTAAGGGCATAACTCATTAACAAGATAAGGTGGGGATTTCATCACCCTTCCTTAGCCCAAAAATCATATCCCAAGCACTCACTAACCCAAGCCTAACTTAAAATTAGTAGACGTTGGCCCTAGGGACATCTCGGACTCAATTAGGAGATTATCCTAAGGGAGAACGGTGTTGGAAGTTGACTCCTGCCAAATCAGTGTCTAGGAAGGGGATTGAGGGCCGAAAGCCCGAAGAGTGGTGGTTATTTAATTAAGGAACGTCTTTGACGGAAAACCTCCCACCACTCTTGCCCCGACCTGGCTGATTAACTTGTGGTCAAAGTCTACACCCTACCTCCCGTGGATAGTCTAACCAGTTAGGAGTCGTCTAGGTCATAGGTCTACCCTAACTTAGGTTAGAATTTTTTTCTTTATTGTTTGCTTATTTGTTCGTTTTCTTTTTATTTGTTTGTGTTTGTGTGATATGGCATATAATAATAATTTTTCCAATTTTAATCCATATTACACACCAACCTCTTTTTCGGATATTACCAACCCGGCATATCATAACTTTGACCAACCTAGTGTGCCAGATTGGTCTTATCCGAATCATTACATGCCCCAGTCCCAATACTATGAACAAGATTGGAATAATCATCACAACTCTTCACAGAGTCAATGGGATTCAATACCCCTGAGCCATATGGTCAACCACCTGTTCAACCAGTATCTTCATATACGTCTTTTCCCACATCACCAAGGTTTCAGTCCACCATTGATCTATTTGATGGGTTAGAAGAAAAAGTGGATCGGTTGTAAGATATAATGAATGATCAAATTTCTAGACTTTCAAACATTCTTGAGCAAGTTGATAGGAACCAAGAATCATTCTGTCTAGAAGATCTTGATAAAAATTCAATTTCATCACATCAATATGAACTTGCTCAACCCCAATCATTGGACAAATTGGCAAGTTTTAATTTCAATGAGATTGAATTAGATTGTGAATGTGAACCCGATCCCCAACTTTGCGATTCAGTTTCCATTTTCGAATCTATGTTGACTCCTGTATCCTTACCCAATTTGGACCAATTTTCTGAGCCAACATTTATTCCCGTACCCATAGATCATGAAATTGAATCACCCATTTTTGATGATCATTATATTGAACTTGACCAATTGTGCAATTTTGAAAGTCCCATGGATAAATTGGCAAGTTCACATTTTTATGAGATTGAACCGAATGAGATATGTGACTTTGATTCTCAAATCTGTGACCAAGTTCAAATTCCCGAATCATTATTGACTCCTGTTTTGTTACCCGACTTAGGTAATCTTTTAGAGTCAGTTTTGATTTCCACACCTATCATTCCTGAACTTGAATCACCAATATTGAGTCACATTCCATTGTGGGAAGATGATTGTGGACTTGAGTTTCAACTTCTTGACTTGGACCCACTTCCTGAACCTAGCCCGACTCCTGAACCCTCACTTGATTTAAGTTTCTTTCCTAAGTCGGTATTCGTTCCTGAACCTATCATTCTTAAGTCCAAGTCAACCATTCTACCAAGTCACATTCTTTTGTTGGACATAGGTATAGACCATGACTCTGTGATGATTTTCCAGGACTGGTCATGTAAAGGGAGTAAGTTTCAAGAGAGGATCTTCCATGATCCTATTCATACAGGGGATTGTAAATATGTAAATAAAAAAGAGGTAAATAAAGGTAGGTCCCGTGAACTACCACGTTATCTTGATTGGGCCGTATTTCGTGGACCAATTAGACCACCACCGGAACCACCACCCTAAGGTAACTTCTGCCTTCCCTTGTTCTTTTTCATGCATATATGCATTCATTCATACATTGAGGACAATGCATGAGATAAGTGTGGGGTTGGGCTTTACTAACATACTAACATAGGTAGAAACTAAAAAAAAAAATTTGCTAATAAAAAATTTTTTAAAAAATATTTGTTATAAAAAGGAAATATTTTGACTTATCTTTTGAAAGAAATCTAAGTTAGTTTTAAGGATTAGGAAAATCATGATTAGGATTTCTAAAAACTTGGTCAAAATAAATAAATTGTTGAATTTTTAGGTATAGGAGGAGAAATTGAATAAATAGTTAGTCTTAATTTTTACCTTAATGAAATGTGCATACCTAATGCATATCTAGGATTCTAAGACAAAGACCCTTGTGCCTCATAAAAAATTTATTAAAATAAAAAAAAAGAAAAAGAAAAATTTTCACCGATTAAGCTGGATACATGTGCCTCAAGAAGCATAGGTATTCACGCCTAAAGGTGAGTTCTAAATAAAATAAAGTCCTTAGTTTTGTGGCCTAGTTCACTCGAATTTGAGTCCGTGGGGTGTTTTCTCACCTGGTGCCCTAAAGCCGACTGGTTTGGGAGTCATCGACTTTAAGTTCGCTACATGGGTGGATTAGAAAGCCTAAACTAAGAAAAATTACTTATATATGTACTAACACATTTAATAATCAATTAGTTAGGTATGAGGGCCTCAAGAAGTCTTCATGCTTACACGAAAGAAAATTAGATGAGTTATACATATTAAAAAAATAATAATAATAAAAAATAAATAAAAAAATATATATCTATTCATAATAATAAAGAGGCATGAGAGTCCAAGTTAAGGAATTCCTAGTAAAAATTCATAAGGATGCATATGATTTTTGGTAACGAAAAAGACTATACACAACTTCAATTTTGACCCTTACATAGAAAGGAAAACAATTTACTTTATAAAGACTAAGTTTGAAGAATGAATAAAAATGATAATCCTAAATACTTATAGACTACTTAGTCTCTTCAAATGTATTTCAAATATTTTCCTTTTTATAGATTTTGTGGGTGTAATCCGTTGAAAACCCTCACGAGACAACACTCGTCCTCTAGGATAACCTAGGGGTTTAACGGCTTGTTGCACATGCTAAGTGCAACCGTGATTCCTGCGAAAGTGAGTTAGGTTAGATTAATTTTTCTTTCTTTTTCTCTTTGATTTTTACTCGAGGACGAGCAAAAAGATAAGTGTGGGGGTGTGATTGGTAATGAAAAGTGCATTTTTATCATTATATTTACCATCACATTTTCATATTTATTCATATAATTCTGCACATTTATTAATATTTTGTGATTTATTGTGTGCAGGCCTCGAGTTCTTATTTTAATAATAAATAAAGCCTAAAAGAAGCCCAAAAGCCCATATTCAAGCCCAAGTGCAAAAGTGCAAATATTAATGTCAAAAGTGCAAATACACAAGGGCCAAAGTTGCAAATATCAAAGAAGAGGGAAGGATAGACTTCTATTCAACCCTAAACACTTGCAGGATCAGTATAAAAGCCAAAGAAGAGAGTTCAAAGATGAGGAAATTCGTTTAAAAAGATATTGGGAGATTTGAGATCTAGGTAACTTGCTTCCCAAGTTATCTCGAAATCCCAAGATAAAGAGCCAGGATGCAACTTCCAGAAGACAACGCCCAGATGGACGGACCAGGGGAAGCCACGCGCCAAAGCGCGTGGCCATCTGCCACTACCAGGGGCATTTCAGTCTTATCTGACTACGGGTTTTCGTGGAAGAGTTTGATCTGGACTCTACTTCCTTCTGCACCTATAAATACCCCATGCAGTGCAACCGAGAAGGGTGTCCGGCGTCCAGCAGGGCCAAAAGTTAGGGTTTTTAGGCTTTCTTCTAGTTTAGGTTTTCTTTTCTCTTTTGTAATTTTTATTTTTCCTTTTTGTAACTGAGAGGAGAGGATGTTTTTATGGAGGAAGGAGATCTACTTGTACTGAGGGTGACAATCGGTGTAAGTTTTTCTCTTCTTTTATTGTTAAATAAATCGACTCGAGGTTCGTTTTTGTTCTTTTATTATTTTATGTTCTTTTATTCTTGTTTATTCTTGTGTTTCTTTTGTTCTTGTTTTCTTCTATTTGTTTCTCTCTAATGTTTTGTGAACCATGAGATCCAATTGCTTCGAGACTGCCTAGCCGAAGAAGAGCCCTTGATGGTTTATGGAGATGAAGAAGCCTTCGTGAGTTTGTCGTTTATTTTCGTAGTGTAGATCAAGGAGGTGGACGATCCTATACGCCATACTTGTACGCCTTCCAAGAAAAGGTAAGTCGTCGCAACGGTTCAACGGTAAGCAAACTGAAGAGGTAGGTATGTATAGTTTTTAGTTTTCTTTCTTTTATTTCTTTAGTTTAGATCACCATCTCCATCTTTCCAAATTCTTTTCCTCACTTTCATTGTAAATATCACTTCTTTTTCTCCATCTTCTTTCTTTTTAACTTAACTTTAAATTAATAAAAACTTTAGAGATAACTTATTGACAAAGCTTCCATCGCTAGTCCCTCCCTGAGGATCACGACCCGCATAGCCATTCTTACCGCGGATTAGAATTGAGCACCTCGCACACCTTTACCTAAATCTAATATTCTTTTTTTTGTTGCACAGGTGAATCTCAATCAGAAGTTGACCAAATTCGCATGTTTTATCCACCGGGGAGTAGACTAGAGTCTTACTATCCGAGGTTTAATGTTAACATGATAGGTTAGACTCGTCATTCGCAAGGGATATGAATACCTTTCTATGTGGTCTTACCATTCCATGGACGGGAATTGGTAAGTGATTTTGGAGAGGGAATCAAATGGGAATGATTGAGATTCACCTGCACGCAAAATAATGAAGTTTAGATTTAAGAAATAAATGTGCAAGTGCTCAATTCGAATCCGCGGTAGCAGTGGCTATGCGGGTCGTGATCCTCAGGGAGGGACTAGCGATGGAAGCGTTTGTAAGTTATCTCTAAAAATTTCTCTTTTTTTTTGTAGTTATTAAAAGGAAAATAAGAAAATATTAATTAAAGTTAGTTTAGAAAGAAAGCGGTATTTTACAATGAGTCGGAAAAGAAAGAATTGGGAGAAGTGTTGTGATTTAATCTACAAGAATAAAAGAAAAGAAAAGAAAAGGAAGAAACACTAACCTCAGTTTGGTTGAAGAAAAATGTGAAATCTTAACACTTTCTACCTTGCTTTGGAGGCATGAACGCATAAACCATAGGATCGATCTCAGTCCCCTGTTCGCATTATATCATCAAGGCTTGGCAAGTATGAATTGATACGTACCTTGAGGAGGAGAACATCACCATGAAATATCGTTGGCACTCGCTAAGACTTGTTATACTTGTGCTTCAGAAATCACTTGCATACTCATCACAAACCAACAGAGATAAAAATAGAAAAAGAGAAGAAAACAAAAAGAAAAGTAAAAGCAATTAACAAAAGAAAAATATTACCTTTATTGCTTGAAACAAACGAAGAGAAGAGAAGCATACATCGGTGTCACTCTCAACATAGCCATCTCCCTCACTTACATAAAGAAAAGAAAAGAAAAGAAAATCTAAACTAGAAGAAAACCTAAAACCCTAGATTTGGCCCTCTGGCTCTGCCTCTGGACGCTGTTCTCGGTTGCACTGCAGGGATATTTATAGGTGCAGAAGGAAGTAGAGTCCCAGTCGAAGTCGTCCACGAAAACAGGTGACGGGATAAGGCTGGATTGCCACGGAAACGCGGCTTGGGCCGCGTTTTCGCAGCTCAACAGTGGCTTCTGGCCACGCGCTTTGGCGCGTGGCTTCTCCTGGTCCGTCCATCTGGTCGTTTCCTTCTGGAAGCTGCATCCTGGCTCTTTATCGTAGGATTTGGATATAACTTGGGAATCAAGTTACCTAGATCCCAAATATCCCAAATCTTTTATCCACGAATTTCCTTATCTTTGCACTCTCTTCTTTGGCTTTTATCCTCATCCTGCAAGTGTTTAGGGTTGAATAGAAGTCTATCCTTCCTCTTCTTTAATAATTGCAACTTTGGCCCTTGTGTATTTGCACTTTTGACAATTGATATTTGCACTTTTGCAAATGGGCTTGAAAATGGGCTTTTGGGCTTCTTTTCGGGCTTTATTTCTTTATTTTAATATTTCGAGGCCTGCACACAATAAATTACAAAATATTAATAAATGTGCAGAATTAAATGAATAAATATGAAAATGTGATGGTAAATGTAATGATAAAAATGCACTTTTCACTACCAATCACACCTCCACACTTATCTTTTTGCTCGTCCTCGAGTAAAAATCAAAAAAGAAAAAGAAAAGAAAAATTAATCTAACCTAACTCACTTTCGTAGGAATCACGGTTGCACTTAGCACGTGCAACAAGCCGTTAAACCCCTAAGTTACCCTAGAGGACGAGTGTTGTCTCGTGAGGGTTTTCAGCGGATTACACCCACAAAATCCATAAAAAGGAAAGTATTCAAATTATATTTGAAGAGACTAAGTAGTCTATAAGTTTTAGGATTATCATTTTTAATCATTCTTGAACTTAGTCTTAATAAAGTGAATTGTTATTCATTTTAGGTAAGGATTAAAATTGAATGTTTGTATAGTCTTTTTCGTTACCAAAAATTATATGCATCCTTATGTTTTTACTAGGAATTCCTTAACTTGGACTCTCATGCCTCTTTATTATAATGAATATATATATATATTTATTTTTTATTTATTTATTTATTTATTTTTTTAATATGTATAACTCATCTAATTTTCTTTCGTGTAAGTATCAAGGCTTCTTGAGGCCCTAACACCTAACTAATTGACTATTAGATGTGTTAACACCTAACTTAATGTCTATGACTCCCAAACCGGTCGGCTTTAGGGCACCAGGTGAGAACACACCCCACGGACTCAAATTTGAGTGGAATAGGCCACAAAACTAAGGACTTTATTTTATTTAGAACTCACCTTTAGGCGTGAATACTTATGCTTCTTGAGGCACATGTATCCAGCTTAATTGGTGATGATTTTTTTTTTTTTATGAGGCACAAGGGTCTTTGTCTTAGAATCCTAGATATGCATTAGGTATGCACATTTCATTAAGGTAAAAATTAAGACTAACTATTTATTCAATTTTTCCTCCTATACCTAAAATTGAAACAATTTATTTATTTTGACCAAGTCTTTAGAAATCCTAATCATGATTTTCCTAATCCTTAAAACTAACTTAGGTTTCTTTCAAAAAATAAGTCAAAATACTGTCCTTTTTATAAAATTTTTTTTTAATTTTAATTTTTATTTTTTTTGGGGAAATGTTAGAACAAATAAAGAGAAAAATATTTTTTAATTAGTTTTTTCTATGTTAGTAAACTGATTGAGGCAAAACCTGCACACAAAATACGAGATTATAGAACTTAAGAAAGGAAATGTGCAAGTGCTCAATACTTCCGCTATAGCAAGTGGCTATGTGGGTCGTGATCCACAAGGAGGGTTTGCGATGGAAGCTTTACGGTTTTATTGAAATCGTTATGAAAACAAACGAAAGTTCTTCTCTGTTTTTAAAGTTAAGAAAATGGAAAAGAAAGTAGTTAAAGTTAGAAGAGAATAAAAGATGAAAAAGGTGGAAAAATCAGAAAACAATGAAGCGAATATGTACAAATGAAGTGGAGGAAAAAGAGTTGGAAGAGGTGGTGATATAATTTACACAAATGAAAGAAAGGAAAGAAGATGAAGAAATACTTACCTAGGTTGAGTGATGACTTAACTGGAAACCGTTGCATGTTCTACCTTTGCTTCGGAGGCGTTCAACGCATAGATCATAAGCTCGAGCTCAGTCCCCGTGCACATTATATCGTCAAGCCTAGCAAGAACGAAGTGATGCGGATCTTGGAAGAGGAGAACGTCTTCATGAACTATCGCTGGCTCTCACGTAGCTTAGTTATACTTGCTTTGGAATTCACTTGTACACTCAACAACAACAACCAAGGTAAAGTAGAAGAGGAAGACGAAACAAAAGAAAATACAAACATAAAAAGAACTTTTACCTTTATTAATTGCAGAGACAATGGAAGAAAGGAGGAGGGTACATCGTCGGTGTCACTCTCAACTTCAGCCTCTCTCTCTTACTTACATGAATCTTCTTCTACCCTAAGTTACATACAAATTACATAAGAAGAAAAGAAAAACCTAAACTACAAAGAATGAAAACTAGGCTAAACCCTAATCTGCATGGTCCTCCCTTTTGCCTTTGAGTGCAGGTATTTATAGGAGAAATGGAGGGGGTAGAGGTGGATATTCAGTTCTGATCTGCTGTTTGTTGGCTTGTTGATTGCTGAATATCACTTAACAACTGACAGAATTAGAAATAATGATCAACATAAGAGTTATAGCTCTGTCAGTCTGCTTTCTGGATCATCTTGAATCATCAGAATTGAGATTCTGTAGCAAAAGTTATGATTCGAATACTAAAATGTATCCAGTCAAAATCTGAATCAAACTTGCTTGATCTTTGCTTTAACCGATCGATTCTGAGAGGATTCTTCTCAACCAGCTTTCAACCTCTTGATTTTTCCTGATTTAGTGAGTGTGAATTAATTCTGATTTAATTCAGAATTTTGGTGGGCTTTGCGCTCATTTCTCTTCATCTCCTTAAAGAATGGGCCTGCAAATAAATTAAGCAATTAATTAAGACAATGCAAAGTTTTATTCTAAAATAGGTATGGAAATATGATATTAAATATGCAGCATTAGCGACCAATCATAAACCCTCCCCCACACTTATCTCATGCATTGTCCTCAATGTATGAAATGCATGAATGCATGAAGAAAAATGTAAAGAGAGGCAAAGAATAATAATATACCATAATATGTACAACACATGTATCACTCTCACCTAGAGCTGCTTAGGATTCATCCCTCTAGCTCGTTTCCCATCATTCCAATGGGTTCTCTTTATAAGGCACATTGGGGAGACCAACATTTTTGTTTTAACTTTCTCTCCCCCCAGTTTCATCTTCTTTAGGCTCTTCCTCATCATATGTCCACCTCCATTATTCAAAAATTCATCACACCTTTCAGTTGAAACTTCCTTGCCGAGAAATTCTAGCTCAGTTCCGTACATCTCCTCAAAACTTAAATCAACACTTTTCCCTGGAAGTGAATAATTAACCAACATCTCCTTAATCGGTGTATCTAAACACATGAGTTCTTCTTCAAAGAGACTTTCGAAAGTTAAGTCAATCGGAGGTTCTTGAACTATATTCTCGTGCGATATTTCAGTGCTTGGCTCTTTGAAGATACTTAGATCAAATCTTCGTTTTTTAAAGGGAACTTTAAAATTATAATCCTCAACATGTGTCATCTTATCACTAAAATCGCACTTATCCTCAAATAACTTGTCATGAAATAGAGACTCATTTTCACTTTCTTTTTCACAAATGTTCTCAATGAAGTTCACCTCAAATGTTTGGTCTTTTATCTTACGAGATTGGTTTTCCAGGTTGAAGACATTGACCTCTTTAGTCATGTTTCCAAAGGTCAACCTCATGGATCCATTCCTACAATTTATGATCGCATTTGCAGTTGCAAGGAATGGACACCCTAGGATAACGGGAGTTTGAGACCGAAGAGTGGATACAGGTTCGGTCTCCAGAACAACAAAATCTACTGGGTAGATAAACTCCCCAACTCGGATGAGTACATCGGTAATTTCTCCTTTGGGAATTTTGACGGATCGGTCAGCTAATTGGATTGTAACCTTAGTTGGACTAAGCTCGCCCAACCCAAGTTGTTGGTAGACTGAGAAGGGGAGTAAGTTGATACTTGCTCCCAAATCAAGAAGTGCATGCTTAATTGCAGTTTCACCTATTGTGCAAGAGATGGTGGGGCAACCAGGGTCTTTATACTTGACAGGGATCTGGTTGGACAATAGCTCACTAATGTTAGTGGCTAGAAAAACCTTCTTGGGCACATTAGTCTTTCTCTTCTTTGTGCACATGTCCTTAAGAAACTTAGCATAACTAGGGACTTGTTGGATTGCATCAAGAAGAGGTATATTGATCTTGACTTGATTAAAAATCTCACGTACCTTATCCATTTGTGCACATTGCTTATCTTTAAGCCTATTTGGGTAGGGTGCGATGGGCTTGTGCTTATCTTCGGCTGACTTGTCTTTTTTAGTGTTGTTGGCATCAAGTTGAGATGGAGTGGGATCAGGCAAGCTGCATGCTTGTTTAGAACTTGATGGTGTTGATACTTGGTTATCAACTTGTTTTCCCGACCGCAATGTATGAATCGCGTTGCACTGACTCATATGATTCTCTTGAGCCAAGTGAGCTTGACTAGAGCTCCTAGGGTTTGGGAATGGTTGACTAGGTAGAGTACCCTTTTGCCTTTCTTGCTGATTCATTTGCATCTCTATCCTAGTCAAGACTTGAGCCAGCGTGTCATTGCTTTTAACGAGAGTGTCCACCTTGCTTTCCATGTTGGAGAGCCTTGTTTCCATTTGTGAATATTGGAAAGAGGGTGGAGGATTTTGATAGGGCGGATTTTGGAAATTGTTGGAGAATTTGGGCCTAGTTTGATCATTGTTGCTTGGGCCCCATGAAAGATTGGGATGATTTCTCCAACCGGGATTGTAGGTGGGCGAATATGGATTATTGGCGGGCCTTGTGAAGGCCGCACTCATATGTTCGGGCAAGCTTTGATGCGCGATAAAGACGGGACATTCCTCGAACACATGGTTCATATCTTGGCAATAAGTACAGCCCGCCGAAGGTGTTGGGCTGACTTGGTTCACAGAGACTGGTTCTTTAGTTTCAAGAGCCTCTAGTCTTCGCATTACAGCAACTAACTTAGCATCGGTTGCTATGTTGGCCTCAATGGAATGGATACCTCCTTTAGAAGAAGTAGGGTTATTAGTCCTAAATTTTTCGGAGTTGGTTCCCATTGGATGGTATTATCAGCTAATTCTTCATATAATAACCATCCCTCATTTTCGTCCTTTTTCAGAAATCCTCCTTGGCACATGGATTCTAACAGCGTTTTAGTTTGATATTCTAATCCATCATATAGAACTTGGCAAAGTCGCCATTTTTCTATCCCATGGTGAGGGCATTGGGCAAGGAGGTCCTTAAAACATTCGAAATATTTCCAAAATGGCTCATTTGCTGTTTGCTTAAACTGTAGGATATTCTTCCTAATCAGTGCAGTCTTGTGAACGGGATAAAATTTCTTTAACAAGGCCTTAACGAAATTATCCCAAGAAGATATAGAACCGACCTCTAGACTGTAGAGCCATTTCTTTGCTAAATCCTTCAAAGCAAAGGGGACAAACCTAAGTTTGATGTCATCTTTTCCTAACTTAGGAATATTCATCATGAGACATACTTCCTCAAATTCCCTTATGAAGAAGTATGCATCCTCGGAGTCAGGTCCATGAAATTTCGGAAGGGTGTTGATGTATTGTGGCTTAAACTCAAATGGGTCAACACCGATAGAACCTATCTTGGAGTGATATTGGTTGTGCCATGTGTGAGTCGGGCTTTTGCTTGGGTGGTGAAGTAGTTCTAATTAGCCTGGATGTAAGTGGGTCTCTCGACCAAGCGGGCATGCACAATTAGCAAACAAGTTCACCCAATCAACCAAAAAAAGAAAAACAAACAAAAAATCCTAATCTAGGGTTATCCTTGACCTAGACGACTCCTAACTTTAGACTGTCCTTAGGAGGTCTATTGTCGACGTTAACCACAAGCTAATCGGCCAGGTAGGTGGCAAGATCGGTGGGAGGTTTTCCGTCAGAGACGTTCCTTAATTAAATAACCACCGTTCTTCGGGCTTTCGGCCCTCAATCCCCTGCCTAGACACCGATTGACAAGAGTTAATTTTGAACAATTTTCCTCCTTCGGTCAATCTCCTATTGAGTCCGAGTTAACCTAGGACCAATGTCTAGTCAAATTTTACTTAAAGTTAGGGTTGTGAGTGTGACGGATATGATTTTTGGGCCAAGGAAGGGTGATGAAATCCCCACCTTATCTTTTTTATGGGTTATGCCCTTAAGATATTTTTGTGTACGTGCAAAGCT
Source organism: Agave tequilana (assembly GCA_038442645.1). Lineage (NCBI taxonomy): Eukaryota > Viridiplantae > Streptophyta > Magnoliopsida > Asparagales > Asparagaceae > Agave > Agave tequilana. The sequence goes on from JAVJIF010005662.1 coordinate 53,338, forward strand.
GTAGAAAAGTAATCACTCAAGAAAGCAGTAAATCAACCAAGAGTGTTTCCTAATCTATATGCTATGCAAACGTACCTTGTCGCCAGCACTCTTCAACAGAATAAAAAAAATTAAAATAGACACGTGCCCTAAATGTAAGAGTCTAATCTTTTTTTATTATCAACAATTGGGTTAATGTTATTAATTAGCAGTTGCAGAGTGATCACAGAGAAATTTAATCACAGCAGTAAACAGTATTTGCAATTCTGAGCAACCTGCAGAAATTTTGATGAGTAGTGAACTACTCTTGCCGTGGAATTGCGGCTATTACCGCGGATCCGCGGCAAAGAAGTAGGCTCTGATGCTCTGCCTTCGAGGGCAGAGGCACAGAGTTGCTATGTGTCCTCGCTGCTGCTTTGTTTTCCTGTTCTCTGTATCTGCAAACAGAAAGAATAAAAAATAATTAGATTGAGGAAATCGTACCGTTCCTTCCCCGGCAACGGCGCCAAAATGTTGATTGAGATTCACCTGCACGCAAAATAATGAAGTTTAGATTTAAGAAATAAATGTGCAAGTGCTCAATTCGAATCTGCGGTAGCAGTGGCTATGCGGGTCGTGATCCTCAGGGAGGGACTAGCGATGGAAGCGTTTGTAAGTTATCTCTAAAAATTTCTCTTTTTTTTTAGTTATTAAAAGGAAAATAAGAAAATATTAATTAAAGTTAGTTTAGAAAGAAAGAGGTATTTTACAATGAGACGGAAAAGAAAGAATTGGGAGAAGTATTGTGATTTAATCTACAAGAATAAAAGAAAAGAAAAGAAAAGGAAGAAACACTAACCTCAGTTTGGTTGAAGAAAAATGTGAAATCTTAACACTTTCTACCTTGCTTTGGAGGCATGAACGCATAAACCATAGGATCGATCTCAGTCCCCTGTTCGCATTATATCATCAAGGCTTGGCAAGTATGAATTGATACGTACCTTGAGGAGGAGAACATCACCACGAAATATCGTTGGCACTCGCTAAGACTTGTTATACTTGTGCTTCAGAAATCACATGCATACTCATCACAAACCAACAGAGATAAAAATAGAAAAAGAGAAGAAAACAAAAAGAAAAGTAAAAGCAATTAACAAAAGAAAAATATTACCTTTATTGCTTGAAACAAACGAAGAGAAGAGAAGCATACATCGGTGTCACTCTCAACATAGCCATCTCCCTCACTTACATAAAGAAAAGAAAAGAAAAGAAAATCTAAACTAGAAGAAAACCTAAAACCCTAGATTTGGCCCTCTGGCTCTGCCTCTGGACGCTGTTCTCGGTTGCACTGCAGGGGTATTTATAGGTGCAGAAGGAAGTAGAGTCCCAGTCAAAGTCGTCCACGAAAACAGGTGACGGGATAAGGCTGGATTGTCGCGGAAACGCGGCTTGGGCCGCGTTTTCGCGGCTCAACAGTGGCTTCTGGCCACGCGCTTTGGCGCGTGGCTTCTCTTGGTCCGTCCATCTGGTCGTTTCCTTCTGGAAGCTGCATCCTGGCTCTTTATCGTAGGATTTGGATATAACTTGGGAATTAAGTTACCTAGATCCCAAATATCCCAAATCTTTTATCCACAAATTTCCTTATCTTTGCACTCTCTTCTTTGGCTTTTATCCTCATCCTGCAAGTGTTTAGGGTTGAATAGAAGTCTATCCTTCCCTCTTCTTTAATAATTGCAACTTTGGCCCTTGTGTATTTGCACTTTTGACAATTGATATTTGCACTTTTGCAAATGGGCTTTGAAAATGGGCTTTTGGGCTTCTTTTTGGGCTTTATTTCTTTATTTTAATATTTCGAGGCCTGCACACAATAAATTACAAAATATTAATAAATGTGCTGAATTAAATGAATAAATATGAAAATATGATGGTAAATGTAATGATAAAAATGCACTTTTCACTACCAATCAGGGAACAAGTCCCTTAGGATTTTTAGCAAACCCTCAGCTGTCAATGGATTTGTTATGCCTTTACCAACTACCGTTTGAGTCGGGCTAGCCATGCTATTGCCCTCAGCATGATGAGTTGTCAAGGACTTATGTTGGGCTTAAAGGCCAACATTTCCCTCTATCCTTAGCCATTAGAGGCGTTAGATTATTTTGTTACTTTGAGTAACGTGATGCTTCCCCTGGGTTTTCACTCTGTAGTTGAGTTGGGATTTAAGAAGTAGACACGAATTTCATGAGATTTTGATTTGAAGATTATTGTTCCTCATGGACTCTCTGTCAACCCTTATCTTGTTTCCATATTGGAAAGATTATGCATCAGGATGTGTCACGAACCTCCTTCAATGAGTTCAACTTGCCAAGTCATCAGCTAAACTTCTTTGATCTTTGATTCGATCGGTTACCATTTGGTCGGTCATCACATCTTGATATGAACATGGAAACAGTGAAAAGGTTCAGCAAGAGAATGCGTCACGAACCTTCTTCAATGAGTTCGGCTTGATAAGTCATCAAATAAACTCATTTGTCTAGTTAGACCTTTTGTCGTTGGGTCGAGCTTCAATCGATCAAACCAGAGCAGGGAGGTATGCCAGCATTATACATAAAAAAGTTAGGCTAGAGGGGGGGTGAATAGGTGATGGCTAATCTAATGGTCACTTATGAACAAATAATGCGGAATTAAAACTAAGATGACCAAATTAAACTTCTTTTAATTAAACACTTATGTATAACACAAGAGTGTTGCCGAATTCCCCTTGCGAGGCTCTGGACAAACTCCTCTAGATTCCCCTTGAATGGGTTGAGGTGCCGCGTTGGCTCTCTTGGTTGAATACTAGTGTTAGACAATCAATCCCAAGCAATTATATAACAATTAAGCACAAGGGTATATCAAGCATATAAAGATAGACAATAACTGAATGCAAGATATAAAAGAGACAAAGAGAAAGAGAGAGAGCAAGAGTGAGCAATCGCAAACACAAAGGTTTGTTTCGAGGTTCGAGCACACTTGCTCTACATCCCCGCCTTCGACACACGAAGGATTTCCACTATGATCGATCCAACCGGATCTCTCCTTGGTGCCGCAACACCTACAAGCCCTCGGACTCCCAAAGTCCCTTACACACCACAAGCCCACCGGCTCGTCGAGGCCGCACCTCAAGCTACAAGAGTTCGCACCCGAACCCTAAACAACCACTTGCACACTTGCCCGTCTCCTCAAAGTACAAGATGAAATCTTGGTGATCTAAACACTTGATCACCTACAAAAACTCTCACTACAACACCTATAGGATGAATAGCTCAATGGATGCTCAAGTGTAGTGTGAGAAATCAAGGAAAGAACTTTTGATGGAAAACTCAAGAAATCACAATAAATACTCTCTTGATAAAATCCCTTTTGATAGGAAATATTGGCACTCTATTTTGTGGAGAAAACTCTGCTAAAAGAATGGAAATAACTGGACAAAAGCTCTCCTAAAATCTTGGCTCAAAACAATGACAAAACCCCCTTTTATAGAGGTCAGAAAAATCTGACCGTTGGGGTCTGTCAGAGCTGCCGGTCGACCGGCCCGGTCGACCGGCAACGGTCAAAATCCGACCGTTGCAGCCTCCGGTCGACCGGCTCGGTCGACCGAGCACTTGGAGCAGAGAATTCCTTCTCTGTCGGTCGACCGGTGCGGTCGACCGAAGTTTCCCGAGAGCAAGCTCTCTGGAGCGGTCGACCGGCCCGGTCGGCCGATCCTCCAGTGCACACTGGCGTGCACGTCTGTGCATGTCCGGTCGACCGACCCGGTCGACCGGCCACTGTCAGTTCTGAAAAATCAGAACTGCCAGAACCAGAAAAATGGGATTAAAGATTGGTCTTTTAACTTAATAAAAATCCCAGAAATTCACAGTAAATCCAGAAAAATAGTTTCAATCAAAATAAAAACTGTTTTTCTAAAAATATGTTTTTCTAAAACTTGTTTTTCCATAACTTCACAAAATACAAAAACAAGATATTTTGAACTTATAAAGCAAAGTGTGTATGGATATGATCCACTACACAAATAAGATGAATATCTAGTTTTTGACATAAGGCTCTAAACTTGGTTTTGAAAGATATGTATATAGGTAAACATCAAAAACCAAGACATGTATTTTGTCCAATGAAAAATCTTTTTACCAAAAAGAAAGAGTCTTTTCTAACTAAAAATTCTTTTATGAAAAGACATGCAAATCTCAAGAGTGTGTGTGTGATATGACTTGAGCAATCCACCAATCTATTCTATCCTTTACATTTTTATCTAAAACAAATAAAAATCTTATACCTAGACATAAGTCTTCATCTTCTTGAAGTCTTCACTTGAAGGCTTCTCATCTTCTTGACTTGGTCCAAATGCAATCCACCGAGCTCATCTCTAGATGTGTTCTTGATGCATAGGCTCGTGAATCAACCGGTGCTAGCTTCCAACTTGTCTTTAAATCCTTTGTTGAGCTTTGCACCTACTAAGATCTTGATAAAGAATCTGTCACTAATTAAACACAAGATCATTAGAAAATATAACTACATGAGTTGATCATCATCAAAACTAGAGTGATAGGCCTTTGGGCCAACAATCTCCCCCTTTTGATGATGACAAAACTCATGGAGTTATATATGCATGGATTAAAGTAAAGCTTCAAAGAAGCTCCCCCTTAACTCATGCATATCAAATAAATGATAAAGATATGACAATGAAGCACATGACATGTATGCAAATGAATGGAGATAACACAAAAACAAATCTTTTTCTCCTATTATTTGCAAACCAATACAAAAAAAAAAAAAAAAACATATATGCATAACTAACAGGAAGACAAATACTTCTCCCCCTTAAGTAAAGAAAACATGCATATATACTCAAATACTTCTCCCCCTTTTTGTCAATCATCAACAAAGGGTTCAAAGTAAAATCAAATCAAAAAAAATTTTCTCCCCTTTTTGTCAAAAACAAAGAAATAAGGAGGGGTATACAAATCAACCAATAAAGATTTATATGCGATATACATTCATGAAGAGGAAGTCGTTAAGTTAGCTTCCCTACAATGCGCATTGCATGAAGGAGGGATGTGAAGCCCTAATTCACACAACACAACTATGTAATGCATAGAAGGAGATGTGAAGCTCCCCCTACACACGTATATCATATAAAGAAGAGATGTTAAGCTCCTCAATTTATAATATACTCAACATGAATCTATATGTAAGAGAGATGTTAAGCTCTCCTTGCATATAGGAAATACAAAACAAAACATTTTTATTATTATTATTATTCTTTTATCAAAACTAAATTTTGAACTTTTCTCAATAAAACAAATTTTGAACCAATCATAATTTGTAGTTTTGATACCAATAGAAAATAGCACTTGAAGATGTGTGATATCAAGTTATCATTGCAAAATCTTTTCAAAACTATTGATATCAATTGTAATTATATAGCAAATTTGAAGTTGAAGCATATTGATACCAAATGAAAATCTAAAATAAATCTTTTTATTTTCCATAAGCTTATGCATAGTTAATATAAGGTGAGAACTTAGCATAAACTTTTTGTGCTTTTTTAAGAATGTAAATCAATTGTAAAGCAGGCACAAGAAAATCATATATATGTATGTGAATAGATAAGACCAATTTGAAAATTAGGGCATACATATATAAGAACCAAAATGTGAGTAATATACCAATTATAAATTAACACTGTAAATCATGCATATACTCATAACCAAAAATTGGTAGGTTTAAAGATAGTTATGTCTAAGCACTACCAAATTTGAAGAATAAATAACTAGTTATAAATAATTTTTGAAAAACTAGTTAAAGATCCTTAAAAAAAAAAAACATGAAATCATATGTTATTCATGAATTATACTAAATACATACAAGTTTAAGCACTCATAGTCCATAAAGCTCAAAAATTATCTTTTATCATAAAAGATGAGTGTTCAAAGGTTATGTAAGTGGTATTTTCATGAAAATAGAGAGTGAAGCATGAATCTCATGAAAATCTTATTTTTCATCTTAAAACAAATCATGTATTTTTCATAAAGCATTGCTAAATACATAAAGATTTAATCACTCATGGTCTATAAAGCTCAAAATATTTTGTATCATAAAGATGAGTGTTCAAAAGATCATGTAAATAGCATTCTTATGAAAATAGTCATTCAAGCTCAAAAAGATCATAAATCACATTTTGTTTTACACATGTTTTAATCTTTAATACAAATCAAAAACATGAAAAATCATTTTTTTTTATTATTTATTTAAAATACTAATCTTCATGGTATATGTATGATTCATCCAATTCTAGCAATATGCATACATATCCCAAATCTGAAAAGAGTCCAATATATATTGCATGAAGGCAAATGACTCAAGGGGTATACATGTATATTTATTAGATTTGAATTAAACACACATATACATGAAGTAAGATCAAAGATAGGCATAACAAGTATAAATGACAGAATCATCAAAACTAGCCTATACACATGCATATAGTGGATACAAATGAGCATGACGTTCAAATATGTATGAGTCAATTGTAGTTCACTATTCATATATGTATAAATGCAAGTTTTGACACATTCTACAATTAAGCATGTAAATGCCACATGAAGTACCAAAAAAAATATGAACATGCTATATGATACATGAAATTAAAAAACATGTGCATAAATGAAATAGGAGTTTAGAAATCGTTACCAACTCCAAAGCTCCTAGCATGGTGGTTGACCCACCTAAATTCCTTGATAGCGGTGCTCCAAGTATGTGTCATTTTAGTTCAAATGCACCCACCATCAAGGCACCAAATCTCTCACGTTTTGAGAGATTCCTCACCTACATCAAATACACAAGGTGGGAATTTTGGTACCCATATTTTCTTGGGTCCTATGGGGTTAGTCTTGTAAGGAACCCAAGCATTTTTATTTTTATCAAAAATAAGAACATTTAACCTTTCATAACAAAATTTTCTTAGATGGCCTTTGCGGTCACAATGTGTACATGTGTACACCTTAGCATACTTATGAGTGGGAGTGTGAGCATGATGTGCATCATAAGCATGGTCATGATGATGATGTGCATGAGTATGAGGAACTTGTTTCTTTTGAAACAAGGATTCCAATCTAGTATGATTGAATGCACATGAGCTCAAATTAGAGCTCAAATTATCAATTTTATTTTTCAAATTTTTAATCTCATTTTGATCAATGTGTGCATGAGAAGTATGATGAGATATAGAATCACTTTTCTTTTTCTTTTGTGAAACAAAATCTTTTTCTTTTTCACAAATTTTCTTTTCAAAGATTTATTTTCTTGAAAAACATCTTCCTTTTGTTTTTCCACCAAATCAATCTTATTTTTCAAAATCATATTTCCTTCACATAAAACATTCAATTTAGACATTAATGAAATATTCTCATTTTTCAAATCCTCATTTTCTTTTTCTAAACATGCAAGTTTATTTCTAAAAGAATCATTTTCTACATGCATGCAATCAAATTTCTTTTTCCAACTTTCATTATCTTTTTCTAAGCATGCAATGTTATTTCTATATGAGTCATGTTCTTTATGCATGCAAGCAATTTTCTTTTTCAAATTTTTATTATTCTTTTTAATCATGTCATATTTCTCAAGCAATAATTGGCAAAATGTATTAAGCTCATCATATGACATATTAACATCCTCATCCTCGGATTCGGAGTTTACCTCAAGGGGGTTATCCCCTTGGACCATATAGCATACGTTGGAGATGTCGCTTCCAACGTCCGAATCGCTCCCCGCATAGTATAGGTCCTTTTCGCCAAGGGAGGTGATGATGTTCCAAGCTACAAAAGCCGATTCAACATTAGAAACCCTAGATAAATAATCATCATTTAGGGTTGACTTAATAGCATGAAGGGCTTTTGCATTAGCCTCAAGATTCTTACCATTTATGCAATAATCATTATTAGTGATGGCAAGATATACACTAAGGCCAAGTCCTTTGAGGAACAAAGACATCTTAACCTTCCAAATTTGGATGTTAAGAATGTCAAAGGTGGGTGGTGACATGAAGTCCATAGTGTGTGTACAAATCTTGTGATTAGCCTAAAAGAGGATCTTTAACTCTTAGGTTGTTAGACCCAATATCAAGAGCACTAGCTCTGATACCAATTGTAAGATCACCTAGAGGGGGGTGAATAGGTGATGGCTAATCTAATGGTCACTTATGAACAAATAATGCGGAATTAAAACTAAGATGACCAAATTAAACTTCTTTTAATTAAACACTTATGTATAACACAAGAGTGTTGCCGAATTCCCCTTGCGAGGCTCTGGACAAACTCCTCTAGATTCCCCTTGAATGGGTTGAGGTGCCGCGTTGGCTCTCTTGGTTGAATACTAGTGTTAGACAATCAATCCCAAGCAATTATATAACAATTAAGCACAAGGGTATATCAAGCATATAAAGATAGACAATAATTGAATGCAAGATATAAAAGAGACAAAGAGAAAGAGAGAGAGCAAGAGTGAGCAATCGCAAACACAAAGGGTTTGTTTCGAGGTTCGAGCACACTTGCTCTACATCCCCGCCTTCGACACACGAAGGATTTCCACTATGATCGATCCAACCGGATCTCTCCTTGGTGCCGCAACACCTACAAGCCCTCGGACTCCCAAAGTCCCTTACACACCACAAGCCCACCGGCTCGTCGAGGCCGCACCTCAAGCTACAAGAGTTCGCACCCGAACCCTAAACAACCACTTGCACACTTGCCCGTCTCCTCAAAGTACAAGATGAAATCTTGGTGATCTAAACACTTGATCACCTACAAAAACTCTCACTACAACACCTATAGGATGAATAGCTCAATGGATGCTCAAGTGTAGTGTGAGAAATCAAGGAAAGAACTTTTGATGGAAAACTCAAGAAATCACAATAAACACTCTCTTGATAAAATCCCTTTTGATAGGAAATATTGGCACTCTATTTTGTGGAGAAAACTCTGCTAAAAGAATGGAAATAACTGGACAAAAGCTCTCCTAAATCTTGGCTCAAAACAATGACAAAACCCCCTTTTATAGAGGTCAGAAAAATCTGACCGTTGGGGTCTGTCAGAGCTGCCGGTCGACCGGCCCGGTCGACCGGCAACGGTCAAAATCCGACCGTTGCAGCCTCCGGTCGACCGGCTCGGTCGACCGAGCACTTGGAGCAGAGAATTCCTTCTCTGTCGGTCGACCGGTGCGGTCGACCGAAGTTTCCCGAGAGCAAGCTCTCTGGAGCGGTCGACCGGCCCGGTCGGCCGATCCTCCAGTGCACACTGGCGTGCACGTCTGTGCATGTCCGGTCGACCGACCCGGTCGACCGGCCACTGTCAGTTCTGAAAAATCAGAACTGCCAGAACCAGAAAAATGGGATTAAAGATTGGTCTTTTAACTTAATAAAAATCCCAGAAATTCACAGTAAATCCAGAAAAATAGTTTCAATCAAAATAAAAACTGTTTTTCTAAAAATATGTTTTTCTAAAACTTGTTTTTCCATAACTTCACAAAATACAAAACAAGATATTTTGAACTTATAAAGCAAAGTGTGTATGGATATGATCCACTACACAAATAAGATGAATATCTAGTTTTTGACATAAGGCTCTAAACTTGGTTTTGAAAGATATGTATATAGGTAAACATCAAAAACCAAGACATGTATTTTGTCCAATGAAAAATCTTTTTACCAAAAAGAAAGAGTCTTTTCTAACTAAAAATTCTTTTATGAAAAGACATGCAAATCTCAAGAGTGTGTGTGTGATATGACTTGAGCAATCCACCAATCTATTCTATCCTTTACATTTTTATCTAAAACAAATAAAAATCTTATACCTAGACATAAGTCTTCATCTTCTTGAAGTCTTCACTTGAAGGCTTCTCATCTTCTTGACTTGGTCCAAATGCAATCCACCGAGCTCATCTCTAGATGTGTTCTTGATGCATAGGCTCGTGAATCAACCGGTGCTAGCTTCCAACTTGTCTTTAAATCCTTTGTTGAGCTTTGCACCTACTAAGATCTTGATAAAGAATCTGTCACTAATTAAACACAAGATCATTAGAAAATATAACTACATGAGTTGATCATCATCAAAACTAGAGTGATAGGCCTTTGGGCCAACAATCTCCCCCTTTTTGATGATGACAAAACTCATGGAGTTATATATGCATGGATTAAAGTAAAGCTTCAAAGAAGCTCCCCTTAACTCATGCATATCAAATAAATGATAAAGATATGACAATGAAGCACATGACATGTATGCAAATGAATGGAGATAACACAAAAACAAATCTTTTTCTCCTATTATTTGCAAACCAATACAAAAAAAAAAAAACATATATGCATAACTAACAGGAAGACAAATACTTCTCCCCTTAAGTAAAGAAAACATGCATATATACTCAAATACTTCTCCCCCTTTTGTCAATCATCAACAAAGGGTTCAAAGTAAAATCAAATCAAAAAAAATTTTTCTCCCCCTTTTTGTCAAAAACAAAGAAATAAGGAGGGGTATACAAATCAACCAATAAAGATTTATATGCGATATACATTCATGAAGAGGAAGTCGTTAAGTTAGCTTCCCTACAATGCGCATTGCATGAAGGAGGGATGTGAAGCCCTAATTCACACAACACAACTATGTAATGCATAGAAGGAGATGTGAAGCTCCCCCTACACACGTATATCATATAAAGAAGAGATGTTAAGCTCCTCAATTTATAATATACTCAACATGAATCTATATGTAAGAGAGATGTTAAGCTCTCCTTGCATATAGGAAATACAAAACAAAACATTTTTATTATTATTATTATTCTTTTATCAAAACTAAATTTTGAACTTTTCTCAATAAAACAAATTTTGAACCAATCATAATTTGTAGTTTTGATACCAATAGAAAATAGCACTTGAAGATGTGTGATATCAAGTTATCATTGCAAAATCTTTTCAAAACTATTGATATCAATTGTAATTATATAGCAAATTTGAAGTTGAAGCATATTGATACCAAATGAAAAATCTAAAATAAAATCTTTTTATTTTCCATAAGCTTATGCATAGTTAATATAAGGTGAGAACTTAGCATAAACTTTTTGTGCTTTTTTAAGAATGTAAATCAATTGTAAAGCAGGCACAAGAAAATCATATATATGTATGTGAATAGATAAGACCAATTTGAAAATTAGGGCATACATATATAGGAACCAAAATGTGAGTAATATACCAATTATAAAATTAACACTGTAAATCATGTATATACTCATAACCAAAAATTGGTAGGTTTAAAGATAGTTATATCTAAGCACTACCAAATTTGAAGAATAAATAACTAGTTATAAATAATTTTTGAAAAACTAGTTAAAGATCCTTAAAAAAAAAAAACATGAAATCATATGTTATTCATGAATTATACTAAATACATACAAGTTTAAGCACTCATAGTCCATAAAGCTCAAAAATTATCTTTTATCATAAAAGATGAGTGTTCAAAGGTTATGTAAGTGGTATTTTCATGAAAATAGAGAGTGAAGCATGAATCTCATGAAAATCTTATTTTTCATCTTAAAACAAATCATGTATTTTTCATAAAGCATTGCTAAATACATAAAGATTTAATCACTCATGGTCTATAAAGCTCAAAATATTTTGTATCATAAAGATGAGTGTTCAAAAGATCATGTAAATAGCATTCTTATGAAAATAGTCATTCAAGCTCAAAAAGATCATAAATCACATTTTGTTTTACACATGTTTTAATCTTTAATACAAATCAAAAACATGAAAAATCATTTTTTTATTATTTATTTAAAATACTAATCTTCATGGTATATGTATGATTCATCCAATTCTAGCAATATGCATACATATCCCAAATCTGAAAAGAGTCCAATATATATTGCATGAAGGCAAATGACTCAAGGGTATACATGTATATTTATTAGATTTGAATTAAACACACATATACATGAAGTAAGATCAAAGATAGGCATAACAAGTATAAATGACAGAATCATCAAAACTAGCCTATACACATGCATATAGTGGATACAAATGAGCATGAAGTTCAAATATGTATGAGTCAATTGTAGTTCACTATTCATATATGTATAAATGCAAGTTTTGACACATTCTACATTTAAGCATGTAAATGCCACATGAAGTACCAAAAAAAATATGAACATGCTATATGATACATGAAATTAAAAAACATGTGCATAAATGAAATAGGAGTTTAGAAATCGTTACCAACTCGAAAGCTCCTAGCATGGTGGTTGACCCACCTAAATTCCTTGATAGCGGTGCTCCAAGTATGTGTCATTTTAGTTCAAATGCACCCACCATCAAGGCACCAATCTCTCACGTTTTGAGAGATTCCTCACCTACATCAAATACACAAGGTGGGAATTTTGGTACCCATATTTTCTTGGGTCCTATGGGGTTAGTCTTGTAAGGAACCCAAGCATTTTTATTTTTATCAAAAATAAGAACATTTAACCTTTCATAACAAAATTTTCTTAGATGGCCTTTGCGGCCACAATGTGTACATGTGTACACCTTAGCATACTTATGAGTGGGAGTGTGAGCATGATGTGCATCATAAGCATGGTCATGATGATGATGTGCATGAGTATGAGGAACTTGTTTCTTTTGAAACAAGGATTCCAATCTAGTATGATTGAATGCACATGAGCTCAAATTAGAGCTCAAATTATCAATTTTATTTTTCAAATTTTTAATCTCATTTTGATTAATGTGTGCATGAGAAGTATGATGAGATATAGAATCACTTTTCTTTTTCTTTTGTGAAACAAAATCTTTTTCTTTTTCACAAATTTTCTTTTCAAAGATTTATTTTCTTGAAAAACATCTTCCTTTTGTTTTTCCACCAAATCAATCTTATTTTTCAAAATCATATTTCCTTCACATAAAACATTCAATTTAGACATTAATGAAATATTCTCATTTTTCAAATCCTCATTTTCTTTTTCTAAACATGCAAGTTTATTTCTAAAAGAATCATTTTCTACATGCATGCAATCAAATTTCTTTTTCCAACTTTCATTATCTTTTTCTAAACATGCAATGTTATTTCTATATGAGTCATGTTCTTTATGCATGCAAGCAATTTTCTTTTTCAAATTTTTATTATTCTTTTTAATCATGTCATATTTCTCAAGCAATAATTGGCAAAATGTATTAAGCTCATCATATGACATATTAACATCCTCATCCTCGGATTCGGAGTTTACCTCAAGGGGGTTATCCCCTTGGACCATATAGCATACGTTGGAGATGTCGCTTCCAACGTCCGAATCGCTCCCCGCATAGTATAGGTCCTTTTCGCCAAGGGAGGTGATGATGTTCCAAGCTACAAAAGCCGATTCAACATTAGAAACCCTAGATAAATAATCATCATTTAGGGTTGACTTAATAGCATGAAGGGCTTTTGCATTAGCCTCAAGATTCTTACCATTTATGCAATAATCATTATTAGTGATGGCAAGATATACACTAAGGCCAAGTCCTTTGAGGAACAAAGACATCTTAACCTTCCAAATTTGGATGTTAAGAATGTCAAAGGTGGGTGGTGACATGAAGTCCATAGTGTGTGTACAAATCTTGTGATTAGCCTAAAAGAGGATCTTTAACTCTTAGGTTGTTAGACCCAATATCAAGAGCACTAGCTCTGATACCAATTGTAAGATCACCTAGAGGGGGGGTGAATAGGTGATGGCTAATCTAATGGTCACTTATGAACAAATAATGCGGAATTAAAACTAAGATGACCAAATTAAACTTCTTTTAATTAAACACTTATGTATAACACAAGAGTGTTGCCGAATTCCCCTTGCGAGGCTCTGGACAAACTCCTCTAGATTCCCCTTGAATGGGTTGAGGTGCCGCGTTGGCTCTCTTGGTTGAATACTAGTGTTAGACAATCAATCCCAAGCAATTATATAACAATTAAGCACAAGGGTATATCAAGCATATAAAGATAGACAATAATTGAATGCAAGATATAAAAGAGACAAAGAGAAAGAGAGAGAGCAAGAGTGAGCAATCGCAAACACAAAGGGTTTGTTTCGAGGTTCGAGCACACTTGCTCTACATCCCCGCCTTCGACACACGAAGGATTTCCACTATGATCGATCCAACCGGATCTCTCCTTGGTGCCGCAACACCTACAAGCCCTCGGACTCCCAAAGTCCCTTACACACCACAAGCCCACCGGCTCGTCGAGGCCGCACCTCAAGCTACAAGAGTTCGCACCCGAACCCTAAACAACCACTTGCACACTTGCCCGTCTCCTCAAAGTACAAGATGAAATCTTGGTGATCTAAACACTTGATCACCTACAAAAACTCTCACTACAACACCTATAGGATGAATAGCTCAATGGATGCTCAAGTGTAGTGTGAGAAATCAAGGAAAGAACTTTTGATGGAAACTCAAGAAATCACAATAAACACTCTCTTGATAAAATCCCTTTTGATAGGAAATATTGGCACTCTATTTTGTGGAGAAAACTCTGCTAAAAGAATGGAAATAACTGGACAAAAACTCTCCTAAAATCTTGGCTCAAAACAATGACAAAACCCCCTTTTATAGAGGTCAGAAAAATCTGACCGTTGGGGTCTGTCAGAGCTGCCGGTCGACCGGCCCAGTCGACCGGCAACGGTCAAAATCCGACCGTTGCAGCCTCCGGTCGACCGGCTCGGTCGACCGAGCACTTGGAGCAGAGAATTCCTTCTCTGTCGGTCGACCGGTGCGGTCGACCGAAGTTTCCCGAGAGCAAGCTCTCTGGAGCGGTCGACCGGCCCGGTCGGCCGATCCTCCAGTGCACACTGGCGTGCACGTCTGTGCATGTCCGGTCGACCGACCCGGTCGACCGGCCACTGTCAGTTTTGAAAAATCAGAACTGCCAGAACCAGAAAAATGGGATTAAAGATTGGTCTTTTAACTTAATAAAAATCCCAGAAATTCACAGTAAATCCAGAAAATAGTTTCAATCAAAATAAAAACTGTTTTTCTAAAAATATGTTTTTCTAAAACTTGTTTTTCCATAACTTCACAAAATACAAAAACAAGATATTTTGAACTTATAAAGCAAAGTGTGTATGGATATGATCCACTACACAAATAAGATGAATATCTAGTTTTTGACATAAGGCTCTAAACTTGGTTTTGAAAGATATGTATATAGGTAAACATCAAAAATCAAGACATGTATTTTGTCCAATGAAAAATCTTTTTACCAAAAAGAAAGAGTCTTTTCTAACTAAAAATTCTTTTATGAAAAGACATGCAAATCTCAAGAGTGTGTGTGTGATATGACTTGAGCAATCCACCAATCTATTCTATCCTTTACATTTTTATCTAAAACAAATAAAATCTTATACCTAGACATAAGTCTTCATCTTCTTGAAGTCTTCACTTGAAGGCTTCTCATCTTCTTGACTTGGTCCAAATGCAATCCACCGAGCTCATCTCTAGATGTGTTCTTGATGCATAGGCTCGTGAATCAACCGGTGCTAGCTTCCAACTTGTCTTTAAATCCTTTGTTGAGCTTTGTACCTACTAAGATCTTGATAAAGAATCTGTCACTAATTAAACACAAGATCATTAGAAAATATAACTACATGAGTTGATCATCATCAAAACTAGAGTGATAGGCCTTTGGGCCAACAGTTTTTATACTAGAGAAGAGTGACAAGGCTAAAACAACTTGAACTCTTGTTTTCTTCTTCAATGTCAAAGGCGTTCGATTAGCTCGATACTGAAATCACCTAGAGGGGGTGAATAGGTGATATGGCTAATCTAGAAACTAAATGCGAAAATTAAAACTAATTTGCAACTACACTTAGTACAAACCAACGAGTGTAGCCGAATTCCCCGTGAAGAGCTCTGGACTAACTCCTCTTGATTCCTCTGAATAAGAGTTGAGGTGCTATATGAAGCTCTCGTGGTAAGTACAAGTGAGGCAACAAACACAAGCCAAGCATGTAATAGATATAAGCAATATGAATGATGCAAGGCACAATACAAGCAAATAAGATATGATGCTATGAATGATGCACAACACAAATAAAGAGAGAGGGTTAAGTGATAATGGATCAAACGCAAACACAAGGATATGTTTCGAGGTTCGAGCCCCTAGCTCTACGTCCCCGCCTTCACCGAGAAGGATTTCTAATCCACTATCTTGTCCACCGAGGACTCCCACCGAGAAAACCTCCACCGAGGAGGATTTGTACAACTGGGAGTACTGAACTCCTCTCTCAACCAACAACCTCCACCGAGGCTATACAAACACAATCCACCTCTACCGAAGAGGGATACAAACCAATTCCAACTCCACCTCACCAAGAGGGAGTAAACCAACAACCTCAACCTCTACCAAAGAGGGAGCAACCAAGAAAGGGTTTTTACAACAAGTGGTATATCACAACCACAAATCACTTTCCTTTTTCCACAAAACAAATGATCCTATAGAGAGGATAGAATGATAGCTCAAGTGTGAAAAATCAAGAGTTTGGAAAACAAAAACTCAAAGAAAAATACTTGGGAAAACTCTTTGTAAAAGATAGAAATGAATAACAACACAATCTCCAAATTTCTATTTTCTTTGATTTTTTCAAAACCCTAAAACAATATAAGGATAGATCTTTTTGACACTTAAACTCTTTTGAAAACTTGTTTTAAACACCAAGAAAGGAGAGAAATTTTAGCTCTTAAAAACTTAACCAAAACTCAAACAAGTCGGGCTTAAATAGCCCTCTCCAAGAAACTAGCCGTTAGGCTGAAAATCTAGCTTGGATGGCTGGCGGTCGACCGCCCGATCGACCGCCAACGGTCATATTTTTGACCGTTCGCAACCCGCGGTCGACCGGGAAAAAAAGAGAGCAGAGCTCTCTGGTCCGGTCGACCGCCCGGTCGACCGGCCCAAGTGCCAGCCCAACGTACACAGATCTGTGCACGTCGGTCGACCGCCCAGTCGACCGACTCTGGGCCCGGTCGACCGCCCGGTCGACCGCCAGAGCCTGTTAGGCACTATTCTGGGTCAGAAAACTGGGTTTAAAAATATTCTAATAAATCCCAAAAATCTTCTAAAATTTCACAAAAATAGTTTTATCATTTTACATTGAAAAACAAACTTGTGTGAAAAATTTCAACACAAATTTCAAACATTTTGAACCATTTTTGTGTCTTACAAATTTTATCAAAAACCAAAAACTGTATTTTATCAAACTTGGATTTTTAAATAGGAAATCTGATTTTTCCTAAAACTCATTGAAATATAAAAACTGAAAAGTCACCTAGAGGGGGGGAATAGGTGACAATGCTAATCTATGAACTAAATGCGGAATTCAAAAACTTAATTGCAAATTACACTCAAGTGTGATCAACAAATGATGCACACACAACCAAGCCAAGCAAATATGAATGCACAATATAAATAGTTGCAAGGCACAAAGTAAAGAGAGAGATAGAGAGAGAGTCAATGGATCAAGCGCAAACAACAAGATACGTTTCGAGGTTCGAGCACGCAGCTCTACATCCCGCCTTCGACACACGAAGGATTTCTAATCCACTAGCTAGTCCACAAAGAACTCTCACAAGGAGTACCCAACTCCTCTCTTTACAACCACAACCTCCTCCTTGAGGCAAGCTCCAATCCAACAAAACAATCACCTCACAACTTGAGGGATTAGCACAAAGCAAACACAAGGATCACCTCACAACTTGAGGGATACAACCCAAAGGCACAAAGCCAAGAAAAGATTGGGTTTACAACTTGGTGGTCTAAACAACAACCACAAACATTTCTTCTCCCACACAAAGATCCTATAGAAGAGATAGTAGATTTTAGCTCAAGTGTGGAGAAAACCAATGGAATGGAAATCACAATCACAAAGAAAACTCCTTGGAAAAAACTGAAATCAAGATATAGAGGTTCAATCAAAATCTATTCCCAAAAACCCTTTTCTTTGGTTTTCCAAACCCTAGCAAAAACTCCAAATAGATTGTTCAATAAGAGTTCCAAACTTCTTTTAATTGCTGTGAAAACACCAGAGAGTAGGAAAAAATTCGCACAAAAATCTTAGAGAAAAACTCTTGCCAATGGGGTATTTATAGGCAAATCTGGAAACTAGCCGTTGGCAGCAGATAATGCCAGAAATACACTGCCGGTCGACCGGTCCGGTCGACCGTCCAACGGTCAAATTCTGCCCGTTGGCAGCTACCGGTCGACCGCCCCGGTCGACCCAAACAAACAGAGAGCTCTGCTCTCAGACCCGGTCGACCCTGACGGTCGACCGTCCCTGTGTTGCCAAACGTGCACAGATCTGTGCACGTCGGTCGACCGACCCGGTCGACCGACTTCATCCCAAGTCGACTTGGTCAGAAGACTAGTCGACTGGTTGAAGCCTGGAACAGAAAACTGGGTCAGAAAAACAGTTTAAAAATATTTTGAAAAATCTTTTAACACTCCTAAAATCACCAAAAATAGTTTTATCATTTTGCATTGATATATAAACATGTGGTAAAAAGTTTAGCTCAAATATCAATCAATATGAACTATTTTTGTGTCTTATCATTTTTACCAAAAACTAAAAACTGTATTTTCTAAAACTTGGATTTTAAATGGAAAATACATTTTGTCCAAAACTCATCCAAATACAAAAACATGATATTAAACAACATTTAGGTATGATGCATATGGATATAATCCAATATACATGAAACATATACATATCATAGTTTTTGACTTTAATTCCAAAAATAAGTTTTGTTAAAACATAAAACCTAAAACACATGAATAGGTATATCAAATTAAGTTTGTCTAAGTAGTTGAAGCATGCATGTATATAGAACAAATCTAATATACATTAAACCATGTAAACTTGTTTTGATATAATATCTATTCATAAAAACCAAGATCGGTTAAACCATAAATCCAAAACCAATATTCAAAACATGAGACGTGTGTGTGTTGTGAACTTGAGCATATCATACTATTCTAATCTTTACAATTTGGATCTAAAAACAAAACAAAACTATGGTACCGATGTCTTCTTGTAGAGCGCAATCTCCAAGCCGACTCGATCCAAACTCCTTGATTCACCGAGCTTGACTCCAATGAGTGCTAGATATCATCTTTGACGTCCGGGCTCTTGAATCACCATGTGAAAGCTTCCAAACCATCTTGTTGAAGCTAATCACCTACTAATGTCTTGATTAATGATCTGAAACTAAAATCACAAGATAATTAGTACACATAACTACATGAGTTAATCATCATCAAAACTAGAGTGGAAGGCCTTTGGGCCAACAAAACATGATATTTAAACACATTGAAGCATGTTGCATATGGACATAAGTCCAATATACATGAACATATATATATATATTATAGTTTTTGTCTTTAAATCCAAAAATATGTTTTGTTAAAATACCAAAACATAAAACGTGTGTGTATTGTGTACTTGAGCATATCAACTATCTAATCTTTACACATGGATAAACACACTAAACTAAACTATGGATACCTAAGTCTTCTTGATGAACACCGTCTTCAAGCCGACTCGATCCAAAACGTAATCCACCAAGCTTGACTCCAATGAGTGCTATGAATGATCTTGATGCTCGGGCTCTGGAATCACCATGTGAAAGCTTCCAAACTCCTTTGTTGAAGCTAATCACCAACTAATATTTTGGTTAATGATCTGAAACTTAAGCAACACAAGATTATTAGTAAACATAACTACATGAGTTAATCATCATCAAACTAGAGTGGAAGGCCTCTGGGCCAACAGATACTAGCCAACAGTGAATTTGTAACCTTGACTCTTCTTTGATACAACAGGTGTTCGATCGGCTCGACACTGGTTTATGGTTGTATGATCTCGTTAGAGAAAGAGAGGAGCGCTCTTTCTACATATCTTGGATCTGAAGGTCTTGATCAGAGGTGTAATGTTAACTTGATCAAGAGAAGGATCTTATTAAGGATAATACTTCTTCTTTAGGAACTTGTCGTTGATTGGCATCATGAGTAAGTCTTCGTCTGAAGTCATAAGGCGATATGCTCCATTTGAATAGACTGTTTCTATCACAAACGGACCTTCTCATTTGGGCTGAAATTTGCCTTTGGTTTTGTGCGTCATGATCATCGGTCGCCTGACGGCTAAAACCAAATCTCCTTTCTGGAAAATCCTTTGCTTAACCTTCTTATTGAAGGCCTTCGAGATCCCGCTTGATACAACTCAATGTGTTGTTGTGCTTGTAACCGCTTCTCATCTAGGGCTTCGATCTCTTGGATACGCAACCGATCATTGTCCTCCTTTGTCATTCTAGCCATTAAAGTGACTCATAATGACGACATCTGAATTTCTAGCGGTATGACCGCTCCGCACCCGTATACCAGGAAAAAAGGTGTATTGTCTGTTGGGGTCCGAACTGTGGTTCGATAGACCAAAGACATTCACTAAGCTTCTCATTCCAATCTTGCTTATTTGATGAAACGAATTTTTTGAGTAGCTTGATAATTATCTTGTTGAATGCTTCCGCCAAGCCATTAGCGGTAGGGTTATAAGCAGTTGATGTCACATTCTGAATCTGGTACTTGTTACAAAATCGGTAGAATACCTGGCTCACGAATTGGGATCGTTATCATGGATGATCCGCCTAGGGACACCAAATCGATGGATGACATGGTGTTTGATAAAATTAACCACATTAGAAGTTTTAACTTCCACAAGCGGTATGGCCTCTGCCCACTTTAAAAAGTAATCGGTTATTGCCAAGATAAACCGGTGACCTTTTGTTGAAGAGGGGCTGGTCGGCTCTATGACATCGATTCCCCATGCTTCAAATGGCCACGAAGCAACGGTTGGATGGAGCAACTCTAGAGGCTGATGTATGAAGTCCGCATGGATTTGGCAGGCTTTACACCTTCGTGCATATCGGCTATCATCGGCTATCATGGTCAGCTAATAATATCCAAGCCTGTGTAATCGGTCCTTGAGTTTTGGACCTGGCTGATGAGCTCCGCATATGCCATCGTGCGCTTCTTTAAGCACTTCTTGTGCCTCTGAATTAGAAAGGCAACGGAGGAGGATACCGTCATATAAGCGACAGTAGAGTGTCTTTACTATTGGATCATAGTAAAAATGAAGAGACCTTCATCTGATAGATGCCGCTTCTTTAGGGTCATCCGATAATAATCATGTAAAGCATAGTCAATGAGGGAAAATCGCCAATCTCTCGGTTCAAAATCCGTCGAGATGCTATGGACTTCCTTGATTTTCAACGCATGTTTAGGACAAACAAGGTGTCGAATAGCCACTATAAGGTGATACGTTTGATTGGTAAGGCTAACTAGCGGCTAGTGCAGCTAGAGCATTGGCCTTAGTATTCTGAGATTGGGACACATGACTGATATAAAAGCCATCAAATGAGCTAGCAATTTTGGTGACTGCATGATAATAAGGTACCAAATCTCCGTGACGGACCTCATATTCTCCTTTAACCTGATTAATGATCAGTTTTGAATCATCATAAGCTTCAAGGTAGTGTACCCCCATTTCATGAGCGAGCTGAAGGCCAATGAGTATAGCATTGTATTCTGCCACATTGTTGGAACATGGTTCCGTCAATGAAAACGCCCTAGGAAGGTATGGTTTTGTGGTGAGATAAATACAACCCCCACACCATCAATGATCTTACCTTTAGAGCCTATTCGTGATGCTTCATTGAAGAACATCTGCCATACTTCATCCTCTGAAGTTATATTAGATTCGAAAATCTCATCTGGAATATCTTCGTGAAGTTTTGAGCTTCCCGGAACCGGATGAGCAGCCAAGAAATCTGCAAGCGCCTGGCCTTTAACCGCCTTCTGAGGGACAAAGAGCATGTCGTACTGCGACAGAAGGAGGGCCCACTTAGCTAATCTAGAATTTAGTGATCCTGGTTTCGTCATGAGAAGACGCAAAGGATTCACTCTGAAAATGACATGTATGGTTTGGCCGACCAAATAATGTCGTGTCTTCTGAATAGTAAAGACAAGAGCTAAGCATTCCTTCTCAATAGAGTTATAGCGAGATTCCACCCCATCAGAGTCCTGCTCAGGTAGTAAATAGCATGTTCATGACCATTATCATCTTTTTGAGCAAGCAGAGCACCAAGAGAATGGTCCATAGTTTCACATAAAGCAGGAAAGGTTTTTCTGATGTGGGAGCTACTAAGATCGGAGGTTTAGTGAGGTATCTTTTGATATCCTCGTAAGCTTCTTGACAAGCTTGATCCCATTCAAAAGAGAGAAACTTTTTCATAAGTCTGGTGAACGGTTGACATCGACCTAAGAGATTTGCGATGAATCTTCTGATATAAGCCAGTTTACCTTGCAGGCCCCTAAGTTATTTGAGATCTTAGGTGGATGCATGCTCTGAATGGCTTTGACTTTGTTCAAAGTCAAGATGAATTTCCTTTGATGTAACAATGAATCCTAAGAATTTGCCACTCAAAATCCCCAGAAGTATTTTGTAGGATTCATCTTCAGTCGATGAGCTCGCATTATGTCGAACATCGTTCTCAAGTCACGAAGATGGTCAGTCTTATCGCGGCTTTTGACAGCAATGTCGTCGACATAACATTCTACCATCTTTCAGAGATGGTCATAGAAAATTATACTCATCGCCTGCTGATAAGTTGCTCCCGCGTTCTTTAATCCGAAAGGCATCATGGTATATCAATATACCCCCAATGGTGTCCGAAATGAAGTATGCTTCTCATCCCCTGAGTACATCTTAATTTGATTATACCCTGAGAAGCCGTCCATGAAAGACATTCTTTCGAATCTGCAAGTATTGTCAATCATGACATCGGTGATAGACAATAGGAATTCGTCTTTGGGACAGGATGTATTGAGATCATAGTAATCAATACAGATTCATATTTTTTTCATTCTTCTTGAGAACAGAAACGATGTTAGCAACCCAATCTGGATGTTGTTCCTCCCATATGAAGTCACATGCAATGAGCTTATGGACTTCGGCTTCAATAGCTTCCATAGTGTTCGGACGAAATTGGCGTTGTTGTTGCTTAACTGGCTTGGCGTCTGGCTTGATGTTCAGACGATGCATGGCTACTTGTGGATCAAGTCTGGGCATATTCTCATAGTTCAATGTGAAGATATCGATATACTCTCTTACGAGTACTATCAATTCTTCTTTTTTCGTAAGTGATAAGCTTTCACTTATAAAGATGGATTTAGGGTAATCTCAACTACCCAAGTTAACCTGAATCACCTTGTCTTCAGTAGGTGGTTCGTGTTGTTCGAATCGCTTTTCCCACTGGAAATCCAATTGCTGAGCCCATGGTTCAACATCAGTAGCTTCCGCTGGCTCCAATTGGCTACTTGAACTCATTTTAACGGTGAGATTCTCGAACATCGTTCCCACACTGACATCCGACTCCCATTCGGAGGAAGAGGCAGAGCGTGATGGGATCGGTTTGTTATCTTTGGATTGAACCATTGTAGGTGGTGGAGGTGTAAAGTATCCCAACCCCCTGCGTGTTTTATCATAGTAATTTGCCAGTTTCCCTTTTGGCACGAAATTATGCAGAAAATCACATCGTCCTTTTTCAAAATTCAGACCATTCCTACGCTGCAGATTGTATCCCATTTTTCTCATCATATGCTGTGCTGATCATGCATAATGAAAAAATTACGGGATCTCTGAGTCTGAACTCGAATCTGTGACCATAGACCTCTGCAGTTAGGCTTTACCGAATATTATCGGTGATTGACCCTTTTTTGATGGAGGGACCACTAAAACGGACCCTTCTATACATTCCACCGACGTACTTGATGTACTTGGTTTATGCAAGGGCATGTGTAGAGGACTATTCGTAACAAATTCAAACAGTTTGACACTCACAGGATAATCAAAGGAAACATTATCATTAATCACCCATTCGTCATCATCCTCAGAAGGAGTATTACATTGATGATTATTGAAACATGCTACAATTGGTTCACCGACCAAAGTAGCTAGCGTGTCTCCTTTAGACTCTGAATCTGCCTCATTGCCACTATCATCATTGTCAGGCAATGAATCTTTTGATGTTTCACTGACTTCTTGATATAGGAGAGCATCAGTAAAGTAGTTTTCCACCCCTTTGAATGGTTACTTCTCAGCGAAGACAGTTCGTACTGTTGCATCATCTTCAATAAATTTGAAATACTGGTGCAGAGTAGAGGCAACAATCCAGTTAGCGTTGATCCAGGGTCGTCTTAGTAACAAGTTGTCTGATGTGTCAGCATCAATGACGTAGCACGTCACTGTTTTCCATTATGTTTGCAAAGGGGGAAAACTTACAAAATAAAAGTTTGAGGAGCTAAATTACAAGTATTCTCAGAAGATTACAAGTAGATCTCCTCAGAGATTCTGGAAAATGTGCCGATAGGAGTCTGGTCAGCGCGCGACCACTTTGTCCCTTTGACGATGCGAGCGATGAGATTCCCTTCTCGCCTGGTTCCGGGAATCAGAGAATAGAGGATTGGTAGAACCCTCTGGCTACTTCTCAAACCGCCTTCTGTAAGGAATTCCTTCTCGCCTGGTTCCAGAGATTCCTTGAGGAAAAGAGGTTGCTAGGGTATCGCCACCCTGAAAAGAGAAGTATTTCTCTTGAAAGGTCTCTGAATTAGAGAACGCACGGTGCGTTATGAAGAAGTCCGATTCTCCTGATCAGCAGAGGATTGATTTGGGAGCAGAAGCCCACTTTGATTGATCGCCGATCTCTAGAAGCCCTCTCTTCTGATGCGATCTCCTTTTTTTTCCTTGTGCCCCTGACGGGCTATTTATTGGGAGAGCAAGGGTATAATCGTCCCTTGAAGATATGGAAACAGATTGAACCGAATCTGTTTGAATCTGGAAAGTAGCCTTGCTGCGAGGCTAGGATAGCTTCTGCGGAGCTAGAAAATGGCAAGTCGGTCGATCTTTCCGATTTGTTTGATCCTTTCCATCTCGTTGGAAGATTTTCTCTGATTCTCTTACTCGTTTCAAGAGAGTCAAGAGATTGCGGCAATCACCTGCCATATTTGAATCCCGATTGGATTTGATTAGATTGAATCCCATCTCATCAGGAGATTTGATTGGTCAAAGGTTGACCATAGCAGGCTGATATCGGAGCTGCCCGCTTTGAAGCTCATAGCGGAGCTAGAGGCAATCCTTAGCGAAATCCTGAAAAGAGGCTTTTCGGCGAAGCTATCAGTTAGCTTCCTGGCGATGCTCTGGATGATGCTAGCCTCTCAAACGAGGCTATCTCCTTGGGCTAATGTAATGCTAAATACTAGCATTTTAGACCTGCTGAGGTCTGTTAGAAACAATCCGGGTTCACTGTTCTGCTTGCTGGATCAGTGGAGTCCAAACCGCTTCCTTGTCCCTTGGAGGTGGGTGAAAACTGGTCTTCAGCTCGTCTGTCCCTTGTCTTTTGTAAATGTCAACAAGTTTAGACATCGTTCGGACCAATGAGAATCTTGTCTTTTTTAAGTGTCAACAAGACCCCCTTCAAAGTTTTCGAGAGTCTGCAATAGCTCAGACTCCGAAACACTTTGAACTGCTGTGATGGTATGTGGAGTATGAACGTCGCCATGATGGTTGAGTTCAGCTTCGCCTTCAATCCTGCTTTTGGATGAATTCGCCGAAGAATTGCACTGGTTCGCGAGTAGCTTCGCGTCGGGGTAGCTCCGTATCTGGGCTTCCAAGAAATAAGTTCGCTTTGGAACTCCTGTTGCCTTTTCAAAGCCAACTGCCGTGGGGCGGTTACGAGGAGGATCATTCCTTCTTTCGCGCCAATCGAGAGAGATGTTCTCCGATTTGCACGTTTCCAAGGGAGGATATTCCCTTTATTCAAGGCGCCATAGGTGCCTTTTATGAGGGAGACATTTTCTCCCTTTGCACGGTTCCAAGGGAAAACCGTCCCTTCCATCAAGGCGCAATAAATGCCTTGAATGCGCTCGTGCTTCCACGCTTGGGGTGGTTGCGCTCAGGCCATGGGCCTATAAATAGGACACTTGAGGTCCTCTGAAGAGAAATGTTTTGCCTTTCTTCTCTTCTCTTGGTTGTGAGAGATACTCAGATCTCTGAATTAGTGGGAAAACCCACTCTGGTTGTCTAACCGGCCAAGGACCAGTAAGTCTTGATCGTTCAACGACTTCACCGATTTTAGGGAATTCATCTCCCTTAGTTTAGCTTTGACAGCTGCTTTAGGAATTAACTTCCCTCGATCTTCATCTTGCACTTGGCTGATCTGCAGAGAAGGATCTCATCATGGCTCTCTGCGAAGCCATCGTCTTGATTTGATCAGAAAGACCACTGCATGTTAAGTCCACTGCCCAGGCAGAACTTAGGACTTGGTCTCTTCAAAGGTTGAGCCAGTCTTGCCATATTGGTGAATGTTGAGACTGTGTCTGACTTTGCCATAGAGGTGAGGCTAGGACTTGGCGTTTGCTGAGCCAGCCCATGGTTGCTGTGCAGGCGGAGCTTATCCTCTGCTTTGACTGAAGTCGGATCACTTTGTCGCTGAAGAATCTGACTTAATGTTTTTGCAGCTCTTTCTGTGCTTGACTGCTAACTTGCTCCAATTTGCCTTGCAGTGAGCTATGCTTGCCAGTCTGGTAACTTGATGGAAGAAACCATGAAATCGCCTTATGCTTCCCCGGTTGAAGCTTTACTTTTAAGCAGGAGGAACAATTCGAGGCAGCGAGTGCGCGTCCCAGAGGCTGTTGGCAGCCTCTTATCCGTGATGATTCGTTCTGAGGTGAGGCTGGCCGCCGCCTTTATCGGAGAGGATCCGCTTCAAGATAATGGGCGTCGCCTGTGGGATCGCCGGCATCATTGCCGACTTTCAACTTTGGTGGCCTTTAGGGGCGATCCACTTCAGGAAAGCGGGTATCGCGCCTGTTAGATCACTGGTACCACTGCCGATTCCCATTATACGTGATCTATCGTGTTGGCGGCGATAGGTTTTTATTGCCAGGCTTCAACAAAAATGGCCTGGCAAGATCTGCCATTTTGTGGAGAAAAATGACCGTGTCCTTGTGGCGCCACTGATTACAGCCTTATGCAGGAGGAGGGCCCTTCCTGTCCCGTTGGTCTGGCCTGGGAGCAGATAAAACCGCTTGTATGCAAATGACCTTGTTAGGTAACTTGGTGTGTTATATAAAACACAACTTTGATGTAATATCAAATGTACCCTTGCTTTTGAATCAATGAAAGTTCATCGTCTGATCATCTGATTTTTGCTTACTTTCACTGAGAGTTCGGCCATAGCTGGGCTAAACTGTGTGCGGAGCTAAGGACATAGTCCTTCCTTCGAATGATCTTCGCGAGACTGGTGTGTATCGCGAGCAGCACGCTTTTTAGAGGGCTAAGGTAGGCCTTTCAGCGAAGCCCTTGAAGGATTATGCGAAGTCCGCACTTTTGCACTAGTGCGAAGTTAACTCTTAGTAGAGTTGAACCGGCGCTTCTCGGGAAGGCGCTTCGGGCGCTGTTTCGAATTAATTCGAAACGGCGGCATGGGCCTTTTTTCGAGGCCTCGTTTCAGGCGCTGATTGTCCTGTAAAAGCCCGATTGGGCTGAATATGGAAGGTCTCCCTTTTTTCAGAGAACTTTCTCTCTCTTCCTCTTCTTCTTCCCTTTCATTCAGAGATCTTTGAGGACTCTAGCAACTCTTCAATGGCGCCCAAAAGACGAGCGGGAAAAGAAGTGGCGACTTCTACAGCGGAGGGCCTTCCTCCTCCGGTCATCGAGCGACCAGTCACCGGTAAGGAATTTTCCTGTCTGATTGGAGACCGAGGTCTCTTTTCCTTTGGAGCCGATCATTTGGCTATTTAGGACGATCGAATGGGTTTTATCCTCATTAGGGAACTCGTTTCCCTGAACTTCCCTATTTTCCTTGCACCAGGGAAGTAAGAACTGAACAGTTCTTCTTTTAAGCTTTCGTAGGAAGCCATTGCTTGGGCAATCTCCATCCTGTTGAGGAACAGGATGTGGGTCGTGTTCCTTCAGTCGTGGCCACGAAGGATGACCGTTGCCCATGATGTCTTTCTAATGACGTCAGCCCTTAGGGCTATGCCACTTCCTGCTTTAAGCGAAGTTGGCGCTTTGGATATTTTCTGCAAAGATGCAGTCTTATGAAGTGAAGCTTTTTTCAAAGCTATCGCCTTGCAGGCCCTGCTTGCTGGGCGAGGCTATGCCTTAGTGAATTTTTATGCTTTCGCATCCACTTGATTCGTGAACTAATCATAGCTCAATTCTGTTTTTGCAGTACATTACGCCTCCGGCCTCCAGAACAGTCTGTTTGGTCTAACCAGTCGAGCGGGCGGAAGTATCAGCTTGCAGTTCTATGGGCAGGCTTCATTGTTCAGCGAGCCGAGCTCCCTTGTACGGGATACGCTCATCCAGGACGGTCGTCCGCAGGCCATGCGGAGCATCTTGACTACGGCTCCACTTGAAGATATCGACCGTCAGGCTTACAGAAAGCCTGACTTCATGTTCGGGGATGCTGCATCTGATCCCGATCGCCAGCTGCAGGCCGGTGAAGGCCGGTGGATTTTCCAGTTGGACGGCGAGGGATTCTATCTCCCGTCCACTAAGCGACATTTCGCTTTGTCTTCCTTCGCGAGCGCGACTCAGGCTCGGAAGATGGCTTGGGGCGTGAGCCTAAATGCCGAGTCTGTAAGTGTCGGGAGGTTGACATTCCAGTCCGGCTATTCGAGGGCTGGCCATTCTCGTAGCATAATGGGGCTATACCCTGGGAAGGTATCGCGGGACCTTCCAGTAGGAGAGAACCCAGCTGCGGCGCCGACCTTTGGCACTCAGTTCTGCGAAGTTGACGGGAACTATCCCGCCACCGATTTCAGGACTCCCGGTTGGGTCCACCCTCCTAGATCGTGGTGGGCGGAGTTGACCAACTATATCCTCACTCATTTTGAGGGGGACTTAGAGAGGTTAAACCTCCATGAGGCCGTCAGGGCGACCTGCTACGGTATCGAGATGAAGGTGGCGTGCTTCTACGCCATCCTTGAGTTGTACTGCCCGGCCTCGGGGACTTTCTTCACCCCAGTTGGTGAGTTGGGCATGGCCCTGCACGAGATGCGGGAGATCTCTGCTTTGCCCTTGGGTCTCTTCCATACGAAGAGTACTTTCCCTGTGAGGCGGAGTTGGCTATTCTGGAGAAGCAGGAGCCTGCTCTGCTCGAGACATATCGGGAATTGATGTGCCATTTGCACATTTGCTCCAGCATCCACACTGGTGGCAAAGGTAGCTCGAAGAGCTTGAAGAGCTGGGGGAATTACTTGTTCCCGGATATGACTAGTGCGCCTGAGGCAGCTCATTGCGGAGTTGCTGAAGAAGACATCTTGGCAAGGATGGAGGTGCATGCTGAAAAGGACATCGTCGTGGCAGAAGATGATGGTCCTTTCGGGAAGGGTGATGTTCTTCGGAGCTTTCACCATCAGGCCCGTCGGCCTATGTCTCGCAAGGCGTTGCTGGCCGGCTTCTTAACCATCTGGTTAAAGAAGTGTGTCGTGCCTTCTTCTTCGGGTGACATCGTCCACCCGAATGTGCTGCTGCTTGCCGTCCGCTTGGTCCATGGCCACCGTCTGGGTCTTCTCCCGGCCATGGTGTATTGTATTCAGAGGGGCCTTCGTGCACTGACGGAGGCTTTCGGCAGGCCAATGGCGTCAAGGCGAGGGAAGGGTGCCGTCCTGCCTTGTGACGGACCCAATCCTAGGGTAGGTTTACCGTACACCTACTTGATGGCGTGGTTCGCCTTGCACTGCCCCAGTTTGATTGGAGCTGGGGAAGACCCTCCGCAGGGTGTTCAAACGGCGCTTCTCCGTCGCTTTGAAGGCCGTTCGTGGCAGAAAACTTATGTGGCCGAGGCCCGTAAGTTAGTGCGTCGTTATGACGCTTATAGCCTGTTCCGTTGTTTTCCTCGCCTGCGGGGTGCAGGATACAACGAGGAATTCCATGATGTGGAGTCAGGTCGGTCTCCCATGAGTCGGGGTGTTTTCGAGTGGCTGGTCTGTATCCGGCCCTCGCATTTGCTGTACAGGAGTGGGGATACCTGCTACCTGGAGCCCTACGTCCCGAGCCGGTTTGCCCGCCAATTTGGGTATGACCAGTTGTATGTGGGCAACCCCAATCCGGACCTGGCTTTCATGGGGAGCCTCATTGATGGGGCTCGTGCTTGGCGGTTTTTCACCGCGGATGGCACTGGAGCGTGGCTACGCACGTCGCTGAGGGATCCCGGCCTTTGGACGACCCTGTGTTTCTGCCAATGGTATGCGGCTTCGAACTCCACACCTGCTGGGTTTAATGCCAACCGTTCGGGTGTGAAGTTAATTTCTCATCGGATGAGGCAGAAGGCTTCTGATAAGATGGAGGGCAAACGAGTCCGTGTTCCTGGCATAGAGGAGTTCATCGCTGTAGATGACAGCGGGGCTTCTGATGCAGGGAGCCCTCGCTTTGAGGTAGGGACGAGGGCTGATGCCCATGAAGCTGATATTCGTGAAGCCGGGTCTGGTGTAGTGGGGACAGCTCCCTCACAACATGTGGAGGAAGTGGAAGAAGAGGACTCTGATGTCCACTTCAAAAGGAAGCGTGGGAGTGGATCCCGTAGGAAGTCGTCGGCGAAGAGGCCCCGTCGCCAGACTCCTACCATCGTGGTAGAGGGTGAGCCCTCTGCTGCGCCTCCTTCTGCTGCTCCATTAGTGGCTGAGCCGTCGGTTGCTGAACCGACTACTGGTAAGATTGGCCCCTCATCTAATATGCCTTCAGCGTACTTTAAATAACTCATCATTTGCTTTTTGTTGCAGGAGCTGAGGAGCATGGGGAGCAAGGGGACCAGTATAATCCTCTATTCGCTTATGGAGCTGCAGCTGGTTCCTTTACTCGCTCGGAGGAATCTGGAGGTGATGCGGCCGACATTGGCCTCTCGGGCGCTGGGACTTCTAAAGGAGGTCCTATGGCATCGAGCTCTATCGGGTGGTCTGCGGAGGAATCGGCGAGCAGGCCGGCTATCCGCGTTGATTCTGGCAAGAACTTCACGATGGAACCCCTAGAGACTGATGAGGCTGACGAGGTAACATCAGCCTTCGGTAAAATGACGACCTTTTGATCTCCTCTTGTTTACTGCATCTGCTTTTGACCATGGCTTTGTTGCAGGTGTTCGGCCTCAAGATGCGTCGGCTTTGAAGGAGCCGGAGACTTCCCCTGGAAGGTCAGAGGGTGGGTTGAGTGCTTCGTCCACGGCGGATGTTGCCATGTTGGACGTGTTGTATGGCGACTTGCCTTCTTATCAGCCCACGTCAGCTGAAAGGCGAGAGGCTGAAGGGGCGGCAGTCCCAGAGGTATCCTCACTCCCAATCACATCACCGAGTGAGGTACCGGCAATTTTGCCCAGTGCGGGGCTGAGGGTGATCATGGACCCTAGTTCCCCGACTTTGATTGTCGAGCCTGCTGCTCAGGAGGTGGTTGCCAATCCTACCTCTGCGGTGGCTGGCGTGCTGGTGTCGCTGAGGACTCCGCCGCGGTCACCTTTGGCTTGCCCTGCTGCTGTTGATGTTCCCGCTTCTTCTTCTGCGGCTGTGTCGACTGGGTTGGTAGATTGCTCCGAGGTTGTCTCAAAGGTTGATGAAGCTGAGAATGACTTCATCGGTAATCTGGTCGACAGCTTCTATAACAGTTTGGAGCAGACTATCGGTCTAGTCTTGAAGGGCTCGCCTGTGCCATTCTCGAAGCTGAAGATGGTCCTCTCCCGTGGTATTGAGTGTATCTGGGACTTTGAGGGGTACCATCAAGCTGCTGCTCTAGAGCTCCTGGTAGATGACCTTGAGAGGGACGTGGAGGAATGGCGCCATTTCCATCGTTCAGACGCAGCATCTTTGGCTGATGAACGGCTCACACGTCTTGTCGCCCAAAGGCGCGAGGCTCAGCTCGCCACTCAAGTGGCTGCTGAGGCTATCTCTTATGACTTGAAGTCCTTGGAGGCAGAGCAAGCAGAGGTTGGGAGTGCAATTGACGCTTCCACCAGTGCTCTTCTTGATGCCGAAGATAAGGTTAAGAGGGCCGAAGAGATGATCCGGAAGGCAAATCTCCTCTTATCCAAGGCTACACAGATGCGTCATGAAGAGTCTGCGCGGCTTAAGCAGCTCAGGGCTCGGAGTGAGGAACTGGCGCGGCAGAAGTCGTTACAGAGGGCGACTTTGGCGGAGGTCGAGGCTCGTCTGGCTCAGGCGGTGGACTTCGATGAGGATGAGCTGAGATCACAGGCGCTGGCCCAGGCTGCTGATGACAGGAGAACGAGGCTAGCTTCGCTCGGGGATCGGATTCGATCTTACCATATACGCCTGTAGGCCATTGTATATGCTCCTCCATGTATCCCATCTTTTTGGCTTTAATAGAAAATTTTCCTTTTGACTTCTGCTGTTTGGATAATGAGACATGACTGTCTGTTGGTTCAGAGGTCGCAATGACATAACCAATTGAGATGTTGCCAGTCTCGAGGTTAGCCCATTGCGGGGCTAAAAGGGGAGATACTTGCCTTTTGTAAATGTCAGCAAGCATCGAGATTGAGACTTAGCTGTCTGCTGGTTCAGAGGTCGCAATGACATAACCAATTGAGACGCCGCTAAGCTCAATGGTAGATGAAACTTGGCTATCTGCCAGTTCAGAGGTCGCAATGACATAACTGGTTGAAAAGCCACCAAGCTTCAAAATAGGTGATACTCGTCTTTTGTAAATGTCGACAAGTATCGAGACCTGTCTTTTGTAAATGTCAACAGGACTCGAGGTTGAGACTTAGCTGTCTGCTGGTTCAGAGGTCGCAATGACGTAACCGATTGAGATGCCACTAAGCTCAATAGTAGATGAAACTTGGCTATCTGCCAGTTCAGAGGTCGCAATGACATAACTGGTTGAGAAGCCACCAAGCTTAACAATGAGTGATACTCGTCTTTTGTAAATGTCGACAAGTATCGAAACCTGTCTTTTGTAAATATCAACAGGGCTCAGGATCGAGACCTAGCTGTCTGCTGGTTCAGAGGTCGCGATGACGTAACCAATTGAGACGCCACTAAGCTCAATAGTAGATGAAACTTGGCTATCTGCCAGTTCAGAGGTCGCAATGACATAACTGGTTGAAAAGCCACCAAGCTTCAAAATAGGTGATACTCGTCTTTTGTAAATGTCGACAAGTATCGAGACCTGTCTTTTGTAAATGTCAACAGGACTCGAGGTTGAGACTTAGCTGTCTGCTGGTTCAGAGGTCGCAATGACGTAACCGATTGAGACGCCACTAAGCTCAATAGTAGATGAAACTTGGCTATCTGCCAGTTCAGAGGTCGCAATGACATAACTGGTTGAGAAGCCACCAAGCTTCAAAATTCGGATTGGATTTGGAAAAGGTCTCGTCTTCTCGGGGAGAAACGAGGAAATCACTGTCATAGGTTTAATGTTAACGTAACAGCGGAATATGTGTGGTCCTACCATTCTATAGATGAGAATTGGTAAGTGACTTTGGAGGTCTCGCTCTCATGAGGAGAAATGAGGGGACTGCTGTCATAGGTTTAATGTTAACGTAACAGCAGAATATGTGGTCTTACCATTCTATGGATGAGAATTGGTAAGTGATTCTGGAGAGGGAATCAAGTGGGAGCAGATCCCTTGAGATTTTAAGCAAACCCCCAGCCACCAACAGGTTTGATATGCTTGGAGAAAGGGAGAGGCTCTCTTTGTGCGCATTTCGGACGCGCGAATCTCGATCAGAGGTGTAATGTTAACTTGATCGAGAGAAGGATCCTCGATTAAGGATAATACTTCTTTAAGAATTTGCCATTGATCGGCATCATGAGTAGGTCGCCATCTGCAGTTGTAAGGCGGTATGCTCCGTTTGAATAGACTGTCTCTATCACAAACGGTCCTTCCCATTTAGGCTGAAATTTGCCTTTGGTCTTGTGCGTCATGATCATCGGTCGTCTGACGGCTAAGACCAGATCTCCTTTCTGGAAGGTTCTTTGCTTAACCTTCTTATTGAAGGCTTTTGACATCCGAGCCTGATATAGCTCGATGTGTTGCTGAGCTTGCAGCCGCTTCTCGTCCAGGGCTTCGAGCTCTTGAAGACGCAGGCGATCATTGTCTTCTGATGTCATTTTAGTAGTCAGGGCTACTCGCAATGATGGCACCTGGATTTCCAATAGGGATGACTGCTTCGCACCCATATACTAGGGAGAAAGGCGTATTGCCTGTCGGTGTCCGAACCGTAGTCCGGTAAGCCCAAAGGCATTCACCGAGCTTTTCGTCCCAATCTCGCTTGTTCGAGGAGACAAACTTCTTGAGCAGCTTGATGATTGTCTTGTTAAATGCTTCTGCTAAACCATTGGCGGCAGGATTGTAAGCTGTTGAAGCCATATTCTGAATTCGATATTTATCGCAGAACCGATAGAATCCTTGGCTTATGAATTGAGGACCATTGTCGTGGATGATCCGCCTGGGGACACCAAATCGATGGATGACATGGTGTTTGATGAAGCTAACCAGATTGGAGGTTTTAACTTCGGCCAACGGTGTGGCCTCTGCCCATTTTGAGAAGTAATCGGTTATTGCCAGGATAAACGGTGACCTCTTGCCGAAGAGGGACTGATTGGCCCTACGACATCGATTCCCCATGCTTCAAATGACCATGAAGCAACAGTAGGGTGGAGCAACTCCGAAGGTTGGTGTATGAAGTCTGCATGGACCTGGCACGCCTTACACCTTCGTGCATATTGGGTGGCATCGGCCATCATGGTCGGCCAGTAGTACCCAAGTCTGTGCAGCCTGTCTTTAAGCTTTGGACCCGGCTGGTAAGCTCCGCAAATGCCATCATGTGCTTCTTTAAGCACTTCCTGTGCCTTTGAATGGGAAAGGCAACGGAGGAGGACATCGTCATATGAACGACGGTAGAGTGTCTTCATAGTAGGATCATAGTAGAAACGGAGCGACCTTCGTCTGATGGACGCCGCTTCTTTGGGGTCGTCTGGAAGCAGACCGTGCAGAGCGTAGTCAATGAGAGGGAAGCGCCAATCCCTCAGCTCAAGATCCGTGGAGATATTATGGACCTCTTGGATCCTTAGAATATGCTTGGAGCATACGAGATGCCGGGTTGCGACTGTGAGGTGATACTCGGTGTCGGCCGGTAAAGCTAGCGTTGTTGCTAATGCAGCGAGGGCATCCGCCTTGGTATTTTGAGATCGGGACACATGCCCGATGTAGAAGCCTTCAAATAAGCTAGCCAATTCGATGGCTGTATGATAATAAGGCACCAAGTCTTCATGGCGGACTTCATATTCGCCTTTGACTTGACTGATGACCAGCTTTGAATCGCCGTAAGCTTCGAGGTAGCGTACCCCCATTCCCTGGGCGAGCTGGAGACCGATGAGCAGAGCATTGTATTCTGCTACATTATTAGAGCATGATTCTGTCAAGGAGAATGCTCTGGGAAGGATATGATCCTGTGGGGAGATGAACACAACCCCCACTCCGGCAATAATCTTCCCTTTGGGGCCCATCCGCGATGCTCCGTCGGAGAACATCTGCCACACTTCCTCTGCTGAGGTTGCATTAGACTCGAAGACTTCATCAGGGATGTCTTCGTGAAGTTTTGAATGTTCTGGAACTGGATGAGCAGCTAAGAACTCTGCAAGGGCCTGGCCTTTAACTGCCTTCTGAGGAGTAAAGGTCATGTCGTATTGAGACAACAGAAGTGCCCATTTAGCCAACCTTGAATTCAGCGACCCTGGCTTCGTCATGAGAAGACGTAAAGGGTTCACCCTGGAGATGACATGTATGGTTTGGCCAACCAAATAATGTCGTGTCTTCTGGACAGCGAAGACGAAAGTTAAACACTCTTTCTCAATAGGATTGTAGCGAGATTCCGCTCCTATGAGAGTCTTGCTCAGATAATAAATGGCCTGCTCATGGCCATTGTCGTCCTTCTGAGCGAGGAGGGCACCGAGGGAATAGTCCAGAGCTTTTACATAAAGCAAGAATGGTTTCCCTGATGTAGGGGCCACTAAGACCGGAGGTTTTGTGAGATACCTCTTAATGTCTTCATAAGCTTCTTGACAGGCTTGGTCCCATATGAAGGCAGTACCCTTTTTCATGAGATGGGTAAAGGGCTGGCAACGGCCCGAAAGATTTGCTATGAATCTTCTGATGTAGGCTAATCTGCCTTGCAAGCCTCGGAGCTCTTTGAGGTTCCTTGGTGGATGCATGTCCTGGATGGCTTTGACTTTGTCTGGGTCAAGATGAATTCCTTTTGATGTGACAATAAACCCAAGGAACTTGCCACTAGACACTCCCAAGAAGGATTTTGTCGGGTTCATTTTCAGCTGATGAGCCCGCATTATGTCGAACATCGTTCTCAGATCGCGAAGATGTTCATCTTTGCTGCGGCTTTTGACGGCAATGTCGTCAACATAGCATTCCACCGTCTTTCGGAGATGGTCGCGGAAGATCATGCTCATCGCCCGCTGGTAGGTTGCTCATAATTATAGGGTATCGCCACCCTGGATCTGGTGTTTCGGAAAACACCTTCTTCGCGCACCAAGACTTCATCTATGGCCGGGCTATAATCTGGATCTGGGGAGCCGAAAGGGGTATCATCAGATGTATGACCTTCCCTGTGTCGCTCTCGTCCTCTTCCGGTCATGTTGACGGACGCGAAGACTGGGCCTCGCGAAGCGCTCCTTTCATGATGTTTCTTTGTGGCATGTGCGGACAACCGGTCAAACACTGATTGACGGTGCGGAGATGCAGCCTTGATTGGATATTGCCGACAGCGGGCTGAATGGATTGTCACAAGTCGGCATCCTCTTTGACAACAAGGGGAAGTAGTTTGGAGAGACTCCAATTCCCGCTTGTTTGTCAAGAATTGTCGCAGGTTAGGCTCAACAGAGCCTGAACAAACCCATGGAGAGGCCTTTCTGGAGCGTACAAGGGATGATGCTCCGTTCTTCTTATCCCTGCAGAAGGGATTAGTACTGAATAGTACTTTTGCGCTAGCTTCACCGACGGGTGCGAGCTTAGTGCCTGATGAATTGGGGAGCGGAGCACGCTGTGGTGCTTTGCCCGCTATTCTGCTGCGAAGGGGATCAACCTCAGATAACACTGCGGTCTTAGCCTTGCGGCCGCGAACCCAGTGAATTCGTTGTGGTGCAATAGCTTCGCTTGTGAAAGCGAGGCTGACAAAAGGCTTTGCTGCCCTTGATTCAGGTGACGGTATGATTGCCGTCGTGACTTCATGGCTGGCAGCATCGTCAGGGCAGATGGGCATCTTACCCTTTTCTTCGCGGGAGAGGCGCAGTCTCGGCATGACTATACCGGGAGCTTTGGTTGAGGACTCCTGTTTAGGCTTCCATATCAGCCTTGACAGGGGTCTTCTAGGTTCGCAGGGAACCTGAATAGCCACAAGCGGGGCTGTGGGGTGCTGGCAAAATTCTGCCTCTGGTTTCTGATTTGAAACCGTGGTCATGAAGACCTTCCTGTGCTTCCGTGCTCGAAGCGTCAGGCCACCCCCAGAGAGGACTTCTTCAAATCTTCCTTGATCGATCTGGATAACCAGGTTCTCAAAAGTGCAGGATCTGGGCTGCGGGCATGTTTCCTTGTTGCGCCAGAGAACTGCGGTAGGTTTGTAGAGAACCTTTTCCGTCTCCGCAGAGACTTTGCTTGAAGATTTAGCCAGAGAAGATCTGGCTACACCGGCTTTTCTGAATTCAGAGATAGACCCGAAGGTCTGTTCGTCGCATTGCGACACTTGATTCTCAGCAGAGGAGAATACATTCCCCAGCGGAGCCGCCATCTTGTTTTCCATTATGTTTGCAAAGGGGGAAAACTTACAAAATAAAAGTTTGAGGAGCTAAATTACAAGTATTCTCAGAAGATTACAAGTAGATCTCCTCAGAGATTCTGGGAAAATGTGCCGATAGGAGTCTGGTCAGCGCGCGACCACTTTGTCCCTTTGACGATGCGAGCGATGAGATTCCCTTCTCGCCTGGTTCCGGGAATCAGAGAATAGAGGATTGGTAGAACCCTCTGGCTACTTCTCAAAACCGCCTTCTGTAAGGAATTCCTTCTCGCCTGGTTTCAGAGATTCCTTGAGGAAAAGAGGTTGCTAGGGTATCGCCACCCTGAAAAGAGAAGTATTTCTCTTGAAAGGTCTCTGAATTAGAGAACGCACGGTGCGTTATGAAGAAGTCCGATTCTCCTGATCAGCAGAGGATTGATTTGGGAGCAGAAGCCCACTTTGATTGATCGCCGATCTCTGGAAGCCCTCTCTTCTGATGCGATCTCCCTTTTTTTTCCTTGTGCCCCTGACGGGCTATTTATAGGGAGAGCAAGGGTATAATCGTCCCCTTGAAGATTTGGAAACAGATTGAACCGAATCTGTTTGAATCTGGAAAGTAGCCTTGCTGCGAGCTAGGATAGCTTCTGCGGAGCTAGAAAATGGCAAGTCGGTCGATCTTTCCGATTTGTTTTGATCCTTTCCATCTCGTTGGAGGATTTTCTCTGATTCTCTTACTCGTTTCAAGAGAGTCAAGAGATTGCGGCAATCACCTGCCATATTTGAATCCCGATTGGATTTGATTAGATTGAATCCGATCTCATCAGGAGATTTGATTGGTCAAAGGTTGACCATAGCAGGCTGATATCGGAGCTGCCCGCTTTGAAGCTCATAGCGGAGCTAGAGGCAATCCTTAGCGAAATCCTGAAAAGAGGCTTTTCGGCGAAGCTATCAGTTAGCTTCCTGGCGATGCTCTGGATGATGCTAGCCTCTCAAACGAGGCTATCTCCTTGGGCTAATGTAATGCTAAATACTAGCATTTTAGACCTGCTGAGGTCTGTTAGAAACAATCCGGGTTCACTGTTCTGCTTGCTGGATCAATGGAGTCCAAACCGCTTCCTTGTCCCTTGGAGGTGGGTGAAAACTGGTCTTCA
This sequence comes from Agave tequilana, assembly GCA_038442645.1. Lineage (NCBI taxonomy): Eukaryota > Viridiplantae > Streptophyta > Magnoliopsida > Asparagales > Asparagaceae > Agave > Agave tequilana. The sequence continues at coordinate 92,392 of JAVJIF010005662.1, forward strand.
GCTCGTCTGTCCCTTGTCTTTTGTAAATGTCAACAAGTTTAGACATCGTTCGGACCAATGAGAATCTTGTCTTTTTAAGTGTCAACAGTCACCTCTGATTTCAGGCTCTCGATTCAACCACGGAGTCGAATCTTTCCAAGTGGATGACTACTCCCTGCATTAAAATCGTATAATGTTGTAGTGGTTGCAGACAACCGATATACTGGTATGCCAAGGAAGTAGAGGAGCCTTTTGGGTATGATGCTGAGTGCAGATCAACCTGTACCCTTTCAATGCATGTCGAACCGATGTATCCGGTTTAGTATAAAGGTCAATCGTGCTTATTATCCTTGAGAAGCATATCCTCAGCTGTGAAAGTAATAGCAGGTACTTTTGATTGTACATGATGGCATTCAGAGCAAGAGGGCTGAGTGTCACCCCTAGAGATTTCTGGCATATATGTTCGAAATGATTCTGAGTTAGCCAGTGCATCCCTAAGTGCTTCTCTTGTCTCTTTCGAGAGAAGAAGGAGCTTGTGTATGGTGATACGAGCTGGGATATTAGCCAGCTGGGCCAATATGTCAAAGCGAAAAGGCATGTTAAGTCCTGGGCCTGAAGGCTTTTTCAGGACATGGTCAAACCAGACTTCTTTCTGCTTCTCTTTTCCCGTCGTCGGGACCGAAGCCGGTGTGGGTATTTGTACTGACGTCGTCTTCTGTTGTGTCTCGTCAGTAACTTTCTCATACAGTTTTAAGTATGATTTTCTAGATCGAGTGCCTGTCGGTTGTGGTATATCGGCTTGCGTTGTGCAAGCATGCTTTTCCCCCTCAGAATCACTAAGAGAAGCTGATGTGAGATTACCATCATCCGACAAGATAGAGATAACATTACAAGATTTGTCCTTTGACTTGGATTTCTTCGAATCCCATTGTTCGTCTTGGGCAAGGTCTGAGTGTATCCACATGATTTCTCCTGTTTTCAATGTCAAGGGAACAAGACCCTTACTCTCTTGAGTTTTGGCTGAAGGATGTTTTACTTCTAGCCGTGCTTTAGGGATTGGGAAGGTCCCATCAGGAACTGTGACTTTTGGGGTTTTGCCGAACTCGAGGGTCACCATGTTTGTAGTGACTTTCTTTTGTTCTGATTTCAGAGTCAGAACTCTGGCGTCGACTAAAGCTTGAATTTTATCCTTGAGAACAAAGCACTTATTAGTAGGATGATGAACCATTCTATGAAAGAGGCAATAGTTGGGATCGTTCGTGCGTCCCACTTCATTAGGGCGTCGAGCATCCGGCAGCTTCAATTTGTTCCTTTGTGGAGTAAATGGAATATTGCGACCACTTGCTCGTCTTTGAAGATACTGTTTCAGAGGAAACTTAAACTCCTGATTATTGAAGCCGCTCTTCTTGGCCTTCGAATGAACGTCCCCTGACAATTTAACGGACATAGTCTCTTTCCCTTTGGCTTGGGAGGACTGCGCCATGTCGTCGCGCCCCTTATTATTCATACCCCATTTGTGAAAGTACACCTAGAGGGGGGGTGAATAGGTGTAAGGCTAATCTATTGAGAAATGATGCGGAATTAAAAACTAAATGCAACTCACTTAGTGTAACCAAAGAAGGGCTCTGGACTATCTCCTCTAAATTCTTCTAAATAAGAGTTAAGGTGTTATATAAATCTCTCTTTGTTGAACACAAGTGAGGCACACAAACAAAACTAAGCATATAAATGATATGAATAATATGAAATGATGCAAGGCACAATATAAGAGAGAGAGAGAGAGAGAGTTTAGATATAGTGGATCAAACGCAAACACCAAGATATGTTTCGAGTTTTGAGCACCCAGCTCTACGTCCCCACTTCACACATAAGGATTTCCACTACAGCGTCCACACAGGACTTCCCACACAGGGAACCTCCACTGAGGATTTGGTCAAATAAAACTTGGGAGTACACACTCCTCTCTCAACAAATACAACCTCCACTAGAGGCAAGGCACAACACAAATCACCTCTACACTTAAGGGATAAACACTTAGCCAAACAAATATCAACCTCTCACTAGAGGAATTAGGCTCAAAGCCACAACTCAACAATCACCTCTACACTTAGAGGGATATCAATCACAACCTCCACAATTACCTCTACACAAGAGGGATATCAACACAATCACCTCTCACTAGAGGGATGTCACAAAGTAAGGAGGATTTACAACACTTGGTGGTATCAACAACCACAAATCAATTTTCTCACAAAACTAGATCCTAATAGATAGGATAGATATAATAGCTCAAGTGTGAGAATAAAAAGTGTTTAGAAATGAAAACAACAAAGAAAAACACTTCGAAAAATTACAAGATAGATGTTGAAATAAAGATCAAAAACCAATTCTCAAATACTCTATTTTTCTTTGATTTTTTCAACACTTTAAAACAAATGAAGAATGATCTTTTAAACCCAAAAATTTTTTGAAAACTTGCTGTTAAACACTTGTAAAGATGAGAAAAATTGCTCTCTAAAAGCTTATCTAAAACAGCTCAAGAAATGGGGTATATATAGCCCCAAAAAAAAATCTGCCCGTTGGCAATCTGGCAAAGGACAAAACTGCCCTTATGGTCGACCGAGCGGTCGACTGGCCAACGGTCATAATTAAGACCGTTGAGCCACCGGTCAACCGACCGTCAACCGAAAACTAGAAATAGAGAGCAGAGCTCTCTGCCAGTCGACCGGGGCCATTTTTAGAGAGTAGAAGCTCTCTGGCGGTCGATCGACCCCATCGACCGGCCTCCCAGCCTAGGCTGCGTGCACGTTCTGTGCACGTTGATCGACCGGACCAGTCGACCGACTTCTGCCTCAGTTGACCGGTCCGGTCGACCGACAGACAGCCTGGTCCAAACAATATAGGGATTGAAAACTTGGGTTTTTACATTTGATTAAATCCCATAATATCACATAAGTTCCACAAAAATCCATTCTTATTAGTTCTTTGAAAAACACATATGTGTGAGTAAAATTCAACACATATTACAAACTATTTGATCTATTTTTGTGTTTTTAAAAATTTGCCTTAAACCAAAAACCGTATTTTTCAAAACTAGGATTTTGAAATGGAAAACCGTTTTCTCCAAAACTAATGCAAATACAAAAATATGATATTGAAATAACTTTTAAGCATGTTATATATGAATAGAATCCAATATACATGAAAGATATTATATCTATGTTTTTGACATTAAATTCAAAAATAAGTTTTGTTTAAATACAAAACTCCAAACTCATGAAATAGACTATCAAAATAAGTTTTCTAAATAGATGAAGCATAGATGTATATAGATCAAATCTAATATACATTAAAACTTGTAAACTTGTTTTGATTCTATCTATTCATGAAAACCATATATATGAAAAAACGAGACCGGTTAAACTGAAAACAAAACATGATACTTTAAAACAAGTGTATGTATTGTGAATTTGAGCATATCAATACTATCTAATCTTTAACACAAGATCTAAATCATAAACTAAACAAACCGAGGTCTTCTCGTAGAACTCCTTCTCTAAGTCGACTCAATCCAAAATCGATCTAAACGAGCTTGACTCCAACCAAGTGCTAGATGCGATCTTGACGCGCGAGCTCTTGAATCACCATGTGAAAGCTCCAAAATACCTTTGTTAAAGATAATCACCTACTAATATCTTGATCAAATATCTGAAACTAAATATCACAAGATTATTATTAAATAATAACTATATGAGTTAATCATCATCAAAACTAGAGCGAAGGGCCTTTGGGCCAACAATCTCCCCCTTTTTGATGATGACAAAACTCATGGAGTTATATATGCATTGATTAAAGTTAAGCTTTATAGAAGCTCCCCCTTAACTCATGCATAGCAATAAACATAAAGATATGTAATGAATGTTCAATATAGATATGCATAAACATGCATAAAACAAGAAAATGAAACAAACATGATCTTTGATACCAATGAAATAAACATGCTTTTGATACCAATTTTAAAATAAAAATGTTCTTAAATCTTGATACCAACAAAAGATGCTCTTGATACCAATGGTAAAAGATAACAAACATGCATATATAAAACGCTAAATTAAACAAACATGCATATATAAAACTTCAAATTTCTCTCTCCCTGTTTGTCAATTCATCAACAAAGGGGTACAAACACTAAAGACATAAATCAAACAATAAATATGCATATATGCGATATACATTCATGAAGGGGAAAGACGTGAAGTTAACTCTCCCGCATACATGTATTACATGAAAAAGAGATGACTAGACCCTAATCACATAACACATAATATACAATGTATAAAAGGAGATGTGAAGCTCCTCCTACACACGTGTAAGACATAGAGAAGAGCGATCAAACTTCTCAATATGAGATACACTCAACATGAATCTATATATAGAGAAGATGTTAAGCTCTCCTTGCATATAAGCAATACATAGCAAAATTTTTGAACCAAATTATGATACAAATTGAAAATAAACAAAAATTTTAAGATACCAAAAGATACCAATTGAAAATATCATGTAAACTTTTGATATAATTGGAAAATGAAACATTGTATGTTTTGATACCAATAGAAATATATATGTATTTAGAATCTTGATATCAATTGTAAACATCTTGTAATTTTGATACCAAAAGAAAATATTTTATAATTTTGATATCAATTGAAAGTGAAAGCCAAATATTTTAATGTAAACATAACTTATTTCAATATAGATACCAATTTAAAATGAAATATGATACCAATTGAAAAACAAACCAGCTATTTTGTTAAACAATTCATTTTGCAATAAAGATGCCAAATTTTAGAATAAAGCCAATTTAAGATTTTTGATACCAATATTGAAAATATTAGCAAATTTCAAATTAAAATATTTTTCATTAAGAGCATAGGAAATCAATTGAAAAAAATATACCAAATAATATCATTTTTCATCATAAAGAGTGGGAGTAAGATACCAATAGAAAATACAATCGATTGAAAACTAAAATATGAAGTTTTCTCCCTCTTTATGAAATACCAATGAAAATGAAGCGTAACTTTGTATAAGATACTAATTTGAAAACTAATAGTCATTACGGACTAAATCAAGCTTAGCATAACATAATTTGTGCTTTAAGATGTAAAGATATAGTAAGCACAAACAAATCATGTATATATATATATATATATATATATATATAATATATATATATATATATATATATATATATATATATATATGAAAATGTAAATACCATAGAAATTGATACTTTTTGAAGTTTTGAAGCATACATATATAGAAAACCAAAGATGAGTGTACAACTATGAAAATATCAATTGGGATACCAATTGAAAATATGATGAGGATCAAGTGTATAACTCATACTACCTCTCTTTCATGCACATGTTAAAATAGATTTTTCAATAAAGAGCATACAAGGCATGGTCGCCCATCCAACCGCCCTTACATGGAAGGGGTTTTCAAAAAATAGGATTTGAAAATATAACATGTTTGAAAAACTCTACCAAAATGAAGAATATGCAATTAGTTTTATGACAAACTTATAAACTAGTACGAAATCCTTCAAGGAAGGAATAAAATAAGAATATATCCATGAAAACATGAAAATCACACAATCATCAACACTCAAATAGCAATAAAGCTCATATAATCTCATGAAAATAAATCATGAGTAAACATCAAATAATGTGAGTGTACAAAGTCATGTAATCAACAAAATCATGGAACAAGGCAATTAAGCTCAATATGAAATTCCTTTAAAACAAATGAAAATTTAATTTTCATCAAAACAATATAACTTCAAGGCATATGTATGTTTAGTCTAAACTAGAAGTATACATACATATCCAAACACAATTGAGTCCATAATAGAATATTGCATGAAAAGCAAATGACTCAAGGTTATACATGTATATCTCAAAGTTTTGACAAAATTAGCATATACATGAAGTTAAAATATATAAAAACATGTACAAAAGGGAATACAAGCTTGAAATGCATGAATCATCAAAACTAGGCTATACTAGTATATCTAATGAGTACAAATGAACAATCAAGTACAAACATATAATAATCTATTTGTGGCTCACTAGTTGTACAAGTATATACACAAGTTTTAATGAAAGCTACATCTAAACATGTAATCAAAACATGAAGCATAAAATAAAACATAAATCAATAAGATCATTATGTAAATGCACATGTCTTAGATCTATGATATACACAATAGCTAAACAAGTGTGAGAACACAAAAATATGGATCCATATGAACATGAGAGTATCTCAAATACTATACATGTATGTCAATAGTCTAATTATTATGGCATTTAACATAATAATCATGACAAACATGAAAGTCAATGCATGTAAATAATCAATGATATGAAAGCATATAAACTAAATGGGAGTTAGAGATCGTTACCAAAACTATGAGGGCAAATCTCTAGGTCTCCAAACCAAGGTGGTCCTCCCACCAAACTTCTCTTGAAAGTGATGCATCCAAAATTGTCACCTTTAAGTTCGGAACGTATTCACCTCAAGGCACCAATGCCCTCACATCTTTCCGGTGAAGGGCTCTGGACTATCCTTTAAATTCCTCTAAATAAGAGTTGAGGTGCCATATGAAGCTCTCTTGGTTGAACACAAGTGAGGCACACAAACAAAACCAAGCGTATAAATGATATGAACAATATGAAATGATGCAAGGCACAATATAAGATAGAGTTTAGAGATAGTGGATCAACGCAAACACCAAGATATGTTTCGAGGTTCGAGCACCCAGCTCTACGTCCCCGCCTTCACACAGAAAGATTTCCACTATAACGTCCACACAGGACTTCCTACATAGGGAACCTCCACTGAGGATTTGGGCAAATACAACTTGGGAGTACACAACTCCTCTCTCAATAAATACAACCTCTCACTAGAGGAAAGGCACAGTACAAAGCACCTCTACACTTAGAGGGATAGGCACTTAGCCAAACAAATATCAACCTCTCACTAGAGGGATTAGGCTCAAAGCTACAACTCAACAATCACCTCTACACTTAGAGGGATATCAATCACAAACTCCACAATCACCTCTACACAAGAAGGATATCAACACAATCATCGCTCACTAGAGGGATGTCACAAAGTAAGGAGGGTTTACAATACTTGGTGGTATCAACAACCACAAACCAATTTTCTCACAAAACTAGATCCTAATAGATAGGATAGATATAATAACTCAACTGTGAGAATGAAAAGTGTTTGGAAATGAAAACAACAAAGAAAAATACTTGGGAAAATCACAAGATAGATGTTGAAATAAAGATCAAAAACCAATTCCCAAATACTCTATTTTTCTTTGATTTTTCTTACACTTTAAAACAAATGAAGAATGATCTTTTAAACTCAAAAACTCTTTTGAAAACTTGCTGTTAAACACTTATAAATGTGAAAAAAATTGCTCTAAAAACTTATCTAAAACAGGGCAAGAAATGGGGTATATATAGCCCCAAAGAAATCTGCCGGTTAGCAGTCTGGTAAAGTGCAAAACTGCCCTTCCGGTCGACCGAGCGGTTGACCAGCCAACGGTCATAATTATGACCGTTGAACCACCGGTCGACCAGCCGGTCGACCAGAAATTGAAAACAGAGAGCAGAGCTCTCTACCAGTCGACCGGGCGGTCCCGGTCAACCGGGGCCATTTCCAGATAGCAGAAGCTCTCTGGCGGTCGACCGACCCGGTCGACCGGCCTCCCAGCCTGGGCTACATGTACGTTCTGTACACGTCGATCGACCGGACCGGTTGACCAACTTCTTCCTCAGTCGACCGGTCGGGTCGACCGACAGACAGCCTGATCCAAACAATATAGGGATTGAAAACTTGGGTTTTTACCTTTGATTAAATCCCATAAAATCACATAAATTCCACAAAAATTAGTTCTTATTAGATCTTTAAAAAAAAAATATGTGTGAGTAAAATTTAACACATATTATAAACTATTTGAACCATTTTTTTGTTCTTAAAAATTTGCCTTAAACCAAAAATCGTATTTTCCAAAAACTAGGATTTTGAAATAGAAAATCGTTTTCTCCAAAACTCATGCAAATATAAAAATATGATATTGAAACAACTTTTAAGCATGTTGTATATGGATAGAATTCAATATACATGAAAGATATTATATCTATGTTTTTGACATTAAATGTAAAAATAAGTTTTGTTTAAATACAAAACTCCAAACTCATGAATAGACTATTAAAATAAGTTTTTCTAAATAGATGAAGCATAGATGTATATAGATCAAATCTAATATACATTAAAACTTGTAAACTTGTTTTGATTCCATCTATTCATGAAAACCATATATATGAAAAATCGAGACCGGTTAAACCGAAAACAAAACATGATACTTTAAAACAAGTGTGTGTATTGTGAACTTGAGCATATCAACACTATCTAATCTTTAACACAAGATCTAAACTATAAACTAAACAAACCGAGGTCTTCTTGTAGAACTCCTTCTCCAAGTCGACTGATCTAAAACCGATCCAAACGAGCTTGACTCCAAACGAGTGCTAGATGCGATCTTGACGCGCGAGCTCTTGATTCACCATGTGAAAGCTCCAAAATACCTTTGTTGAAGCTAATCATCTATTAATATCTTGATCGAATATCTGAAACTAAATATCACAAGATTATTAGTAAACAATAACTACATGAGTAAATCATCATCAAAACTAGAGTGAAGGGCCTTTGGCCAACAATTTGCCTTTAGGGGTAGATGGTTCAAACTTTTTAGCCGACTTTCAGCTATCTCAGCTTGCTTGACTAGGTCCTTCTAGGAATGGGCTTTGATAGCCCCCATACGAATCTTTACTTGGTCCAGAAAGTTATGCCTGCATGTCTGCAAGAGCATGGACAATGGCATCCCTGCTGGGCACATTAGAGACAAGTTTTTGAACCGCTCAATATAGTCACGGACAGATTCACCCTTCCTCTTTACGGTAGAGAGGAGTTTGTCTATGGTTACCTCAGCGTCGTCCTCGTAAAAATGAGAAAGAAATCGGGTCTCTAAGTCAATCCAGGAATTGATAGAGCCTAGAGGAAGGCTTTGAAACCAGTCGAATGCTACCCCCTTAAGGGTGCCGATGAACAGTTTGGCCATAATTGTATCGTTATCTATAACGTTACCGGTCTGAGACCGGAAGTAATAGATGTACTAGTTTGGCGAGCTCTTACCATCATACGTATGTAATGTTGGTGGCTTGAACTTTAGCGAGTATGGTATTGAATCCCATTCCAAGGGGTAAGGACGGACTGCCCCTACCTTCTTTAGTTCATCCCTTTGGGCTAGGGATGCGATCTGAGATTGGATGCCTTTAAGAACTTCAGCATCCATAGAAGAACTTTCCTTTGATTTCTCAGTGTTGGGTTGTTCATCGTTATGATGTTCCTCTGCATTCTGATTACTCCCAGTATCATTGTTATTCCGGTTAGTGAGGAGTTGGGCGAGCATCTGTTGAATGTTGTCCAAGGCTTCTTGTTGAGCCTTGGAGGTTTGCTCCTGAGCTTCCAACCGTCGACGGAGGTCATCATTACCGTTATCAGCCATATTCACCGACACTCTATCTGTTCGTATTGAGCTGACTGTTGCTAAAGAGGCATACCCACTGTCTTCGTCCTCCTCATCAGACCATTGGAATAATCTTCTCATTGGTTCTGGTGAGGTTACTGCAGTTGAGGAGGATGGCTGCTCATAACTGTAGGGTATTGCGACCCTAGATCTGGTGCTTTAGAAGGCACCTTCTTCGTGCACCAAGACTTAGCCTAAGCCCAGGGTATAGTCCGGATCTGGAGAACTGAGGGGAGGAGAGTTAGCACTACGCGACGCTCATCTGCCCCTATGCAGTTCCTGTACCCTTCCGATCATATTGACGAATACAGAGGGAAGATCTGGTAGATTTCACGATACGCTCCTTTTGCGATGCTTCACGGGGGCCTGCACCGATAGTCGATGAAAGACTGACTGTCGGTTTGGAGGAGTGGCGGGGATTGGTCCTAACCGACAATGGACTGAGTAGACCATCACCAACTGACATCCCACTTGTTGACAATAGGAGGGAGAGATACCACCTTCTTGCTTGCAAGCTTTGGAAGTGAAACACAGGATGATGCCTCATTCTTCTTATCACCGCAGAGGTGATTGGCACTAGATAGTGCTTTAGCTTTGCTTCGCGGCTAAGAACTTTGGGAGCACTCTAAGGCACTGAAGCTGCATAAGCACCGCTATCAGCACCCATGGACAATTCCTTAGCTCCACTGCGAAGAGCGAACTTAACGCTTGAGGAGTCGGGGAGTGAAGCACGCTGTGGTGCTTTGTTCGCCACCTTGTTGCGAAGGTGGCTAGCATTGCTAGGTGCTTTAGTTTCAGCCTGGCGGTTGGGAATTTCGCACATACCCTGAGGTACTGGCGTTGTGCTTGCTATGCCATCAGTAACTTCGCTCGTGAGAACGAGGTTGGCACGAGGAGTTAGTGCTCCTGAATTAGGCGAAGGCATAGTTGCCGTCCTAGCCTCGCGGCTAATAGCCTCGGCGAAGCTACCAGACCAGGCAGGCATTTTGCCTTTGTCTTCGCGTGATAGGCGAGCCTGTGGTGTAGCTGTGCCTGAAGCTTCACACGGAGCTTTCTATTTTGATCTCCACATCTGCTTTGGAAGAGGAGATTTAGGTTCGCAGGGAACCTGGCTAGCCTCGCGCGAGGCTTAGAGGAGTTGGGAGGAGGCCCGTTCGGTTACTTGCCCGGCTAGGGCTGGCTTCTGCTCCGAAACCTTGACCATCGAGACCTTCCTATGCTTCCTTGTGTGGAGCATTAGACTACCTTCAAAGAGCAGCTCTTCAAATTTTTCTTAGTCAAAATGAATGACCAAGTTTTCAAAAGTAACTGGCTCAGGATCCTGACCTTCGCATTGCGACACTGTCTCCTTGTTGCGCCAGAAGACTGATGATTAGTCTACGATTATGCATTATTATATCACATTTCCCCACCGATTTATGAATAAATTGTCGGTCTAAATCGTGTTTTGGTCTCTATTATAGGTAAATCAAGAGTTTAAGGGCAAAGGAGTAATAAGAGCTTAATTAAACCCCTTTTAGAGTAATTAAATCTGCATTACTTGGAGACCAAGCAAGGGATCATCTAGAAGATACGTCGAACCTAGACTTTTGCGCACGTCAGACGAATATTCGGACGAAACTACCAGAAACGGGATATACCAGGAAGCTTCTAGAACCAACGGAGACATCCTGACAAAAACCAGGGACTTAAGGCCCTGGTATTGCTGCGAAAACGCGGTAATTGCCGCGTTTCTGCGGCAATTGAGTGGAACCACGCGTCAATTTTTGACGCGTGGCCCTATCTCGTCTTCCAGAGGGTCCTATGCTTATAAATAGCCCTACATTTGGCCAAAACGAAGGCAGTTTTCATTTTTAGGAGTAGGTTCTGATTTTCTCTATGTTTTAGGTTAGTGTAGGTAGGTACTTTTCATTCCATTTATCTTGTATTTTCTCTTCTTTTTAGATCTTGTAGTAGGGCTGAGAGATTCAGAGAGAGAGAGATAGAGAGGGATTGATGTAATAGATGGTGACAGTCTATGTAAAGGTGCCTCCTTTCTTCTCCAATGTAATCTCCTTCATCTTCTACATGATGTGTTGCTAACTTTTCTTCTCATGGCAATCTAACCACTAACCACTAACCATCTAACCACTTACTTGATAATCCACATGAATCGGGTAGCCTCTATAAGGCCTTGTTCTTGCAAGAGCCATTGATGGCTCATGATGATGGGTTCTAACATCTAACTTGTTAACTTGCTAACCAAGCTAACTCTCTCTTATTTCATGCTTCCTTCTAATAGTTTGATGATCTAATGTTTGTATTAGCTTACTCTTGTTGCAAAGTTTTTAATGTGATGAACCATCCATGTGCCATGCTTTGTATCGTCTCTTGAAGTTAAGGATTAGTGATGGCTGAGGATCAAAATGTGAGGCAACTATCAAGAAGAGGTTATCATGGTTAGTGGATCAATTAGTAGTTAGTAGCCATGAGTTTTCTTTTATCTTGTTTTAGAAATCAATTTCCAAAATTCTTTTTATCATTTCATCGGTGTTTTTACAATCCTCTTTGTTCACACTTGTTTCATCTTCTTTACTACAAGCTTCTTCTTCTTTTCTAATTTGTTTTCCAAACCACTTCCCTTTAGTTTTTCACATCGACGTTTTCATCGCCTTCTCCACCTACCACATTCTGGATTTCCTTTTCCTTTTCTTTTCACTTTCTTTTTCATTCTTTTAACAAAGAAGAACTGTTAACAAACAACGTGAATAAAAACTGTAAATGCTTCTATCGCCTCCCTTCCCAATGGATTCGACCCGTTGAGCCAATGCTATAACGGAAGTATCGAGGGAAACATTAGCACATTCGAGCTTTTACATTGATTTTACAAAACAAACATTTTGAGAGTAGGTTCTGATTTTCTCTATGTTTTAGATTAGTGTAGGTAGGTGCTTTTCATTCCATTTATCTTGTATTTTCTCTTCTTTTTAGATCTTGTAGTAGGGCTGAGAGATTCAGAGAGAGAGAGATAGAGAGGGATTGATGTAATAAATAGTGACAGTCTATGTAAAGGTGCCTCCTTTCTTCTCTAATGTAATCTCCTTCATCTTCTACATGATGTGTTGCTAACTTTTCTTCTCATGACAATCTAACTACTAACCTCTAACCATCTAACCACTTACTTGATAATCCACATGAATCGAGTAGCCTCTATAAGGCCTTATTCTTGCAAGAGCCATTGATGGCTCATGATGATGGGTTCTAACATCTAACTTGCTAACCAAGCTAACTCTCTCTTATTTCATACTTCCTTCTAATGGTTTGATAATCTAATGTTTGTATTAGCTTGCTCTTGTTGCAATGTTTTGAATGTGATGAACCATCTATGTGCCATGCTTTGTATTGTCTCTTGAAGTCAAGGATTAGTGATGGCCGAGGATCAAAATGTGAGGCAACTATCAATAAGAGGTTAATATGGTTAGTGGATCAATTAGTAGTTAGTAGCCATGAGTTTTCTTTTCTCTTGTTTTAGAAATCAATTTCCAAAATTCTTTTTATCATTTTCATCGTTGTTTTCACCGCCTTCTTAGTTTACCTTTGTTCCATCTTCGTTTCTATTTGCTTTCGAAACCACGTCTCTTTTGTTTCCTTCGCCTTTTTCATCGCCTTCTCCACCTACCACATTCTGGATTTCCTTTTCTTTTCTTTTCACTTTCTTTTTCTAGTTCTTTAACAAAGAAGAACTGTTAACATACAACGTGAATAAAAACTGTTAATGCTTCTATCGCCTCCCTTCCCTGTGGATTCGACCCGTTGAGCCTAATGCTATAATGGAAGTATCGAGGGTATATTAGCACATTCGAGCTTTTACATCGATTTCACAAAACACACACTTTGAGTGCTGGTTCCGCCCCGATCATCAATTTTTGGCGTCGTTGCCGGGGAAGGGAATGGTTTTGATATCACGTTTTTGTTAACATTGTCTTCTCTGTTTTGGTGTGCAGGACAATCTTTACAGGTGCTTAACATTGTAGAATAAATACTAGCTTTGCATCTCCCTGCTCTAGAAAGCAGGGCCCCAGCTTCTAAAGAACTGCCGCGCAAACGCGACTTTTACCGCGAAAACGCGGCCATTTTGCTATCATGGTGTATCTTGTTGTGCTGGGATGTGTTCATTGTAATAGCTAGTTGATCTGTATTATTACCTTCCTGCTTTGATTGCCTACACACCATAATAAATTAAAGAACTAAAATACGGTATTTGGACGCTTTTAAAACGGTTTAGACATTTGCATTTAGGCACGTGTCAATTCAATTCCAATATACTGTATTTTGTTCTGTTGTTGTGATCTGGATTGAGGTGTACATATGGCATTGCATATAGCATAGGACAAACACGTGGGTGATTTATCACTTTGTGTTATATTCTTGTCTATATTGCATACTTGCACGAATTGAACTTAAGGGCAAAACCTATACAAGATAAGGTGGGATTTCATCACCCTTCCTTAGCCTAAAAATCACCTCCCCACTCACACAACCCAAGCCCTAATAAAATTTGATAGACGTTGGTCCCTAGGGACATCTCGGACTCATTAAGAGATTGACCGAGGGTGGAACTTGTTTTGAATCTTACTCCTGTGAAATCGGTGTCTAAGGTTGGGGATTAAGAGGTTACGCCTCGAAGATACCGTGGTTTGGCGTAATTAAGGCTCGTTGCTCACGCACGGATACCTCTCACCGTATTTTGCCCCTACCTGACCGATTAGCTTGTGGTCAGATTCAAGCAACAACCTCCCCGGGTAATCGACCAGTTAGGAGTCGTCTAGGTCTAGGTCAACCATACTATAGGCTTGGTTTTGATTTTTTTTCTTTTCTTTTTGTGTGTTGTTTGATCTTTCTTTTTGTTTGTGATTGTTTGTGAAATGAAATTCAACAATAACAATTCTTTCGATACGAATATAAATCCATATTTCACACCGACCCCATTCGATTCGGATAATTCCAACCCAGTTTTTCACAACATGAACCAACCAAATACACGGGGTTGGCCTTATCTGAATCAATACAACCCATACCCACATTCTTATGACTATAATTTCCAAAATAATTTCAACTCGTCACAGAGTCAATGGGGATTCACTTCCCCCGAGTTTAATTTTCAACCTCCTTGTCCCCTATATTCACCTTGTCCATAATTTAGACAATGTTCATTCCCCAATTTCGCTTCCTATACTCCTTTTTCTGAACCACCAATTGAAGAAAAATTTGAGTTACAAAAGAGTATAGAAGCTAATCTACAAGAGGCCGAGCAACAACTTCAGAAAACATTGGCTTCTCCAATTCCACAGTATTTTCAAGAGTCTTACTCAGTTCCACCTCCTCATAATGAACAACCATCTGTCCTGGAAATGAGTAAGGAACTCTTGTGTGAGTCCAAGCTTCAATCTTAAAATATTTCTGACTCATATTCTTTCCAAAACCAAGATTCTTATACTCCCATTCTAGAGCATCCATTTGTAGAAAAATTAAGTCTAGAAAAGAGTATAGAAATCTTGCAGGAGTCTATGTTACAATATCAAAAATCATCTGCCGAGTCTGTCAATAGGTTAGAAACACAATTGAGTCAATTGGTTAGCATTTATAGGAATGAGAAAACTCTATCTTATCAATCTTTGACCAATTCAGCTATGCCAAACTCTATTGATCTGACCCAGGACTCTTGTCATTTTGAACATCAAGATTCAATTTCAGCACATCGATCTAAACTTGTCCAAACTTCAAATCCCATTGACATTTTGGCAAGTTATCCCTTTCCTGAAATTGAACTTGAGCATGAATATGATCCTGAACTTCCACTTGATAATTCAATTTCACTTCTTGATTCAATAATGACTCCGGTGTCTTCACCTGATTTTAATCCTTTTTCCGAGTCAGTATTGGATCGAGTGCCAGTCCATTGTGAAATTGAATCACAAATCATTTATGATGATCATATTGAACTTGACCAATTTCATACTTTTAAAAGTCCTATTGATAAATTGGCAAGTTTTCATTTTTGTGGAATTGAACTCAATGAGGAATGTGACTTTGATCCTCAAATTTGTGATCCAAATCAAATTCCTGAATCACTATTGACTCCTGTTTTGTTATCCAATTTGAGCAACATTTTAGAGTCAGTTTTGATTCCCATACCTGTCATTCCTGAAGTTGAATCACCAACCTTAGAAAGTCACATTCCATTATGGGGAAATGAATGTGGACTTGAGCTTCATCTTCTTGATTTGGACCCACTTCCTGAACCAATCTCGACTCCTGAACCTCTACTTGATTTAAGTCTTTTTTTTGAGTCGGTATTAGTTCCTGTACTTCCTGAGTCCAAATCAATCATTCCATTCTAGGACAAGGATCTTGATACATTTGACTCTGAAATTATTTTGAAAATTTGGAAATTAGATGGGGTAAAATTTTTAATAAAAATTATACATATAGACATCATATTAGTGGGTTGTATTCTAGAGGTCTCTGGTGGGTTCCTACGGACTCCACGCAAGAATAATTGGGTCGCATTTCATGGACCATTCAGACCGCCACCGGAATCACCACCTTGAGGTGATTTTTCCTTCCCTCTCTATTTGTTTCATGCATACATACATAACGATGCATTGAGGACAATGCATGAGATAAGTGTGGGGGAGGGACTAACATAGAGTTTTTAGATTTTCTTTCTTTTACACTTCTTTTAGGATACTTTTAGAAATCTTCCCTTTTGTAAAGGAATTTTCTCTTTCTTTAAAAACTTTTTGAAATAAGAGACAAAGTTTTGATCTATTTTTAAGAAAATAAAGATGATCTTAGAAATTAAGAAAGCCTTAATTATGACATCTTAAAGCTAGTTGAAATAATGGATCTTGTTTAAAATTATAGGCTAAGTATAAAAGATTGGGGAGATAATCTTATCTTGAATTTTTTGCCTTAGATAGTATGCACTTCACACTTACACAATTTTTGGGATGGAAACAAAGACCTAAAATGCCATAAAGTATAAATAAATAAAAAATAAAAAAAACACTTATTAAGTTGGATAACTATGCCTCAAGAAGCATGATTATTCACACCTAACGGTGATCATAAGAAGCAAATAATCCCTCTTAGTTTTGTGGCCTTGTTTACTTGAGTCCTTAAACCCGAGGGATGTTTTCTCATCTGATGCCATAAAACCGTCTGGTCTAGGAGTCATCGGTTATAGGCTCGCTACATGGGTGAACTAGAAAGCCTAAGAAAACTAAGGAAAGAAAAAAAAAAGAAAAAGAAAGAATATATATAAATAAATGGCTTGATGGTTAGAGTTGAAGTCCCTGAAATCTTCACTATCACAAAATGCATATTATTTAGGTTTTATGAAAGATAAAATATTCAATCTAATTTTGAATTCTTATCTTAATTGAAGACAAGATTTTGCATAGAGACTAAGTTTAAGGAAGAATAATTTTTGGTGGACTTATGACTTTAGATCGCTTATATTTTTGTAAAAATATTTTGAAAACTTGTCTCTCCTTCAAAATGTGTTTTCAACATACTAACATTTGTCTTCTTTCTTTATGGATTTTGTGGGTGCAATCCGCTGAAAACCCTCAGGAGACAACACTCCTCCTCTAGGGTAACCTAGATGTTTAACGGCTTGTTACACACGCTCAGTGCAATCGCGTCACCTGCGAAAGTGGTGTAATAACATTTGTAGTATAGTTTTCTTTTCTTGTTTTGCTCGGGACGAGCAAAAGATAACTGTGGGGGTGTGATTAGTCTACGATTATGCATTATTATATCACATTTCCCCACCGATTTATGAATAAATTGTCGGTCTAAACCGTGTATTGGTCTCTATTACAGGTAAATCAAGAGTTTAAGGGCAAAGGAGTAATAAGAGCTTAATTAAACCCCTTTTACGGTAATTAAATCCGCATTACTTGGAGACCAAGCAAGGGATCATCTAGAAGATACGTCGAACCTAAACTCTTGCGCACGTCAGACGAATATTCGGCCGAAACTGCCCGAAACGGGATATACCAGAAAGCTGCTAACCAACGGGGACATCCTGACAAAAACCAGGGACCTAAGTCCCTGGTATTGCCGCGAAAACGCGGCAAATGTCACGTTTTCGCGGCAATTGAGTGGAGCCACGCGTCAATTTTCGACGCGTGGCCCTGTCTCGTCTTCCAGAGGGTTCCTATGCCTATAAATAGCCCTGAATTTGGCCAAAATGAAGGCAGGTTTCATTTTTAGGAATAGGTTCTTATTTTCTCTATGTTTTATGTTAGTGTAGGTAGGTGCTTTTCATTCCATTTATCTTGTATTTTCTCTTCTTTTTAGATCTTGTAGTAGGGCTGAGAGATTCAGAGAGAGAGAGAGATAGAGAGGGATTGATGTAATAGATGGTCACAGTCTATGTAAAGGTGCCTCCTTTCTTCTCCAATGTAATCTCCTTCATCTTCTACATGATGTGTTGCTAACTTTTCTTCTCATGGCAATCTAACTACTAACCACTAACCATCTAACCACTTACTTGATAATCCACATGAATCGAGTAGCCTCTATAAGGCCTTGTTCTTGCAAGAGCCATTGATGGCTCATGATGATGGGTTCTAACATCTAACTTGCTAACTTGCTAACCAAGCTAACTCTCTCTTATTTCATGCTTCCTTCTAATGGTTTGATGATCTAATGTTTGTATTAGCTTGCTCTTGTTGCAATGTTTTGAATGTGATGAACCATCTATGTGCCATGCTTTGTATCGTCTCTTGAAGTCAAGGATTAGTGATGGTCGAGGATCAAAATGTGAGGCAACTATCAATAAGAGGTTAACATGGTTAGTGGATCAATTAGTAGTTAGTAGCCATGAGTTTTCTTTTCTCTTATTTTAGAAATCAATTTTCAAAATTCTTTTTATCATTTTCATCGTTGTTTTCACTGCCTTCTTAGTTTACCTTTGTTCCATCTTCGTTTCTATTGCTTTCAAAACCACGTCTCTTTTGTTTCCTTTGCCGTTTTCATCGCCTTCTCCACCTACCACATTCTGGATTTCCTTTTCTTTTCTTTTCACTTTCTTTTTCTAATTCTTTAACAAAGAAGAACTGTTAACATACAACGTGAATAAAAACTGTTAATGCTTCTATCGCCTCCCTTCCCTGTGGATTCGACCCGTTGAGCCTAATGCTATAACGGAAGTATCGAGGGTATATTAGCACATTCGAGCTTTTACATCGATTTCACAAAACACACACTTTGAGTGCTGGTTCCGCCCAGATCATCAGCTGAGTTCCCCAGCGGAGTCGCCATCTTATTTTTCATTGATTTGGATAATGAAAACTTACAAAAGTGTTCGAGGAGAGAAATTACAAGTATTTCTTCACAGAAAGCAAAAGAAATTTATAAGTAGATCTCCTCTAAGATTTCTGAAAAAATGTGCCGGTCGGAATCTGATCAACGCGCGATCACTTTATCCCTTTGACGATGTGATCGGTAAGATGATCGTACTGTCTCCTAATAGGAGTCCCTTCTCTCTTGGTTTGGGGAATTGGAGAACAGATGATCGGTAGGGCCCTCTTGGTAGGGATTCTGCTTCTCGAGCCAATCTTCTCTCTATCCTTGCCTATCTCTTCTCTCTCCTCTCTGTGTGCTCCTGGTAGGCTATTTATAGGGAGAACAGGGGTATAATCGTCCTGAAAATCTGATAACAAATTGAGTCAATCTGTTTTGTATCTGGAAAGTAGCCTCGCCGTGAGGCTAGAAACAGCTTCTGCGAAGCTAAGAATAGCATGTAGGGCTAATCCCTTGACCCACTCCGCTAAATGAGGGATACTCCCTTGATCCTCTCTAGTTAATTGAGAGATCTCCCCGATCTTCTCACCTGATTGGGAGAGTGAAAAGTGAAAAACACCTAGAGGGGGGTGATAGGTGATAATGCTAATCTAGAAACTAAATGCGCTAAATGCGAAAGCTTAAAACTAATTTTACAACACACTTAGTACAACCAATAAGTGTAGCCGAATTCCTCGTGAAGGGCTGTGGACTAACTCCTCTTGATTCCCCTTGAATGGGTTGAGGTGCTATGTGAAGCTCTTGTTGGTTAGGTATAAGTGAGGCACACACAAGCAACCAAGCATATAAGGATAAGCAATATGAATCAAATGCAAGGCACAACACAAGCAAATAGATATGAATGATATGACAATAAGAATTATGCTATGCACAACACAAATGTAAAGAGAGAGAGTTAGAGAGACAATGGATCAAACGCAAAGGCCAAGATATGTTTCGAGGCTCGAGCCCCTAGCTCTACATCCCCGCCTACACCACCGTGTAGGATTTCCAATCCACTATCTCCCACCGAGAGAACCTCCACCGAGGAGAATTTGTTACAACAATGGAGTACCGAACTCCTCTCTCAAATACCGCCTCACAACCGAGGGGTAGGCCCGTAGCCAAACAACCAATCCTCTACCGAAGAGGCTTACAACCACCAAGCTCCACCTCACACAAGAGGGAACAAACAACAATCTCCACCTCTACCGAAGAGGGACCAAACCAACAACCCAATCAACAACCTCAACCTCTACCAAAGAGGGAGCAACCAACAAATGAGGGTTTTTACAACAAGTGGTTACAAAGACCACAAACTCTCTTTCTTTTTTCACAAACAATATGATCCTAATAGAATAGGATAGGTGATAGCTCAAGTGTGAAAAACAAGTGTTTTGATCAAAGAAATACTCTTGGGAAAACACCAAAGATGATATAGAAATTTTAGCTCAAAAATGATTAGAAAAGAAGAGGATAGTGTGAAGTATTTGCACAGATATTATGTAAAAAGGGAAGGTTTAGAGTCAACCTTAGGTGCTTGATCACTCCACAATGTATTTATGTCAATTAATGTACCCTTTCCAAATCTCCGTTATAGCATGGGCTATACCGGGTCGAATCCTCAGGGAGAGCTTGCGATGGAAGCGTTACGGTTCGTAGTGAAGAAAGGCAAACGAAAGTTCTTCTTTGTTTTAAAAGAATAAAAGAATCATGGAAAAAGAAATGAAAGAATCGGTGGATTTGTGCATGATGGAAATAAAACAAAAAGAATATGAAAACAAGATTGGCTTTGAAAAGAAAACTAAAAGAATGAAAACTTGTAGAAGATTTTAAGATGGAAGAAAACCATGACTAGCTAACCTTACTACTTTGCTAAACTTACTAAACTCCGTGATGGTGAATGCGTGCCTCATGTTGATTCATCGGCAAAGATTTCTCTTGCGTGTTGGTCTAATTACTTTCCCACTTTAATGACGGGTGATCACTCTTGGACTTGTCTTGTAAACTCATAGATGTCATAGGCCTACAAGATAGACTTTCAATAATGGAATCAAAAGAGCGATACTCAAGGGATGCTAAGGAAGAAGATACAACATTCATTAATGGAAGTAAAAAGTTGTACAACAAATAGCATATGTTTGGTGATCCATCTCCATGTTCCATCAAGGCACTTGTTCTAAAGACAAGGCTCTAAATGAGGCACACATGAATCATATGGAGAATTACAACAAGAACTTGCCATGTATGAAAGTAACCCATCGGAGAAGAGAAGACCATACAATTTGCAAGATTAAAGATAGCAATTACCCATGAGTTAGTGGTTAGCAAGGTTAGTGGTTAGCTAGTCATGTTAGAAAGAGTTAGCTACTAGCCATTACAAAAGAAAAGCAAAGCATGAATTAAAGTGCAAGTAAAGTAAAGTTAGAATTAAAGAAGGCAAGTAATACTAGAAAATGCTCAAGTAGAGAGAAGAGAATGGATTAATCCTTGCTTCACAAGTTGTCACCCCTTGGTTTACACAAGCTTTCTCTCTCTTACAACTCTCTTTTGCAGAATTTCTAGGGAGGAAGAAGATCTAGAGCACTACAAAAATCCTAGAGAAAAATCCTACAAAATACAAGCATCTAATCTCTAATCTCTCCTCTCTCCTCCTCTCCTTTTTGCGAAGGCCCTGGTCCTGTATTTATAGGCCTCAGAGAGAAGTCTCCAGAACCCGGACAGGTGGCAGGAATCTGGGACTTAACAGCCCCAGATCTGCCGCAGATCTGCGGCATAGATTTGGAAAACGCGGCAAAGCTTGGTCCGTTGGATCCCAGATTTCTGTTGAGAATTTGTTACAAGTTTGTTAGCCACGTGGACCTTCTGGAAGAGTGAGCTGGCGCGTAGAATTCTCCAGATCCTGGGCTCAAACTTGGGCTCTCTTTTGGGCTTGAAATTAATTCCCTTTAATTATTGCTAATTAAAGGAATTTTGGGCCTTTTCTCCATTAGAGTGTGGACCTGCAAAAATAGAGAGAAGATGATTAAAAATCACATTTTTATTGTCAATATGCATGGGAATGATGTGGAAAAATATGCAAAATTAGATAACAATCACACCCCCACACTTATTCTTTTGCTCGTCCCGAGCAAAACAAAGAAAAGAAAAACTATACTACCAATTTTATTACACCACTTTCGCAGGTGACGCGATTGCACTGAGCGCGTGCAACAAGCCGTTAAACCTCTAGGTTACCCTAGAGGAGGAGTGTTGTCTCCTGAGGGTTTTCAGCGGATTGCACCCACAAAATCATAAAGAAAGAAGACAAATGTTAGTGTTTTAAAAATTCGTTTTGAAAGAGAGACATGTTTTCGAACTATTTTTGCAAAAATATAAGTGATCTAAGGTCATAAGTCCACCAAAAATCATTCTTCCTTAAACTTAGTCTCTATGCAAGATCTTGTCTTCAATTAAGGTAAGAATTCAAAATTGGATTGAATATTTTATCTTTCATAAAACCTAGATAATATGCACTTTGTGATTGTGAAGATTTATGGGACTTCAACTCCAACCATCAAGCCATTTATTTATTCTTTCTTTTTTTTTTCTTTTTCTTCCCTTAGTTTTCTTAGGCTTTCTAGTTTACCCATGTAGCGAGCCTATAACCGATGACTCCCAAACCAGACGGTCCTAGGGCACCAGATGAGAAAACATCCCTCGGGTTAAAGAACCCGAGTAAACAAGGCCACAAAACTAAGGGGGATTATTTGATTTTTTTGACCACCGTTAGGCGTGAATAATCATGCTTCTTGAGGCATAGTTATCCAGCTTAATAAGTGATGTTTTCTTTTTACCACCATTAGGCGTGAAGAATCATGCTTCTTGAGGCACAATTATCCAGCTTAATAAGTGATATTTTATTATATTTTTTTTATTTTTATGGCATTTTGGTCTTTGTTTCCATCCCAAAAATTGTGTAAGTGTGAAGTGCATACTATCTAAGGCAAAAATTCAAGATAAAAATATCTCCCCAATTTTTCTTACTTAGCCTATAATTTTAAACAAGATCTATTATTTCAACTAGGTTTAAGATGTCATAATTAAGGCTTTCTTAATTTCTAAGATCATCTTAATTTTCTTAAAAATAGATCAAAACTTTGTCTCTTATTTCAAAAAGTTTTTTTTTATTTATTTTTTATTTTTAATTTCTAAAAGAAGTGTAAAAGAAAGAAGATCTAAAAACTCTATGTTAGTAAACCCTCCCCCACACTTATTTCATGCATTGTCCTCAATGCATCATGATATATGTATGCATGAAATAGGTAAGAGGTAAGAAACTTTTATTTACAAAAAAGTGCAAAAAATTATTTACAAAGAGTATATACAAGTGTAACCATTACCTAGGCTTTTGGTCGTTTTCCTCTGGCCCGTTTCCCATCGTTCCAGTGCGTCTGCTTTCGTGAGCTCAGTTGGGAAACGGTTTGAATTATTTTAGCCCTAGGTATTTCAGATTCAATTGTTTATTATTATCATTCACCCTCATTCCACCACATTGTTCACTAAAAAATTCCTTATCACCACTCTCACTCTGAATCTCATCACTTCCAATGTTAAGGAAGTTCAGCTCCTCTCCATACAATTCTTCAAAACTAAGGTCAACATCCGGAAGTGTGCAATCAGTTAGCTGACCCCGAGTTGACTCATCTAGACACATGATCTCATCAGCAAACAGGTCTTCAAAGGATATATCAATCGGAGGTTTGAATACAGTCACAGTTGGTTTATTGAAAGTGAAAATATCTAAATCAACTTTCCCTTTTTGAAAGGGTACTCGGATAAGAGAATCACAAGATTGTGACTCATCTTTTGGATCTTCACCTTCTTCCTCACAATTGTTACTAATGAAGCTAACCTCAAATGTTTGATCTTTTGTTTTACGAGGTTGTGTGTGGAAGACATTGAGTTCATGAGTCATGTTACCAACGGTTAACCTCATTGATCCATTCCGACAATTAATGATGGCATTTGCAGTAGCCAGGAATGGTCGTCCCAAAATGACAGGAATTTGAGCCCTTTGATTGGAATTTGACACAGGTTTTGTTTCAAGGACTACAAAGTCAACAGGATAAATGAATTCCCCAACTTTGACAAGGACATCGTGAATTTCCCCCTTGGGTCTAGTGACAGAGCGATCAGCCAATTGGATAGTCATTTGGGTAGGGAGGAGTTCACCTAACCCTAATTGTTGGTACACAGAGAAAGGTAGGAGATTGATGCTGGCCCCCAAATCAAGAAGTACCCTATTGATGGTAGTCTGCCTATGATGCATGAAATGGTGGGGCTCCCTGGGTCTTTGTATTTAACAGGAATTAGACCAGTGAGCAACTCGCTAATGGTTGATGCTAGGAAGACTTTCTTAGGGACTTGTGTTTTCCTCTTCTTGGTGCACATTTCTTTCAAGAATTTGGCATATGATGCACTTGTTGTATGGCATCAAGAAGAGGGACATTGATTTGGACCTTATTAAACATTTCTCTTATGTTCTCCATATGAGCATTTGTCTTGTTATTTGTAAGCCTATTTGGAAATGGTACACTAGGCTTATAAGGTTGCTCATCTACCTTTTCTTTCTCCTTGGAAGTGGATGGCTCTGAACTAGAGGATGGTTTGTCAGAAGTTGGTTGCATTGGGACAGGAGGTGTTGGCTTTGGTACTGGATGAGATGGTGGACTAGAAACCTTATTATCGACTTGTTTTCTAGATCTCAGGGTATGAATAGCATGACATTGACTGGGTCCTGAATCTTCCACTTCATTCAAAGGGAAGTGATGTTTGGGATTTGGCAATGGCTGGCTTAGGAACATTCCATTTTGTCTCTCATCCAATTGCCTGATTTGGAACTTAACCTGATTCATATCCTGATGATAGTTCTTTGTAAAGGTTTCTAACATTTTCCTCAACTCTGATATTTCTGAATTATTCTGGGGTGGATGTTGATAATACGGAGGCTGGAATTGTGATTGGTAGTGTGGTGGGTTCTGATATGGTTGTGAATGTGGTGGACTTTGAGATGGATGAACATACAGTGAATTATGATTGAAACTGGATGTGTGAGACTGAGCATTATATGGATATGGAAGTGGTGGTCTATGATGCTCAGGACCAGACTGACTCCACGAAAAATTTGGATGGTTCTGCCATCCTGAATTGTAAGTGTTGGAGTATGGGAGTCTCGTAAATGCTGCATTCATGTTCTCCTGATATGATTGGGGCTGATACAAAGGACACTCCTCAAAGACATGGCTAAGGTCATGACAGTAGGTGCAACCCGGTTTGATCATAGGTGATGGTTTGACCTGATTTACAACAGAATTTCCCCTAGACTCAAGCAGTTCTATCCTCTTCATCAATTGTGTGATCTTGGCTTCTGCGGCTATAGAGGATTCTATGGAGTGCATACCAGTTCTGGAAGTGGTGGGAGTGGATTTATCAGGACATGACTCCCACTGAATGGTTTTCTCAGCTAGGGTTTCAAAGAGATCCCACCCATGATGTTCATCTTTCTTCAAAAATTCCCCTTGACACATGGATTCAAGGAGGGTTTTCGTTTGGTAATCTAGACCGTCATAGATAATTTGGCATAGACGCCATTTCTCTATGCCGTGATGAGGACACAGGGCTAGAAGGTCTTTGAAACGCTCAAGATACTTCCAGAAAGGTTCTTTTGGTTCATGCTTAAATTGCATGATATTCTTACGCATGAGGGCTGTTTTGTGGATAGGATAGAATTTCTTAAGAAAGACCTTAACAAAATCATCCCAAGAAGATATGGAACTGACGGGAAGATTGTAAAGCCACTTCTTAGCTAAATCCTTAAGTGCAAACGGTATGAACCTTAACCTAACAGCATCCTCGGTCAGTTGGGAAATTCTCATCATTTGGCATACCTCTTCAAACTCACGAATAAAGAGGTACGCGTCCTCAGACTCTAGACCATGAAATCGAGGAAGTGTATTAATGAATTGCGGTTTCAGCTCAAAGTGATTTCCATTTGGTTCGGGGAGAAGAATGCAAGATGGAAGGGAGGTGCGAATCAGATAAAATCGATCTTGAAGTGAGACGTTGTTTTCCATTGTGTCAAGTGGTTATGTAAGTGCAAGTGTAGAAAGTCTAACAAGTCTTGCAGAATTAGGATCACGGAACCACTCTTGCATATACAGTCACAAACAACGTGCACCGATCACACCAACGAAAAGAAAAAATAAAAATAACAAACAATAAAAAAAATCAATCCAAGCTTATCTAGGATTCCTGGACCTAGACGACTCCTAACTGATTAGACTGTCCACAGGAGGTTTAGTGTAGACTTTGACCACAAGCTAATCAGCCAGGAAAGGGCAAGGTTGGTGGGAGGTTTTCCGTCAAAGACGTTCCTTAATTAAGTAACCAGCAACCTTCGAGCTTTCGGCCCTCAATCCCTTTCCTAGATACTGATTTTGCAAAAGTCAATTTCCAACACTTTTCCCCCTTAGGATAATCTCCTAAGTGAGTCCGGATGTCCCTAGGGCCAACGTCTATCAGATTTTATTTACAAGCTTGGGATTGTGAGTGCTGGGATTGTGGTTTTCGGGCTAAGGAAAGGGTGATAAAATCCCCACCTTATTTTATTTAATGGTGATGCCCTTAGAATCGATTTTGTGCAAGTGTATGTAATATATAACTAGGATTCACTCAAAGCATGAAAATCAAACAAGAGATGATTCCTAGTCTACATGCAATGCGAAACGTACCTTGCCTCCAGCACTCTTCAACAGTAAAAGTATATGAATTGAAAAGACACGTGCCTAGAAATGCAAATGTCTAATCAATTTTTAACGTTTCAACCAATTTTTTACTGTTGTTTATTTAGCAGGAGTATGGTGAAGCATACAGGAAAAGAATTATTGCAGCAGATGTATTTTGCAGAGCTGGAAACCCTGCAGAAAAATTGTTAGGAGTTCACTCCTTGCCGCAGATCTGCGGCTTTTGCCGCGATTCTGCGGCAATTCAGAGGGATCCTGGTCTCTGCTTTCTAGAGCAGAGGCCCAGGTCCACTTATATGTTACTGCAATGCAAATTTTCCTGTTTCTTCACCTGTAACCTGCAACAGAGAAGAAAATTCGTTTAGTTTCTTCACTTGAAATCAAAAACCGTTGCTCTCCCCGGCAACGGCGCCAAAAATTTGATTAGAAAAGAAGAGGATAGTGTGAAGTATTTGCACAGATATTATGTAAAAGAGGGAAGGTTTAGAGTCAACCTTAGGTGCTTGATCACTCCACAATGTATTTATGTCAATTAATGTACCCTTTCCAAATCTCCGTTATAGCATGGGCTATACCGGGTCGAATCCTCAGGGAGAGCTTGCGATGGAAGCGTTACGGTTCGTAGTGAAGAAAGGCAAATGAAAGTTCTTCTTTGTTTTAAAAGAATAAAAGAATCATGGAAAAAGAAATGAAAGAATCGGTGGATTTGTGCATGATGGAAATAAAACAAAAAGAATATGAAAACAAGATTGGCTTTGAAAAGAAAACTAAAAGAATGAAAACTTGTAGAAGATTTTAAGATGGAAGAAAATCATGACTAGCTAACCTTACTACTTTGCTAAACTTACTAAACTCCGTGATGGTGAATGCGTACCTCATGTTGATTCATCGGCAAAGATTTGTCTTGCGTGTTGGTCTAATTACTTTCCCACTTGAATGACGGGTGATCACTCTTGGACTTGTCTTGTAAACTCATAGATGTCATAGGCCTACAAGATAGACTTTCAATAATGGAATCAAAAGAGCGATACTCAAGGGATGCTAAGGAAGAAGATACAACATTCATTAATGGAAGTAAAGAAGTTGTACAACAAATAGCATATGTTTGGTGATCCATCTCCATGTTCCATCAAGGCACTTGTTCTAAAGACAAGGCTCTAAATGAGGCACACATGAATCATATGGAGAATTACAACAAGAACTTGCCAAGCATGAAAGTAACCCATCGGAGAAGAGAAGACCATACAACTTGCAAGATTAAAGATAGCAATTACCCATGAGTTAGTAGTTAGCAAGGTTAGTGGTTAGCTAGTCATGTTAGAAAGAGTTAGCTACTAGCCATTACAAAAGAAAAGCAAAGCATGAATTAAAGTGCAAGTAAAGTAAAACTAGAATTAAAGAAGGCAAGTAATACTAGAAAATGCTCAAGTAGAGAGAAGAGAATGGATTAATCCTTACTTCACAAGTTGTCACCCCTTGGTTTACACAAGCTTTCTCTCTCTTACAACTCTCTTTTGCAGAATTTCTAGGGAGGAAGAAGATCTAGAGCACTACAAAAATCCTAGAGAAAAATCCTACAAAATACAAGCATCTAATCTCTAATCTCTCCTCTCTCCTCCTCTCCTTTTTACGAAGGCCCTGGTCCTGTATTTATAGGCCTCAGAGAGAAGTCTCCAGAACCCGGACAGGTGGCAGGAATCTGGGACTTAACAGCCCCAGATCTGCCGCAGATCTGCGGCATAGATTTGGAAAACGCGGCAAAGCTTGGTCCGTTGGATCCCAGATTTCTGTTGAGAATTTGTTACAAGTTTGTTAGCCACGTGGACCTTCTGGAAGAGTGAGCTGGCGCGTAGAATTCTCCAGATCCTGGGCTCAAACTTGGGCTCTCTTTTGGGCTTGAAATTAATTCCCTTTAATTATTGCTAATTAAAGGAATTTTGGGCCTTTTCTCCATTAGAGTGTGGACCTGCAAAAATAGAGAGAAGATGATTAAAAATCACATTTTTATTGTCAATATACATGGGAATGATGTGGTAAAATATGCAAAATTAGATAACAATCAAAAAACAATTCCCAAAACCTAATTTCTTTGAAATAAACAAAATACTTAAAACAAAATAAATGAAGCTTTTGGCACAAAAACTATTTTGAAAACTTGTTTTAAACTCTTTAAAAAACTGAAATTTTTCTAGTCAAAGGTCTTATCAAAATAGCCCAAGAGATGGGGTATTTATAGCCCCATCAGAAAACTAGCCGTTAGGCTGAGCTGTCAGCCTGACAGGCTTACGGTCGACTGGCCCGGTCGACCGCCAACGGTCATAAATATGACCGTTGGGCCATCTCGGTCGACCGCCCGGTCGACCGCCCGGTCGACCGCCCAGATACAGAGAGCAGACTCTCTGCTCCGGTCGACCGTGACGGTCGACCGCCCAGATCCAGAGAGCAAGGCTCTCTGGTCCGGTCGACCCGTCCGGTCGACCGGTCCTGTGCCTGCCAGACGTGCACAAAACTGTGCACGTCGGTCGACCGCCCGGTCGACCGGAGTAGTCTGTCAGCACAGTTCTGGGTCAGAACTGGGTCCGAAAACAATTTTAAAAATTCTTTTATCTTTTCTAAAAATACCTTAAAACTTGTTTTATCATTTCATATTGAAAAACAAACTTGTGATAAAAATTTCAAGACATATATCAACATATTCAAATCATTTTTGTGTCTTGCAAATTTTATCAAAAACTCAAACTTGTATTTTATCAAACTTGATTTTTCAACACATGAATAGCAAAGTCAGAATAAGTTTGTCTAGCAAGTTGAAGCATGTATGTATATATAGATTATATCTACTATACATAAAAACCAATTAAACTTGTTTTGATTAACTATTCATGAAAACACATATCAAAACCAAAACGTGTGTGTATTGTGCACTTGAGCATATCAACTATTCTAAACTTTACAACATGGATCTAAAACTCAATCTAAACTAAACTAGGATACCTAAGTCTTCTTCACGATCTTCCATCTTCAAGTTGACTTGATCCCAGACGCGTGATCCACCGAGTGTAAATGTATGATCTTGATGCTTTGGCATTGGAATCACCATGAAAAGCTTCTAAACTCCTTGTTGAAGCCAATCACCAACTAATATCTTGCTAATTGATCTGAAACTTAAAATCATAAGAATATTAGTAAACATAACTACATGAGTTAATGATTGGTAGTGAAAAGTGCATTTTTATCATAACATTTACCATCACATTTTCATATTTATTCATTTAATTCTGCACATTTACTAATATTTTATTATTTATTGTGTGCAGGCCTCGAAATATTAAAAAGAAATAATTAAAGCCTAAAAAGAGCCCAAAAGCCCACATTTAAAGCCCAAGTGCAAAAGTGCAAATACCAAATGTCAAAAGTGCAAATACACAAGGGCTAAAGTTGCAAATATTAAAGAAGAGGGAAGGATAGACTTCTATCCAACCCTAAACACTTGCAGGATGAGAATAAAAGCCAAAGAAGGATCACAAATTCGTGGATAAAAGATTTGAGATATAGGAAACTTGATTCCCAAGTTATATCCAAATCCAAAGATAAAGAGCCGAGATTCAGCTTCCAGAAGGAAACGACCAGATGGACGGACCAGGAGAAGCCACGCGCTAAAGCGCGTGGCCAGCCGCTACCACCAGGCCGCGAAAACGCGGCCCAAGCCGCGTTTCCGCGGCATTTCAGTCTTATCTGACTACGGGTTTTCGTGGAGGAGTTTGATCTGGACTCTACTTCCTTCTGCACCTATAAATACCCCCTGCAGTGCAACCGAGAAGGGTGCCCAGCGAACTACAGAGCAAAAAGTTAGGGTTTTTTTAGGCTAGTTTAGGTTTTTCTTTTTCCTTTTGTAATTTTTATTTTTATGTAACTGAGAGGAGAGGATATTTTCATGGGGGAAGGAGATCAGCTTGTATTGAGGTGACATCGATGTAAGTAGTCCTTTCCTTCATTGTTAATAAAATCAATTCGAAGTTTGTTTCTTTTTATTTATTATTCTTCTATTGTTATTTTCTTCTTGTTCTTCTATTTTGGTTCATTTTCTCTGATGTCTTGCAAACCGTGAGAACTAGTCGCTTCGAGACTGCTTAGCATTTTTGAATCTATGTTGACTCCGGTATCCTTACCCAATTTGGACCAATTTTCTGAGCCAACATTTATTCCCGAACCCATAGATCATGAATTGTGAGTCGGTGGACTCACGCATAATCATGTCTGCGATTGATGGTAATTGTTGCTTGGACTCATGCATACTTTTCATTTCCTGGATGGATGGTTTTCTATTCTAACTGGGTGGATCTGAGTATGACTCTTGGGAATATTGTGGACAAGGTGGATATGGAGGACAAGTCGGTTGAAAATTGGACTCGGGGAATCGAAACCCCATGAACTCTGTGAAGAGTTGAAAGTATGAAAATTATGGTCATAAGATGGGGGGTATGGGTTATATTCATTCGGATAAGACCATTCCGGTACACTAGGTTGATTCCCCAACTTTGCGATTCAGTTTCCATTTTTGAATCTATGTTGACTCCGGTATCCTTACCCAATTTGGACCAATTTTCTGAGCCAACATTTATTCCCGAACCCATAGATCATGAAATTGAATCACACATTTTTGATGATCATCATATTGAACTTGACCAATTTCATACTTTTGAAAGTCCTATTGACAAATTGGCAAGTTCTCATTTTTATGAGATTGAACCGAATGAGATATGTGACTTTGATTCTCAAATCTGTGATCAAGTTCAACTTCCCGAATCATTGTTGACTCCTGTTTTGTTACCCGACTTAGGTAATATTTTAGAGTCAGTTTTGATTCCCACACCTATCATTCCTGAACTTGAATCACCAATATTGAGTCACATTCCATTGTGGGAAGATGATTGTGGACTTGAGTTTCAACTTCTTGACTTGGACACACTTCTTGAACCAAGCTCGACTCCTGAACCCTTACTTGATTTAAGTTTCATTCCTGAGTCGGTATTTGTTCCTGAACCTATCATTCTTGAGTCCAAGTCAACCATTCTACCAAGTCACATTCTTTGTTGGACATAGGTATAGACCATGACTCTGTGATGATTTTTCAGGACTGGTCATGTAAAGGGAGTAAGTTTCAAGAGAGGATCTTCCATGATCCTATTCATACTGGGGATTGTAAACATATAAATAAAAAAGAGGTCAATAAAGGTAGGTCCCGTGAACTACCACATTATCTTGATTGGGTAGCAACGCTTGGCCCAATTAGACCACCACCGGAACCACCCCCTAAGGTAATTTTCCGCCTTCCCTTGTTCTTTTTCATGCATATATATTCATTCATACATTGAGGACAATGCATGAGAGAAGTGTGGGGGTGGGCTTTACTAACATACTAACATAGGTAGAAACTAACAAAAATTTGCTAATAAAAAAAATTTTAAAAAAAATGTTATAAAAAGGACAATATTTTGACTTATTATTTGAAAGAAATCTAAGTTAGTTTTAAGGATTAGGAAAATCATGATTAGGATTTCTAAAAACTTGGTCAAAATAAATAAATTGTTGAATTTTTAGGTATAGGAGGAGAAATTGAATAAGTAATTAGTCTTGATTTTTACCTTAATGAAATGTGCATACCCAATGCATATCTAGGATTCTAAGACAAAGACCTTTGTGCCTCATAAAAAAAATAAAAAAAATCACTAATTAAGCTGGATACATGTGCCTCAAGAAGCATAGGTATTCACGCCTAAAGGTGAATTATAAATAAAATAAAGTCCTTAATTTTGTGGCCTAGTTCACTCGAATTTGAGTCCGCGGGGTATTTTCTCACCTGGTGCCCTAAAGCCGACCGGTTTGGGAGTCATCGACTTTAAGTTCGCCACATGGGTGGATTAGAAAGCCTAAACTAAGAAAAATTACTTATATATGTACTAACACATTTAATAATCAATTAGTTAGGTATGAGGGCCTCAAGAAGCCTTCATGCTTACACGAAAGAGAATTAGATGAGTTATACATATTTTAAAAAATAATAATAATAATAATAATCATAATAAAGGGGCATGAGAGTCCAAGTTAAGGAATTCCTAGTAAAATTCATAAGGATGCATATGATTTTTGGTAACGAAAAAGACTATACAAACATTCAATTTTAATCCTTACCTAAAATGAATAACAATTCACTTTATTAAGACTAAGTTTAAGAATGAATAAAAATGAGGATCCTAAAAACTTATAGACTACTTAGTCTTTTCAAAAGTATTTCAAATATTTTTCCTTTTTATGGATTTTGTGGGTGTAATCCGCTGAAAACCCTCACGAGACAACACTCGTCCTCTAGGGTAACCAAGGGGTTTAACGGCTTGTTGCACGTGCTAAGTGCAACCGTGATTCCTACGAAAGTGAGTTAGGTTAGATTAATTTTTCTTTTCTTTTTGATTTTTACTCGAGGACGAGCAAAAAGATAAGTGTGGGGGTGTGATTGGTAGTGAAAAGTGCATTTTTATCATAACATTTACCATCACATTTTCATATTTATTCATTTAATTCTGCACATTTACTAATATTTTATTATTTATTGTGTGCAGGTCTCGAAATATTAAAAAGAAATAATTAAAGCCTAAAAAGAGCCCAAAAGCCCACATTTAAAGCCCAAGTGCAAAAGTGCAAATACCAAATGTCAAAAATGCAAATACACAAGGGCTAAAGTTGCAAATATTAAAGAAGAGGGAAGGATAGACTTCTATCCAACCCTAAACACTTGCAGGATGAGAATAAAAGCCAAAGAAGGATCACAAATTCGTGGATAAAAGATTTGAGATATAGGTAACTTGATTCCCAAGTTATATCCAAATCCAAAGATGAAGAGCCGAGATTCAGCTTCCAGAAGGAAACGACCAGATGGACGGACCAGGAGAAGCCACGCGCC
Organism: Agave tequilana; assembly: GCA_038442645.1. Lineage (NCBI taxonomy): Eukaryota > Viridiplantae > Streptophyta > Magnoliopsida > Asparagales > Asparagaceae > Agave > Agave tequilana. The sequence continues at coordinate 126,116 of JAVJIF010005662.1, forward strand.
AAAGCGCGTGGCCAGCCGCCACCACCAGGCCGCAGAAACGCGGCCCAAGCCGCGTTTCCGCGGCATTTCAGTCTTATCTGACTACGGGTTTTCGTGGAGGAGTTTGATCTGGACTCTACTTCCTTCTGCACCTATAAATACCCCCTGCAGTGCAACCGAGAAGGGTGCCCAGCGAACTACAGAGCAAAAAGTTAGGGTTTTTTTAGGCTAACTTGTAATCTAGGTTAGGTTTTTATTTTTGTTTTTTTTTGTAATTTTTGTAACGGAGAGTGGAGGAAGCTTTCATGGAGGAAGGAGTCCATGCTTGTACTGAGGTGACAGCGGTGTAAGCCTACTTTTCTTCCATTGTTAATGAAATCCACTCAAAGGTTTGTCTTTGTTATGTCTATTCTTGTTATTCGTGTTTTATTCTTGTTTTATTTTTCTATTCTTGTGTTATTCTCTCTAATGTCTTGTAAACCGTGAGATCTGATTGCTTCGAGACTGCCTAGCCGAAGAAGTGCCCTTGATGGCCTATGGAGATGAACAAGCCTTCTCTTTAGTTTGTCTTTTCTTTTCATAGTGTAGATCGCGAAGGTGGAAGATCTTATACGCCATACTTGAACGCCTTCCAAGACAAGGTAAGTCGTTGCAACGAATCAAAGGTAAGCAGGTTGAAGAGGTATGTATGTGTTATAGTTTTCTTTTCTAATTTTAGTTTAGATCCACATCTTCCATATCTTTTCAAATTCTTTTCTTCCCACTTCATTGTAAATACCACACTTTTCATTGTAAATACCATAATAACTAACAAAATAAATAAAAAAGAGATAACTTGCTTAAACGCTTCCATCGCAGTTCCCTCCCTGAGGATCACGACCCGCATAGCCATTGCTACCGCGGATTCGAATTGAGCACTTGCACAATTTGTTCTTAAATCTAAAATTGTTTATTTTGTGTGCAGGTGAAACTCAATCAGTTAATCATCATCAAAACTAGAGTGAAAGGCCTTTGGGCCAACAATCTCCCCCTTTTTGATGATGACAAAACTCACGGAGTTATATATGCATGGATTAAAGTTAAGCTTCAAAGAAGCTCCCCCTTAACTCATGCATAAACAAATAAACATAAATATGCAATGAATATAAAACATGAAACATGCATAGATATGCATAAACAATAAAAGGTTCTAGATACCAATGAAATTTTCAAGACAATGCTCTAGATACCAATTAAACTTAATAAACAATTAAACTTAATATATGCAAAAACACAAGTATGCATATAAAACTCAACATCTTTCTCCCCCTTTTTGTCAATCATCAATAAAGGGATAAAAGAAAAAGCAAAACAATAAATTTTTCTCTCCCCTTTTTGTTTAAAACAAAAAAAAATATCAATAAGGGGTTACAATCAATTAAGATACAATTAAAAAATACATCAATGAAATGCCTCTTGATACCAATTGAAAGTGAACATAAAAACAATCAATAAATGGTATATGCGATATACATTCATGAAGAGGAAGACGGTAAAGTAACTTCCCTATACATATGCATTACATGAAGAAGGGATGATAAGCCCCAATTCACATAACACATATTATGTAATGCATAAGAGGAGATGTGAAGCTCCCCCTACACACGTGTATCACATAAAGAAAGGATGTCAAGCCCCTCAATATAAGATACACTCAACATGAATTTATATGTAGAAGAGATGTTAAGCTCTCCTTGCATATGGGCAATACAAATCAAAACTTTTGAGAATTTTCTTTAAACAAAATTTTGAGATACCAATTTGAAATTAAACATAAATCTTGAGTTCATAAACATAAATCTTGATACCAATTGAAATTATTATTCTTTTAAAAGCAAATGATACCAAATTCAATATTTTCTATCATAAAGCAAGGGAGTGGAAATCAAATACCAATTGAAATAGAATATGAAATACACATTTTCTCCCCCTTTATGAAATACCAAAAGAAACATTGCATAGGCTTGATACCAATTTAAAAATAATCAATTGAAATCATTAAGATTTTCAAGCTTAGCATAAGCAATATCTTGTGCTCTAATATATAGGAATATAGTAGGCACAAATAAAAACATGTATATGTATGAGAAATGAATACCAATAGAAATTGATACTCTTTGAAATGCAAGCATACATACATGAAAGTATATGAGTATACAAAAAAATGTCAATATTGATACCAATTGAAAGAATTCAATGATACCAATTAAATCAACAATAATAGTAAATGTATATCTCATATAACCTAGCCTCCCAATTATAATTCAAGTTTTAAATGATTTTCAATGTAAGCATCATGAACATGATCTCCCATCCATCCGCCCGTGGAAGGTAGGGGTTTTCAAAAATAGATTTGAAAGTTATAGTATGTTTGAAAACATCTACCATAATGAAGAATATCGCAACTAGTTAAATGAAAAACTTGTTAACTAGTACGAAATCCTTCAGCAAGGAATAAAAATAAATAATTTTTCATGAAACATGAAATCCACATGATAATCAACACTCTAAGCCAATTAAGCATAAATATAACTCATGAAAACAAAAACATGAGTAATCAATAAATGTGAGTGTACAAATAAAGTGTGAAGATCATAATCATGAAAATTAGGCAATAAGCTCAATTATTCCTTAAAACACGAAAATCATCAAAACTATTTAATCTTCAAGGTATATGTATGTCTAATACAAACTAAAGTATACATACATATCCAAAACACAATTGAGTCCATATATATAATTTGCATGAAAGGTAAATGACTCAAGGGGTATACATGTATATCTTAAAGTTTGACAAAAATACATATACATGAAATGGAAACTCATAACCATAAAACAAATCCAAAAATAGGAATACAAGTTTAAAATGTATGAATCATCAAAACTAGACTATACTAGCACATCTAATGGGTGCAAATAAGCATTCAAGCTCAAACATATATAGATTTATTTGTGACCCACTATATGTACAAGTATATATCCTAGTCTTAATGAAAACTAACATTTAAACATGTAATCAAATCATGAAGCATCAAAACAAGATATAAATCATCATGAAAAACATAAACATGATTATTAGGTAAATCCGCATGTTATTAAAGCTATGATAAACATGATAGCTAAACTATGGTGAGAACACAAAATAATAGTCCATATAAAACATGGGTGTCTCAAAATGCTATACATGTATGTCAAAGATTTAATAGTCATGATATTTAACATTTTAATCAAGACATGAAACATCAAAACTAAAATCATAAACATATGGTCATTATGTATGTGCATGTGAATTAGATCTAGGACATACATATTAGTTTAAACATTAAAGTGAGAACACATAAATATAAATCCATATTGAACATGGGTGTCTCAAACAACTAACATGTATAACATTAATCTAATTTACATGGCCTTTACATAATGAATCAAAACATGCTATAAACAATGAAAAGAATGCAAAGCATGTAAACAATAATTGGGAGTTAGGAATCGTTACCAAAACCTAGAAGGCAACTCTCCTTGTCTGTAAAACATGGTGGTCATCTCCACCAAACTTCCCTTGAAAGTGATGCATCCAAATAGTCCACATGAAGCTCGGAACGCATCCACTCCAAGGTACGGCAACTCTCACGTCATGTGAGAGCCCACACCTACATCAAAAATAGGAGGGGTGGTCTTTGGTACCCATATCTTATTGGGTCCATGGGGGTTAGTCCCTTCTCTAACCCAAACAAATTTCTTTGCTAAATTTGAAGTATGTAATCTATCAAAACAAAATTTAGCAAGGTGGCCCATACGTCCACAATGTGTACAAGTGTACACATGAGCATACATGTAATGGGTGTGTCCGTGAGGAGCATGTGTATGCCGTGGAGGGTGTGCATGCATAAAAGATGGAACTTGTTTCTTTCGAAACAAAGTTTCCAACCGTGTATGGCTCTTGGCACAATGGCTCAAAGTGGAGCCCAAACAATCCATTTTCTTCTTAATTAAATTTATATCATTTTCAATCAAAGAAGAAGTGTGGCATGCAATAGGTGTGCTAGATGGAACTACCCTAACATGCAAACATGTGCATCTATTTTATTTTGTAAAACTTCATTTTTCTTTAAACATACATCTAAATCATTTGAAATAGAAATGATTTTATTTTTCAAAGCAACATTCTCTTTTAAAACAAAATCAACTTTCGAAGACAAGTTTTCATTTTTCTTCAAAATAGTTTCACAATCATTTTTATTTTTCAAAAATTCATTTTCTTTAAGTGTAAGATCAAGTTGAGATTTTAATGAATCCCTCTCATTAGCAATCTCCTCATTTTCTTGCAAAACAACATCAAGTCTAGAAATCAAATTTTTATTTTCATTGTTAATGCCTAGACTTTTCTTTTTTAAAACTTTATATTTTTCTATTAATTTTTCACACACAATGGATAGTTCTTCATTTAAAGCATGAGCATCATAATCATCACATGAAGAACTAGAGCAATCATCACTATCTAAGTGGGTTTCCGATTATACCTCAAGGGAGTCATTCCCTTGGACCATGAAGCATTGCGAATCGGATTCTCCACTAGTCTCCTCCTCTTGTTGGGTCGGCAATTGAAACTTGGAGGTGGTGGTGGTTGTCAACAAGTTTCACACTGCAAATGCGGAATCAAAGTTAGAAACACGTAAAAGATAATCTTTAGATAATGTGCTTCTAATGGCCTCAAGGGCTTGTGCATTGGACCCTATATGAATGCGATTCCCAAGATAGCATTTCTTGGTAGCTACAAGAAAAACATGCAAGCCTAGGGTTTGGAGGTAAATGGACATCCTAGTCTTCCAAACAAGAATGTTGGAAGCATCATACATAGGTGGGGTCATGAAGTCCATGGTAAATTATATGTGTGCAAACAAGCAAAATGCAAATGATAGATTAGCAAATAAGGATCTCACTCCTAAGATGTTAAGCCTAAGTATCAGGAGCGTAGGCTCTGATACCAATTGAAAAACACCTAGAGGGGGGGTGAATAGGTGATAATGCTAATCTAGAAACTAAATGCGCTAAATGTGAAAGCTTAAAACTAATTTTGCAACACACTTAGTACAACCAATAAGTGTAGCCGAATTCCCCGTGAAGGGCTCTGGACTAACTCCTCTTGTTTCCCCTTGAATGGGTTGAGGTGCTATGTGAAGCTCTTGTTGGTTAGGTACAAGTGAGGCACACACAAGCAACCAAGCATATAAGGATAAGCAATATGAATCAAATGCAAGGCACAACACAAGCAAATAGATATGAATGATATGACAATAAGAATGATGCTTTGCACAAAATACAAATATAAAGAGAGAGAGAGTTAGAGAGACAATGGATCAAACGCAAAGGCCAAGATATGTTTCGAGGTTCGAGCCCCTAGCTCTACATCCCCGCCTACACCACCGTGTAGGATTTTCAATCCACTATCTCCCACCGAGGGAACCTCCACCGAGGAGGATTTGTTACAACAATGGAGTACCGAACTCCTCTCTCAAACACCGCCTCATAACTGAGAGGTAGGCCCGTAGCCAAACAACCAATCCTCTACCGAAGAGGCTTACAACCACCAAGCTCCACCTCACACAAGAGGGAGCAAACAACAATCTCCACCTCTACCGAAGAGGGAGCAAACCAACAACCCAATCAACAACCTCAACCTCTACCAAAGAGGAAGCAACCAACAAGTGAGGGTTTTTACAACAAGTGGTTACAAAGACCACAAACTCTCTTTCCTTTTTCCACAAACAATATGATCCTAATAGAATAGGATAGGTGATAGCTCAAGTGTGGAAAACAAGTGTTTTGATCAAAGAAATACTCTTGGGAAAACACCAAAGATGATATAGAAATTTTAGCTCAAAAACAATTCCCAAAACCTAATTTCTTTGAAATAAACAAAATACTTAAAACAAAATAAATGAAGCTTTTGGCACAAAAACTATTTTGAAAACTTGTTTTAAACTCTTTAGAAAAACTGAAATTTTTCTTGTCAAAGGTCTTATCAAAACAGCCCAAGAGATGCGGTATTTATAGCCCCATCAGAAAACTAGCCGTTAGGCTGAGCTGTCAGCCTGACAGGCTTGCGGTCGACCGGCCCGGTCGACCGCCAACGGTCATAAATATGACCGTTGGGCCATCTCGGTCGACCGCCCGGTCGACCGCCCAGATACAGAGAGCAGACTCTCTGCTCCGGTCGACCGTGATGGTCGACCGCCCAGATCCAGAGAGCAAGGCTCTCTAGTCCGGTCGACCCGTCCGGTCGACCGGTCCTGTGCCTGCCAGACGTGCACAAAACTGTGCACGTCGGTCGACCGCCCGGTCGACCGGAGTAGTCTGTCAGCACAGTTCTGGGTCAAAACTGGGTCCGAAAACAATTTTGAAAATTCTTTTATCTTTTCTAAAAATACCTTAAAACTTTTTTTATCATTTCATATTGAAAAACAAACTTGTGATAAAAATTTCAAGACATATATCAACATATTCAAATCATTTTTGTGTCTTACAAATTTTATCAAAAACTCAAACTTGTATTTTATCAAACTTGATTTTTCAACACTTGAATAGTAAAGTCAAAATAAGTTTGTCTAGCAAGTTGAAGCATGTATGTATATATAGATTATATCTACTATACATAAAAATCAATTAAACTTGTTTTGATTAACTATTCATGAAAACACATATCAAAACCAAAACGTGTGTGTATTGTGCACTTGAGCATATCAACTATTCTAAACTTTACAACATGGATCTAAAACTCAATCTAAACTAAACTAGGATACCTAAATCTTCTTCACGATCTTCCATCTTCAAGTTGACTTGATCCCAAACGCGTGATCCACCGAGTGCAAATGTATGATCTTGATGCTTTGGCACTGGAATCACCATGAAAAGCTTCTAAACTCCTTGTTGAAGCCAATCACCAACTAATATCTTGCTAATTGATCTAAAACTTAAATTTACAAGAATATTAGTAAACATAACTACATGAGTTAATCATCATCAAAACTAGAGTGGAAGGCCTTTGGGCCAACAAAAAGATCATGGCAAGCAACTGCCAAATTCGATTTCAATCAAAAATGATCTCATCTGGAGATTTGATTGGTCAAAGGTGACCATAAAAGACCCGCAGCGGGGCTAATCCAAAAATCTCGTAGCGGAGCTAAGGGAAACTTCTGGTGAAGCTAGGAGTAAGCTCTCAGCGAAGCTATAAGTTGGCCTTTTGTGGCTCCGTTGAGCGTCTAGCGAAGCTGTTAGCTAGCTTTCTACGGAGTTATGAAAAACTCTAGGGCGAAACTATAAGTTAGCCCATGGCAGAGCTATAATGGAATTCTTATGGAGCTAAGCAAACTTAGCCTCTCGTGCGATTGCTCATCCCTTGGGCTCATGTGAGACTAAGTATCGAGCTAACTTAGTGTTTCTAGACCTGCTCAGATCTTCTTCAAAGACAACTTTGACTTACTATCTGCTTTACTGGATTAGTAATGTCCATGTTGCTGCCTTGCCTTTGGTCATCAGCTTGCCTTTGACTTATCTTTTATAGATGTCAATAAGTTAGATGTTGTTCAGATCGGCTGAAGATGAATGCGGGAGTTCCGTCTTTTTCGAATGTCAACAGTCATATCCCTAGAACTCTATTTTCTATTTACTTATAAAAAATTTGTTGGAAAAATATTGGTTTCAAAAATATTTCCAAAAACAGGTTTTGGGCCTCAGCCGGTCGACCGGGCGGTCCACCGCTGGCAGAGCAAAACTGCTCTGTCGGTTAATCGAGCGGTCGACCAATATGCACCAAGTGCAAACGTGCACTTCGGTCGACCGGGCTGGTCGACCGCCTACAAGAGCAGTGCTCTCTGTTTGGTTCGGTCGACCGACAGAGAGTTTCACTCTCTGTTTGGGATCCAAGGTCGACTGTCCGGTCGATCGCTTTTCCCAACGGTCAGAAATCCGACCGTGGCAGTCGACCAGCCAGTCGACCTGCAGCAGAATTTTCTGCTGACTTTGCTTCCAACGGCTAGATTCAATTTTCTCTTTTGTTGGGTCCTGTTCCAACGGATCTATTATATTTTCTAGCCTGGTTTTATCCCCTATAAATAGTGGGACTATGAAACAACTTCATAATAAGATTTCTAAGCCTTAGATCAAAATTTTTCATAGTTTAGCCTATTTGCAAAAGATTTTCTCTTGAGCCAACTATTTTCAAAGTTTTGGTGTTTTAGCTTGTGCCTGTTCTCTACTTCTTTACTTGCTATTTGCACTACATAATCAAGTGTTTCACTTCCTCATCTTGGTTATAGGGTTGTGCTTGTGAGCTATCTTTGTGGTCAAGTGTTGTTCAGCAGTTTTTTTTAATTGAGAAGTTGTAGAGGTTGCGGCCTCGAGCGAGCTAGTAAGCTCCAAGTTGGTGTTGCGGTACCGTGAGAGAGGACAAGTGTATCCAAAGAGTTCTAGTGAGAACTTGTAACTGATTGATGATCCAGTGGGATCGGTCATAGTGAAAATCCTTCATCGTGTTGAAGGCGGGGACGTAGTGTAGTGGCTCGAACCTCGAAACATATCCTTGTGTTACTATCTCTCTAAACTCTACTCTCTTTCTTTACTTGCACTTATATTGCTTACTCTTTTGCAAGTTTTATCTAATTGTTATTGCTTAGTGCTAATTTGTTTTTAATTCTGCATTATTTGCTATTAAGTATAGCCATCACCTATTCACCCCCTAGGTGATTTTCAATTGGTATTAGAGCCTAAGCCTAGCATTTGGATTAACACCTTAGGGAGATCCACTTTATTTGGCTATATTCATTTGTTGCATCTATTATTTATTTGTGCACTAATTTGTTTTCATGGCATCACTCGACTTCTCTAGCATCAAGTCCCCACCCAAATTTGATGGGTTGAACTTTCCCATTTGGAAGGTCAAAATGAACCTATTCCTAAAGTCTCTAGAAGTTAGAGTTGCCAAATCCATTACCAAAGAATTTGTTGAACCTCACGGTGATGAGGATACATGGTCCAAAGCAACCGCTAAGGACTATGAGGCCAATGCAAAAGCCCAATATGCACTTACATAAGAATTAAATGAAGATGATCTTTCTCGTGTAATTAATTACAAATCCGCTTATGAAGTTTGGAATGATCTTATAATTACTCGTGAGGGGACGTCGCAAGTCAAGAGATCCAAAATTAACTTGCTTCATTCTGAATATGGGAATTTTTATATGCTTGAAAATGAAAGTATAGATGTAATGCTCACTCGGTTCACCAAGATCACTAATGCTTTATCCTCTTTTAGTGACAAGATTGATAATGACCAAAAGATCCGAAAGGTCATTAGAACTCTTCCTAAATCTTGAGAAGCCAAGACAACCACCCTCAAGGAGCTCAACGATAGGGAGGAGATAGACTTCTCCGGCTTCATCAGTAATCTCAAAACCTATGAGATGGAAATGAAGGTGAGGGAAGAAAGGGAGGCCCCAAAGAAGAAAGCAATAGCTTTCAAGGCGACTCCATCCTTCTTTGATGAAGATGAATTATCAGAAGACTACGATGAGGACTTTGCCATGCTCATTAGAAAAGTAGGCAATATGTTCTACAAGAAAGGTAGACAAAGCAACTTCCGAAGAGGAAGACCTCAAGGAAGACTTGAAAAGAAAAGGGAGGAAACGGGTCCATGCTTCCATTACAAAAGAACAGGTCATCTAATTGCGGATTGCCCCTCTCTGCAAGCTACAACCTCCAAGAATGTGTAAAAGAAGAAGAAGGCGATGGTGGCCACATGGGATGACTCGAAGGCAGAATCCAAAGAGGAGTTCGACACCACACACATGTGCTTCTTGGCACATGGTGATGAAGCTTCTAAGGTAAGCTAGAAAACTCTTTAGAAGATGAGGATTTGACCACGGATGAATTAGCACAATTTTTTGAAGAATTACAAAATATATATGAAATTTTCTTTGCTCAAAATAAAAAGTTGAAAAAGGAAAATGATTTATTAAAGAACAAATTTGAGATTGTTTTAAATGAGAAAAATGATTTGTCAAAATCTTTTGAGAAAATAAAATGAATTTTGAAAAATATAAAACTACTTATAAGGGTAAAAGCCCAAGTATCACTTGTAATAAAAATGAATTTTTAGATATTCAAAAACGCATTGAGGTTTTAGATACAACTTTGAAAAAGTGTGCTTTTGACATGAATAAATTTGCATCTATGTTTTCAAAGGGAAAAACCCATAGGAAACACACTTCTCATGAAAAGAATGCACACACACATCAACACAAGCATGCATTTATGTATGAAAAAGTATATACTTTTGCTCATTGTGGCCGCAAAGGCCATTTAGCAAAATTTTGTTATGCAAAATTAAATATGATAAATAAAAATATTTGGATTCAAGAAAATACTAACCCCATAGGACCCAAAATGATTTGGGTACCAAAGGACACACAAAATTTGATTGATACAGGTGCGTCATCCTCCTCCAAGACTTAGGGCGAGATGGTGCCCAGGTGGTGGATGCATCAAAGCTTAACGAATAAGTTGTCACTTGTATCGCTATCAAAGAGGGACCTATTTTGGAAATTGCCCGTGATTTGGTAACTTCTCCACTTAAGATTTTTATCTCTAATTAGATATGTACAAGCATGTGATTAGCTAGTTTCTTTTTATGGAAAAATACTTTAATTATGTAGACTTGCATATTTTTATATCTTGCCTATAGTTGAGATTGCATACTTAGTTTGCTTTTATACTAGCCATGTTTTGATTGTCCATATGTCGGATTTTTTTTGGTTGACAAATATTTTTTTAAGTATATTGTCAAATATGAATTTTTTTAAAATCATAATTAAGCAAATAAATGAAGATGGTAATTATGCGCCTCAACTCTTATCTAGAGGAATGTCAAGGAGAAGTTCAAAACCCTTAAAAGGGTATTCGGCTTCAATATCTCAAATTTATTGCTTAATTATTTAAATATATATATGTTGTTAATAATAATAAAATAAAATAAAAATTAATTTTTATGTGTTTTTCATGCCTATTAAAATTTTAACATTGTTTCCCTATTTTTTGTGTAAAAATATATTTCCTCTTAAAAGAAAATTAAATTAAAACAAAAATAAAATTTTTACTATTTTTTGGGCATTTACGGTCGACCGACCGGTCGATCAAGTTAGCCTGTCATAGGCCCGGTCGACCGGGCGGTCGACTGATTTAGCTTGGAATACAAAAAAAAATTTAGACCAAAGCCAGTCAACCGACTGAAACCGAGTTTGCTCTCGGTTTGCGCTGGTCGACCGGGCGGTCGACCGGCTGTCGTGTCTGGCTGTTTTATCCAGTTCTTATAAAGCCCTAATTCCCAAATTCCCTCATTTTCTTATCTCTCCACCGACTTCTCCTGCTTCCTCTCTTTAATTCTCTTCTTGCCCCCATCAATTCTAACCCTCTAAAACTCTTCCCACTCCAAATTTTATCCTAAAAAATTTGCTAAAATCACTCTTAGGCTTCAGATCTGCAACTTCTTCAAGGAATTTTTGAGGATTTTAAGGTATATCAAAATTTCTTCCTTAAATCTCTTAAAATTCCTAGAATATTCTTGTTTATTTTCAATATTCGTGCCATACACTTGTTCTTCATTATCTGGATGTCTAAAATATCTAGATCTTAGAAGGGGAAAACCCCTGAATCATCTTCCAACTCCTTCATTTCCCAAAATGCATCTCACAGATTTACAATAATCCACAATAAAAATGTTATCTCTGGTAGGATTGTGGTGCTTAGTGATTTTGAGCACCTTAATCTTACTAATATTTTAAGTACAAGTTCACTTGAGCATTTTATCACCATCAAAGAACCAGTTTACCCTGAACTAGTACACTACTTCTAATCTAACTTGTCTTTTCAGAATAATCATATTAGGACTAGAGTTTTGGGCAAGGATATTGATATTTCCCTTGATAAATTTGCACGTCTCCTACACTTCTCCTGTGAGGGGGTAGATATATATAATGTGGATTTACATAATTTTTCTTATCCTGACGGTGAGTCTGCCCACACCACCTCCATATTGCTTCATGACGATGATAACCCCGCTCTGGTTAGGAATGAGGAGGTGAAGTACTACACTCTCACCGCCCAAGTCTTAGCCAAAATTATTTTCTATAACCTCCTGCCAAAATCAGGAGAGTATAATCATGCTAGGGTTCTGCTTTTTTTTTGATCTATTACCTTCTGAAAGGCATTAGAGATGATATTCCTAAACTCATCGTTGACTACATGATGTCTGATCATCCTCTGATCCCAAACCGGCACTTGCCCTATGAGATGCTCATCACATGTCTATTGAAGCAACTCAAGTTTGATCTTTCATCTGAATGGTCCATTGAACCGTCAGTTGACATCAATAGCACTCTTCTCAAGAGGATGCGTGTTAGAGAGCATGCTCTTGCTACTCAGCCCCATCCTATCATACCTGCTGTTGCTCTAGGATCTTTTTCTACTTCTTCTACTCCTTTTGATCCATATCTAGTTATCTCCACTCATCTTCGGGAGCACAACCTGCAGATGTCTACTCATATGACCGCCCACTTCCAGTGGCTAGAGCAGTGAATGGACAATGATCTCCAGCATATTTGTACATCTATACGCTACTTGTATGCCTGTGAAGATGACACTAACAACAGGAACGATTGGCCATCTCTACTTTCGAATAGTCACTCTCGGCCACTTTCTCTGACAGATCCTCAATTCGAGCCTTAGGTTCCTACTTCTGTTGTTGCTAATGCTCCAGCTCAGCAGGAAGACCCTGATTTCTAGGAGCGTTGACCCCTTTTATTGATGACAAAAGAGGGGAGAGATTATTTGATGGAGTTATTTGTGGGAGTTAGTTTTTATGTTTGGGAGTATTTATTTTTTGTATTTGGATATGTGTTTGTTTTATGGACATATTCTTTGTGTGTTAGTGTGTATTTGGTTTTTGGGGTTGGCATGAACCTCTAAGCATGTATAGACATATTTATTTCTGATATGATAGTTATCGTTATTGTCTCTATGTAGTATATGTGTATTGTTTCTTATTCCCTTTTGATCTTATCCATCTGCAACTTATTAATTGGAGGCTGGAGGTATTTTTGGATGGATGGAGGGTAACTGTTTGTGCATACACTTTTATAATTCAGTATCTTTATTATGCATAGATGGTTAGCATTAGAGCTATATTGTCATATCTTATTCATATGCTCTTATTGTTGCATTTAGCTCTTTATGTCTTATTCTTATATATGCATGTGTTTAGGGGGATCTTCACTTGAAGTCTCTTCTCAAAATATTTGTAATAACTCCATATGTTTTATCATCATCAAGAAGAGGGAGATTGTTGGCCAAAAGGCCATTAGCCCTAGTTTTGATGATAACAACCATATGTCGTTATGTATTAACAAAATTGATTAATTAAGTTTCAGGTAAAAACATATGTTGCATTTCGGCTCCATCACAAGACTTACACATTTGGAAGCCAAGAAGATTTAAATCCCAGAGCCTAACACACTTGAAAAGCTTAAGGATCAAGCGATATCTAGAAGACTACTTCAAGATTTATATTTTTACCTTTTCCATTTTAATTAGGATTTATAGTCATTTGTTAAAACCAAGATGATAGAGGTTGATAGCTTTTGGGATTGACACGCGCGCGCGCGCACTCATTTCATATTCCTTTGTGTTTTCAAACAAAAATTTATTATCAGGTTTCTTACCGAGTTTCAGAAAAACAAAGTTTCTGAAAATCAGGTTTCAGAAAAAACAAGTTTTAGAAAAAACTAGTTTTTGTTTTAGAAAAAGAATTTTATCAAAATATAGTTCTAATTTATTTGGTGTTGATCTATGATCAAACTCTAGTTCTTTATATCCCTAGAACTCTATTTCGTATTTAGGCTTGGCTGGTGTGCTCATCGACCTTGTCTCCGCAACTATAATGGGTATGCTTTCAGAGGTCAAAGGAGGCGCACTTGTCACTCCCATAATTACATGTGCAAGCTGAACCAGAAGCTCCTCTATCACCAAAGTCACCATAGGAGTTTCAAACGTTGAAGTATGAACACAATCCTGTGTTGTTGCAACTTCAAGAGGAAGACAGGCCACCAGAGTCTTCGCCACTACGATAGCAGCAGAACCTTCTTTAACCCTAGCTCTCATGATAGAAGTAATCATTTAATCCAATGCGAGATCTTCTGTAGCCATGGAAGCATTAGGAAGAACTTAAAGAACCAAAGTTATAAAAAAAAAACTCTTACTATATCTCACCTGGTTGAGGAGTGGGAGATGTGAATCTTTCATGGGACTTCTCGGGCTGAGATGATCCCTCCGTCATGTCCCCATCACTTGTAGAAGCTCCTTCAGCTTCAATTATCAGAACCTCTGAGACCCCAGCTTGGGACAGTTTCTTGATCATGTTGCTGATGCTGAAGGAAGTCTCTTCGACAATAGCAGCAACAGCTTCCCAGAGACTTATGAGCCCTCAACCTGAGATGACTCACCCCTAATACTGAGAGCATTGGTGATAAGCCCCTCAGTGGTGGTCACTGCAATCTCTGGCTCAGGCCAGATTGGTTCCGCCACGGTGTTGATAGCGCTGATGGTCGCCTTATCAGAATTGGTCACCTGAGTTTCTGAAAAAGTACCAAAAAGGTAAAATGTCAAAAATATATCTACACAAACCAAAAAGGAAGGTATAGTAGGGCTAGAGTTTACCTTTCGCAGAGGTAACTTCCATGTCCTCAGCAGCTAAGTATGAGAAGTTGTCGCTACTAGGCGCAGAATGCACATTATCCCATTCAACCTCATCTCTCGAGTAATCCACCTCTCATTGGATGAGGAAGACAACATTGGGGTAGGTGAAACCTCAACTACTAGAGGTCTAGTCATTATAAGCTCAGTAGTTAAACTCTGCTCTGGCATCCTTATAGGTGGCATCATCTCGATCGGGGAACTCGGTCGCATGCTGTAGCACCCCGTTCCCGGGATACGTACCCTGATACGTGTCCCAAATTTTTTTCGATCATATTGTTCAATTTTCTTTCAGTATGTGTTTTTGGGTTGTGATTGCTTATATTATTGTGTATCGGATCTGGATTCTCAAACCTAGAGTAAGCCCTGACCTAGCCGGGAACCCGGTACAAGCCAGCAGCCTGATTTGACCTTTCTGGTAGTCCAATTTGATCAATTTTAATTTTAGACACTATTTTTTAATATTTTATATTTATGATGATTTTTTAAAATTTTTCAGAATTTTTCTACAAAATCTCCAAAACCGGTGTCGGTCGGCATCGCTGACTGATTCCCAGATTTTTTTAGTTTTCAAATGAGATTGAATTTTCAAAAATGGCTTCGACGATACTTCTTAGAATTTCATTTTCTATCTAAATACATTTTTTAGAATTTTTCTAAATTTATCAAAATTTCACCGATTCTGGTGTCGGCCAATGTCGCCGGAAGATTTCAAGATTTTTAATTTAAAAACTACATTGAATTTCTCGAATTTGATTTTACTGAATATCTTAAAATAATATTTTCTATTTTTGAGAATTTTTCAGAACATTTCTGAAATAGTCGAATTTTTGCCCTATTAAAATAATAATATTATTTACCGTCAATTTCTTTTCTTGCTTTTTCCTTCTCTACTCCCCTACTTGTACTTCCAGAAATTATAATAAATAAATTATTTATTAATTTTAAACTATTTTATTTTCTTTTTTTCTTATTATTATTTTTATTTTCCCTTTTTTCTTTAATTTTCTTTCTTTTCTTCTTTTCTTTTCTTCTCCTTCACTCCACCTCCTTACCCACGCAAACGCAGTCGCAGCCGCAGCAAGGAGAGCAGGGCATGATGGGCTGAGAAGCCCATCTCCCCCCATCCCCATTCATCATCTCCATTTTTCTTTCTCTCCATTAAAACATCCTTTAATCTTCCTTCTCCCTTCCATTTCCATTCCAAATTCCAACACTTAAACTAAACCCAATTCTCCAACACACCCCCGGCCACCTCCCCCTCCCCTCCATTTCTTTCTTTCTTTCTCTCTTCTTTCTCTCTTTAATTCTTTCTTTCTTTCTTTTCATTTCTTTCCCTAAATAAAACACGCATTTCCCACATTCCTAAAATACCCATCCCCTCTCCCTCAAATTACTACCCTTTATTTACAACCCTACCCCCCCTTTTAATTCATATTCCTTTTCAAAAAAATACCATATTCTCTCTCTCCTTCCTACAACTTTCTCTCTCCTCTCTCTCTCCTTTCTCATTCCCTCTCTAATATTTATAATATATAATATATATATTTTTTTAATATATTTATTGGTTAATAACATGATGGCGCGTGTTAGCGGACTCCCCGGACTTTTCTCGGTATTGTGTCCCAGATTTTAGACGAGTGTTCATTTTATGCCTAATAACTACCACTCAAATGTTTATAGCATGTTAATTAATATGGGACCATCTTATTACTACCGTAATGTTTAATACCTACCACTTGCTACTATAGTTTTAGTATATGATACCATACTATGCGAGTTAATAAATGATGTTGTACTTGGTATTTACCCAACACTTGGCATGTTACACTTGATGTATGATTTATGACACCGGCACTCGATATTTACACTGGCACTCGGTATTTACACCAGCACTTGATATTTGAAACCTGTCCCACGGTACTTAATTTTTAGACACCGGTACTCGATATATGTCATACTTGTCACTTGATCCTGACCCCCGGTATATGACGCATGCTAACCTTTACTTGATATGCTACAAGTACATTGACTTGACATCATGACCCTTGACCGGACACTACCACTCCTGATACATGTATTATATGACATATTCATGACTATCACTTTTACGGGGACTTGGCATGATTATTATATTATTACCAGACATTTGGTACTCCTGAACTCTTGTACTCCTGAACTCCTGTATACTTGAACCCCTGAAATAGGGGGCTCCTGACATTACTCCTGATACTATATTCTTGTTGACCCCCGTAATAGGATAACCATGGATATCGGACTTTTGTGAATACCCTGTGGACATTATTATTTAAGGTTCTGTTATATTTAAATAACTTACACCGGGATGGGAGAAATTGATGGGTATCGATATAGCTTCTGTGTTTATGGTGGACATACATATGTTGTACAACTATTCCTATTGGATTCGACCTAGAGGCCACCAGGCATTTCAGAGGGCTATACTGGCACCCCTACTCCCTTGCCTACCTGCTGGGTGTGCTATAATTCCCTGGGTATATCCTGTGGGGAACGGTGACACTCTATTCCTGTTCGGGCGTATACTAAGACCTTCGGGCATATAGTAAGTCCCGGTGCCTAGCGGTACATTCCGGCTCAGTACTGGATGCTCCTGGACCGTTGTCCTGGGCATGCACGGGACCCATTCTAAACATGGTTTATCGTTCCCCATCAATTTTCAATAATCAACCTCGCTCGGCTTGTATGCGGAAGTATATGGCACCGATCATATACCGAAACATACAAATTGAACGAGTCTTAATAATAACTCGATAATTGACTTAATGTTACATGAATTCTATTACTTGTTATTTATGGTAGTTATTCCTTGCTTGCTAATTTGATTACATGACATTTGACCTGCTACACTTGCTTTATTTCATGCCACATAAATTCTAATGTCATTTCCATATTTCACTATTTATTGCGGTTATTCCATACTTATTGATTTGGGTACATTATACTTGACCTGATGCACTTACTTTATTTATACTTGCTACTTGGCTTCTTTTCGCACTTGCTGGGTTACCCACTAACAACCCTGAATTTGTATGTTCAGATTTAGCAGGTTGGACCGAGGTGGACCCTTCAGCTGACGACCAAGCCTATTTCGAGGAGCAGGCGGATCAGCCGTAGTTCCATCACGTCTTCCTCGCTCGCGAGATTCCCTCTTTCAGATCATGAGTTCTATCTTTTGTACCTTGTACAGTCTACTTTTGTACTATCTGGTGATGTAATATTTATGTAATATTATGTCACAATCTGTGATGACTAAGTACTTATACTATTTTGTGTTAGAATGTATAATATCACGTATTTTCACACTCTGATCCATGTATTGTGTTGTATTGATGCTTAGCGTACATACGTGATGGTATCATCGCCCTGCGTATGTACGTCACAGTGGCGTCCCCGTACCCGCCGGATCGGGGCGCCACAGGTTGGTATCAGAGCCTAGGCTCTCACACCTTCAATACAGCCAGTCTGCAAATTAATATTGGGTTAATTTGCGACTGAGTCACAAGGGTCTTTGCTATACATTCCAATTACAAGTACGAAGTTATCTATTCTTTCCTTGAAATTCATCCCTTGATTTCTGAAATCTCATGCAGATCCTTATTCATCATCTTTTCAGTCAGCTCGAATATGGAGAGACGGGGGACACGTAATGGTCCCGGCACTTCCCATGAAGGTCCGTACGAGGAGAACGACATAATGAGGATACTCCAGGGGATGATGACTAGCCAGCAGCAGCAGACAGAGCTCTTACGATAAGGATTGTTGACTGCAACCCAGGAGCAGAGGCTGGGTACTATATTGGATTTCAGGAGATTACAGCCAGCAGAATTTTCGGGCACGGAGAAGCCCCTGGATGCAGAGCAGTGATTGATCGACATGACCGATCTTCTGAAGGCGGCCAAAATTCCTGGTGATAACTAGGTGGAAGTGGCCAAGATCCAGCTGAAGGATGTGGCGAGGACTTGGTGGCTAGCCGAAGAGGCGAGGCTGGAGAAGCCCATCTCTTGGGACCAGTTCTCGAAGGGCTTCTATGAGAGGTTTTTTCCTGCAACTGCTCAGAAGGAGATGGAGGAGCAGTTTATCAAGCTGCAACAGTGGAATCGATCGGTGGATGAGTATGCTGCTGAATTCCTGGGACTTAGTCGGTTTGCACCATACATGGTGGCCGATGAGGAGAAGAGAGCTAGCAGGTTTCAGCAAGGACTGAGGGTGGATATCTAGATGTTACTTATACCCCACCAGCTGAAGACATACTCTCAAGTTCTTTCTATTGCTCGTGATGTGGAGCAGGGATTGGAGAAGAAGAGGAGAGTTGAGCTGCAGCACAAGCCTATGAAGCGCCAACTCCAGCAGGTACACCGGGAATCCAGTCAGATCTTTTAGTGCCCCAGTAGCCAAGCAGCCTTTTCAGCCTCCTTCTTAGCAGCTTGTGTGTAAATATTGTTAGAAGCCTGGGCACAATCAGCGGAACTGCCGTATAGCCAATGGACTGTGTTTGGCATGCGGGTCCGGCAACCACTCAGTAGGAGAGTGTCCATTCAAGAAGACCTGGAATGCAGCTCCAGCACCACCAGCACTTCCAGCACGAGTGGCACCACCAGCACTTTCAGCTCGAGCAGCTCCCCCAGCATTTTCAGCACCACCATGAGGAGGAATTCAGGACCAGTAGGCACATGAGCTCCACTTCCTCCCCAGCGTAAGACTCTGGGTCAGGCTCAGAGGGGACCCAGGACTAGAGTAGGCCGCGAAGAGGCCAGGCCTATAACTTGATAGCAGAGGAAGCTGAGGCATCTGGAGAAGTAGTGGCAGGTACAATCTTGGTCCACTCAGTTTCAGTCTTATCACTCTTTGACTCTGGTGCATCACATTGCTTCATATCCAGTAGATTTACTGCTTTGCATTCTATACCCCTGGTATGTATGGGTGACTAGTGGGAAATTAGTACGGGGAATGGGGTAGTCATTACTAACAAGATTTGTAAGGCGTGCACTGTGGAGTTATGTGATAGGAAGTTAGAAGCCGACATGTTCGTACTGGACACTGGAGGGTACGATGTGATCCTAGGCATGACTTGGCTCAGCAAGTATCATGCGGTGATCGACTGTCGCGACAAGAAGGTGATCTTTAGGATTCCACACCAACCGGAGTTTCAGTTCTTTGGAGAACGCAAGTCCCTCGAAAGGAAGATCAATTGGATTGTGCCACTGCAGAAGATAAGAAGAAGACGGTGTCAGTGTGGAATGAATTCTTGAATGTATTTGAGGAGATATCAGGACTTTCACCTGACAGAGTTGTGGACTTCTCTATTGACCTTATTCCAGGAGCGACTCCCATCTCTAAAGCACCGTACCGGATGGCACCAACAGAATTGGCAATATTGAAGGAGCAGTTGCTGGAGTATTTAAGTAAGGGTCTGATTAGACCGAGTACTTCACCTTGGGGAGCACCAGTGTTATTGGCAAACAAGAAGGATGGTGGCAAGAGATTGTGTATTGATTGCAGAGAGTTGAACAAAGTCACCATCAAGAATAAGTACCCTTTGCCAAGGATTGATGATCTATTTGATCAACTTCATGAGGACCAAGTGTTCTCGAAGTTAGATCTGCAGTCGGGGTACCATCACTTGAAGGTGAAGAAGGAAGACATCCAGAAGACGGCATTTAGGACTCACTATGATCATTACGAGTTCTTGGTTATGCCCTTTGGAGTTGCAAATGCCCCAGCAATCTTTATGGACTTGATGAATAGAATCTTCTCATCCTATCTGGATAAGTTTATTTTGGTGTTCATTGATGATATATTGGTCTATTCTAAGAATGAAGAGGAGCATGCAGAGCATCTGAGGATTGTGTTACAGACGCTCCGACTTGAGCAGCTTCATGCCAACTTAGTAAGTGTAAGTTCTGGCTAGAGAGTATAGCATTCTTGGGTCATGTTGTTTCTAGAGAAGGAATCTCGGTGGATCCCAGCAAGATTCAGGCGGTGAAGGATTGGCCAACTCCGAAGTCCATGACCGAGATCAGGAGCTTCATCGGACTAGCTGGATATTATCGAAGGTTCGTGTAGGACTTCTCGAAGATTGCAGCTCCTTTGACCAAGCTTACCAGGAAGAGAGAAGTACATATAGACTGAGGAGTGTGCGTCTGCTTTTGAGGAGTTAAAGAACAAGTTGATTTTAGCTCCAATTTTGAAGACACCCTCAGAGATAGGAGGAATGGTTGTGTACAGTGATGCCTCAAGGAAGGGTCTTGGATGCGTATTGATGCAGCATGGACATGTGGTGGCTTATGCATCCAGGCAATTAAAACCTCATGAGAAGAATTACCCAACGCATGATCTAGAGCTGGCAGCTGTGATCTTTGCGTTGAAGATATGGAGACATTACCTGCTAGGTGACCGAGTGTTGATATACACCAATCACAAGAGCTTGAAGTACATTTTCACTCAGAAGGAGTTGAATATGAGGCAGAGGCGATGGCTTGATTTCATGACAGATTATGATATAGATGTGCAGTACCATCCTGACAAGGTTAATGTTGTGTCAGATACCTTGAGTAGGAGACCTGAAGCTAACATGGTTATGCTGCTCACCCAGCAAGAGGAGTTACTTAAGGAGATGAGGCGGCTAGATTTGATGGTGATTCGAAGGGCCAGTGGATTCGTGCAGTTGATGGCATTTTAAATCCAGCCGACACTGATGGAAGAGATCAGAGAAGCTCAGAGAGAAGATCCCAGATTGCTGAAGTTCAAAGAGCAAATGGAAGCGGGGCTGAGGTCAGATGTTTGCATATACTGATGGTGCACTCTATTTCAGGGGCAGAATTTGTGTGCCTCGGGGAGATTAGACAGAAGATCTTACCTAAGGCTCATAGCTCAGCTTACTCTATACACCCTGGAGGAACAAAGATGTATCAAGATCTGAAGCAACATTTCTAATGGAATGCGATGAAGAGAGAGATCGCACAATATGTGGCGAAGTGTCTAGTGTGTTGCCAGTGAAGGTTGAACACCAGAGACCAGCTGGATTACTACAGCCTTTGCCAATACCAGAATGGAAGTGGGAGCATGTTACTATAGATTTTGTCGCCGCTCTACCCTATAGTCCAGAGGGGAACAATGCAGTATGAGTAGTTGATCGCGTAAAAAGCAAGTACTAAAATGAGAGAAGGAAGTGTGGGTTGATGTTACTGCTTTTGCGATTCTTTCCGTAGTAGCGAAGTGGCTATACGGGTCGTATCCACAAGGAGGGAGAGCGATAGAAGCTTGATGCGGCTTTCAAAGTTCAAGAAGAAAGAAAGTTCTTGTTTCCAAATAAAGAATTTGAAAGTGAAAACAAGTATTTTTAGAAATTGTTGGAAAATGTTTGGTGGTTTGTAAAAGTGATCTTTTTCTTAGTTGTAAAGATGCATGGCTAACTTTCTACTAAGTGCTCCCACTAATTTCTAACTTTTTGAAGATAGCCTCACGATGGATCATAGGCAAACACGACACTTGTGCATTGGAACTAATCACGTGGAAATCAAGTGAGAGTTCATCCTATAACTTAACCTTACACGGCAAAAACTCGGACATTCCCATATCAAGATCCGATAGAAGGCGAGAATAAGGGAAGACTCGAGTGCACTATTGGTATCGGCAAAGTTAAAAGGAAAAAGAGTCTAACAAGTAAAACACAACTCATAGATCATCAAAACGAATTAAGTATGAAATATAAGAAAGTAGATACTTGTAGATAAATTAGAGTTAGAACCCTCATCTTAAGATGCCATAGCTCTCATTTGCACAAGGCTTGTTTGGCACTATTGATTCATACGGGTTATCAAACAAGTGTTAGAAATTAGTGGGTTAGTAGTTAGTTAGCCATGCTATGGAAAAGTTAGTTAGCCATCAAGGTAAAAGAAACAACAAAGAAAAAGGGGTAAAAGGGAAAGGGGGAGTTACACTACAACAAAATAAAGAAGAAGAAGTAAAAGGGAGAGAAGTTACACTACAACAAAGAAATAAAAGTAAATGCAAAGACAAGTAAATGAAAGAAGGAAGAGAAGTAGTACTTGTATTATCTTGTCACCCTTCAAATACAACTCTTTACACACTCTCTCTCTTTCTCTTTAATGGCTAAGACCTAAAACTAGAAGAAGAAGAACAACTACAACAAACTAACAACAAGATTACAAATTTTTGCCAAAATTCCAATCCGCTTGCATTCGGGACCCCAGGGGGGTATTTATAGACTCCAGGAGAAAGGGGGCCACGTGCACTGCACGTGGCCCAAAAATTGGGCGCGCGCGCGCCAACTTTGCCGCGGAATCGCGGCAAATGCCGCGATTCCGCGGCAAAGTCAGGGCGGCGCGCGCCCAGTTTTGGGTAGCGTGTCGCCCATACTGTCCTCTGGTCGTCTGGGTTCCGGGATTTGCGATTTGACCCCCTGTACTGACCAGATCTTCACTCTAAAGTCAATGGCTAGTTGGTAGGCTTTTAATCACCAATTAAATGGTGATTTTGGTCTTCTTCCTTTGCACACCATGGACCTAGAGTCAAGCAAGTAAGGTATTATTAGCAGAATTTTTTATCAAATAAATATGAGAATGTGATGAAAATTATGCAAAATTAGAGACTAATCACACCCCCACACTTATCTTTTTGCTCGTCCCGAGCAAAACAAAATGAGACGATTATTATACCACTTTCGCAGGTAACGCGATTGCACTGAGCATGTGCAACAAGCCTTTAAACCTCTAGGTTTCCCCTAGAGGAGGAGTGTTGTCTCCTGAGGGTTTTCAGCGGATTGCACCCACAAAATCCAATAAGGAAAAGAAATTAGTTGTTAGAATTTTATATATACATATATATACATGAAAAAAGAACTTTCAATTATCTAAGTAAAAATGACCGAATGATGTAAGAATTAGGTTTAACCCTCGTAAGTCCTCTTATATTTAGCCTTCATAAAAGAAGAAATTATGATTTTTCTTTAAATTTAGAAAGGATCTTGTACTTCTAACTCATTCTTTTATTTTGCTTTAGATAGATATGCATACCGTGGCAGTGTGATGTGCTTGGGAATTTTCAACATAACTTTGAATATTATTTTATTAATATTTACTTATTATTCCTGGTTCTATTAGGCTTTCTACTTCACTCATGTAGCACACATCGAACCGATGACTCCCAAACCAGATGGTCTTAGGGTACCAGGTGGAAAAACACCCTTCAGGTTAAATATGCGAGTGGAGTAGGCCACGAAATCAAGATTTATTATATTTTTTTTATTTTTTTTTTTGGCGTGAGTAATTATGCTTCTTGAGGCACAATTATCCAGCTTTTTCTTTTTCTTTCTTTTTTTTTTTTTTGGCATGAATAATCATGCTTCTTGAGGCACAATTATCCAGCTTTTTTTTTTTTTTTTTTTTTTTTTGGCATGAATAATCATGCTTCTTGAGGCACAATTATCCAGCTTTTTTTTTTTTTTTTTTTTTTTTTTTTCAAGAGTTGTGTCTCTAAATCCCAAGCATGTGTGTGTGAATTATGCATATTCTACTAAGGCTAAATAAAAGATATAAGTTAATTTTCTTATCCCTCCTATCTTTTTAGTCAAACCATTCTTTCTTTTTTACTTAGGCAAAAATAAAGATTTATTACTAAGGTTCCCGTAATTCCTACAGTCTTTTGGTATTTTTATAAAGAGTATGAAATTTCTTTTCAATCTGTATTTTTTTTATTTTTATTTTTTATTATTTTTTTTTAATAAACATTTTTTTTTTTTTTTTGAAAGAAAAGTAAAAGGAAAAGGAAACTGTTAGCACCCCCCCACACCTATCTAATGCATTGTCCTCAATGAATGTAGATGAAAAATGCAAATACAATAAATAGGGGGAAGGAATGATATTACCGTCTTTGTGGACTCGGTTTGGCCAAGTACGAAGAGGCTAAAGAAATGGCAAAAAGAATGTACACGGGGTAAGCATATAAACATTTTTTTTTTTTTTTTTTTTAAATAGTTGTTGTGGTTAGGTGTATGATGGGACAAAAAGAGTCAGCACACTATCGTCTGGGATCATCGGCTCTGTGGTCAAGAAGGGCTTCAGTCTTTGCCCATTCACTTTAAACTCCGTGTTATTTTTAGGGTCGGCAATAAGTACAGCACCGTGTGGGAAAACAGTGCGCACAATGAACGGTCCCGACCAACGAGTTTTTAGCTTTCCCGCGAAAATATGAAGCCTAGAGTTGTATAGCAGAACCCTATCTCCCTGTGCAAAGGTTTTCCGGGTTATGATTTGGTCATGAAAAAGTTTTGTTCTGCTCTTGGTGATTCGTGCATTCTCATAAGCTTCATTCCGTATCTCTTCTAATTCAGAAATCTGCAGTTTCCTAAGATCACCGGCCTTGGTCAGGTCAAAGTTGAGTTGCTTAATTGCCCAGAGGCCCGGTGTTCTAATTCTACTGGCAGATGACAGGCTTTTCCAAACACGAGTCTGTAAGGAGACATCCCCAGAACTGTCTTAAATGCGGTGCGGTAAGCCCACAATGCATCATTGAGCTTAACCGACCAATCCTTTCTGTTCTGACCAACAGTCTTTTCCAGAATGAGCTTGATCTGTCGGTTTGTGACTTCGACCTGCCCATTTGTCTGGGATGATACGGGGTTGATAACTTGTGATTGATGGAATATTTTCGCATTAGAGCTTCAAAAACTCTATTGCAAAAATGTGATCCGTTATCACTAATTATCGCTCTCGGGGTGCCAAACCGGGAGAAGATGTTTTCTTTGAGAAATTTGACAACCACTTTGTTGTCATTCGTCTTGGTTGGCACGGCTTCTACCCACTTAGAGACATAATCTACAGCAACCAAAATGAATTGGTTGCCGAAGGAGTTGGGGAATGGCCCCATGAAATCGATACCCCAAACATCAAAAATTTCAACCTCAAGGATCGGGTTTAGGGGCATCATGTCTCTTCTAGAAATTTTCCCGATTTTCTGACAATTTGCACATGACTTGCAAAAATGATATGAATCCTTAAACAAAGTGGGCCAGTAGAACCCACTTTGTAGAACCTTCTCTGCAGTCTTGCGGGGACCAAAGTGTCCTCCGCATGCAAGGTCATGGCAAAAGCTGAGCACACTCCTCTGTTCCTCCTCGGGTATGCATCGTCTAATTATTTGGTCTGGACAATACTTAAAAAGATACGGTTCTTCCCAGAAGAAATACCGTACTTGGGCAAAGAAGCGGTATTGGTCTTGCTTTGTCCAGTCAGCGGGTAATGTCCTGTGGCCAGGTAATTAACGATGTCAGCATACCAGGGTTCCTTAAGAATGACTAGGATGTGCTCATCAGGGAAATCCTCATTGATCGGAACTCGGATGGTTGGTGCATTCGGAATTCTCGAGAGATGATCAGCGACCACATTTTCTATACCTCTTTTATCCCTGATTTCTAAGTCAAATTCTTGAAGCAAAAGGATCCACCGAATCAGTCGGGCTTTTGCTTCCTTCTTAGTCATGAGGTATTTAAGAGCCGAGTGATCTGTGAAAATCACTGTTTTCGAACCTAACAAGTAGGGCCGGAACTTTTCTAACGCAAAGACAACGGCCAAGAATTCCTTCTCAGTCGTTGTATAGTTCTGTTGAGCATCATTTAAGGTCCTACTCGAATAGTAGATCACGTGCTGCCTATTATTGATTCGCTGTCCTAGAACAGCGCCAATAGCAAAGTCAGATGCATCACACATGATCTCAAATGGATGGGCCCAATCAGGGGCAGAAATGATAGGTGCAGAAATCAGTTCTTGCTTAAGCTTCCCCCATGACTTGAAACTTTCCTCATTGAAGTCAAAGGGCACGTCCTTAGCGAGCAGGTTAGTTAAGGGCCTAGCAATTTTGCTAAAGTCCTTAATGAACCGTCGGTAGAACCCAGCATGCCCTAAAAAGGATCTAATATCCTTGATGCTTTTGGGGGGTGGAAGCTTAGCAATCACTTCTACCTTAGCCTTATCTACTTCTATGCCTCTCCGTGAAATCTCATGGCCCAGGACAATCCCTTGTTTCACCATAAAGTGACATTTTTCCAGTTTAGAGTTAGGTTCTTCTCAATGCATCTTTGTAGCACTAACTCTAAGTGATGAAGACATTGATCAAATGAATCTCCGTAGATGGAGAAGTCATCCATGAAAATCTCAAGAAAACGTTCCACCATATCAGAGAACAAACTAAGCATGCACCGTTGGAACGTTGCAGGAGCATTGCACAATCCAAAAGGCATGCGCCTATAAGCAAAGGTTCCGAACGGGCAAGTGAACGTTGTCTTTTCCTGGTCTTCTGCAGCAATGGGGATTTGATTGTATCCCGAGTACCCATCCAGAAAGCAGTAGTACTCATGTCCAGCCAAACGCTCAAGCATTTGGTCGATGAAGGGTAGCGGGAAATGGTCTTTACGGGTAGCAGCGTTCAACTTCCTGTAGTCGATACAAACACGAACCTTGGTAGGCAATCTTGTTTGTACCAACTCTTTTTCCTCATTTTCTACTACCGTAAAGCCAGCCTTCTTTGGGACCGCATGAACCGGGCTAACCCATTGGCTATCAGAAATGGGATAAATAATCCCATTATCTAATAGTTTCAGAATTTCGGCCTTCACTGCCTCTTGCATGAGAGGGTTAAGCCTACGTTGTGGGTCCCTCCTAGGGGTTGCTTCATCGACTAAATGAATCCTGTGCTGCACTATGGCTGGACTGATTCCCTTGATGTCCTTCATTGTCCATCCAATGGCTTCCTTATGTCTTTCCAGAATAGACATTAAGCTGTCCTCTTGTTGCGCAGTCAGGTGGGATGCTATGATGACTGGCAAGGTGTCCTTTCCGCCCAGGTAGGCGTACTTGAGGTGTTCAGGCAGGTCTTTAAGCTCTAAGGAAGGTGTTTCTTTATTGGAGGCAATCTCTGGGTTTTCAATCCTAGGATACGGTACACTGGGGCTTGATGCCCAATCCACTGCTGAATCTACGATCTGGTCTAAATTGAATTCCTCATCCTCCAGATCGAATTCTGCCTCAGTCTCTATCTCCAAGCATTCCCCATGCTCACTGGTCAGGTTTTCAATGGAATTGACCTCAAACGTCTGATCATTCACATCCCTAGGTTGTCTTCCAAGATTGAAGACATTGACTTCCTTCGTCATGTCTCCGAAAGTTAATCGCATGGACCCATTCCTACAGTTAATTATGGCATTGGCTGTGGCTAGGAACGGGCGCCCTAAGATGACGGGAGTCTGAGACCTAAGATTTGACACAGGTTGGGTCTCTAGAACAATGAAGTCAACGGGGTAAATGAAATCCCCGACCCGGATGAGGACGTCTGTGATTTCCCCTTTCGGGATCTTCACAGAACGGTCAGCTAGCTGAATGGTGACTCGAGTTGGGCTTAGCTCACCCAACCCAAGTTGCTGGTACACAGAGAGAGGTAGCAAGTTGATACTTGCTCCCAGGTCAAGAAGCGCTCTACTGATTTCGGTCTGTCCTATGGTGCAGGAAATGGTGGGACATCCGGGATCCTTGTACTTCACCGGAATGGGACCAGACAGAATTTCGCTTATGTTAGTGGCCAAGAACACTTTCTTGGGCACATTGGTCTTTCTCTTCTTAGTACACATATCCTTCAGAAATTTGGCATAAGCCGGGACTTGTTGGATAGCGTCTAGAAGTGGCACATTCAATTTACCTGGTGGAACATTTCTAGCATTTTCTCCATGTGCATGTTTTTATTGTTGTTCCTAAGCCTATTGGGAAAGGGTGCTACAGGCTTATGAACTTGTTCAGCAGCTTGGTCCTTATCAGATGTTTGTGGAGCGGATTGGGAGGCACTAGCAGAAGTGGAGGCTTGATTGGGATCAGGATGGACTGGACTCTTTGGTTGGTAGACCTGGTTGTCTACCTTCTTTCCAGATCTCAGTGTGTGAACAGCATTACAGTGGTTGAGAGATGGATCCTGAACTTCATATGCTTGGTTGGAGGTTTTTGGTTAACTAATGGCTGACTAGGCAAGGTACCCTTAGGTCTCTCACTTAGGGAGCTAGCTAACTGGCTCATCTGCAATTCCAACCTAGATATGGCTTGTGAATGACTGTTCAGAGTTTGTCCCTGGTTCTGCATGAAAGCAGACTGGGACTTAATGAAAGCCTCAATGCTCTCCTCCAATTTATTGATTTTCTTTTCCATTGGAGAGCCTGGGAGGAGGAAGATGGGGCTTGACTGGGAAAAGGTGGTGGAGGAGCAGGATGGTGAAAGTTGTTGGAGAAATTGGGCCTGGGAGGATTGTTTGGGGCCCAGGAGAAATTGGGATGATTCCTCCAACCGGGATTGTATGTCTGTGAGTAGGGGTTGTGAAGCGGCCGTGAGTAAGCCGCGTTCATGTGTTCCTGTGGCACTTGTTGGGCATGGAAAACAGGGCACTCTTCGAAGACATGGTTCGGTGCCTGACAATATGAACAACCCGGATTGTGAATTGGTGGTGGGTTGATCTGGTTGACACTAGCAGACTCTTTTGTTTCTAGAGCCTCTATCCTTCTCATCAGGGTAGCAATCTTGGCCTCAGTAGCTATGGATGTTTCTAAAGATAGGAGCCCTCCTCTTGAAGCTATAGACTGTGAATTCCTAGGTTTCTCTGAGGCTGGCTCCACTGCAGGGTTTTCTCAGCTAAGTCCTCAAATAAATCCCATCCCTGATTCTCATCCTTCTGCAAGAACCCTCCCTGACACATCATTTCTAACAGGGTCTTAGTCTGATAGTCTAGACCATCGTAGAGAATCTGGCACTGACGCCATTTCTCCACACCGTGATGAGGGCATTGAGCTAGGAGATCTTTGAATCGCTCAAAGTATCTCCAAAAGGGTTCGCTCGGGTCTTGCTTAAACTGCATGATGTTCTTCCTAATGAGGGCAGTTTTGTGAATTGGGTAAAATTTCTTCAAGAAAGCCTTGACGAAATCATCCCACGTAGTGACTGAATCTGCTGCCAGACTGTACAACCATTTCTTAGCTAGATCCTTTAGGGAAAAAGGGATGAAACGTAACCTAACGGCATCGTCTCCTAGCTGGGGTATTCGCATCATGAGGCATACTTCTTCAAATTCCCTAACAAAGAAGTATGCGTCCTCTGATTCTAAACCATGGAATTTCGGAAGAGTGTTAATGAATTGGGGCTTTAACTCGAAATTATTTCCGTTTGCTTCAGGAAGTTTTATGCAAGATGGAAGTGAAGTTCTTATCGGGTAAAATCTATCCTGAAGTGATGCCATCACCGGTTCTGGATGCAAGGGTAACGAGGTGTTTCTTGTTAATCTGGAAGTTGATGGATCTCTCACCCACTCTTGCATTCAGCACACCACAACCAACGTGAAAACAACAAACAATCGAAAAAAAGAATAAAAAACAAACAAAAGAGAGAAAAACAACCACAAGCCTTAGTCTAAGGTACCTGGACCTAGACGACTCCTAACTGGTCGATTCTCCGGGGAAGGTTGTTGTAGGAACTCGACTACAAGCTAATCGGCCAGGAAAGGGCAAAGCTCGGGGGGAGGTATCCGGGCGGAGCCACGGGCCTAATTATGCCAAACCACGGAGCTTTCGAGGCTTTACCTCTAAATCCACTTTCCTTAGACACCGATTTTGCAGGAGTAAAGTTCTTACAATTTCCAACCTCGGTTAATCTCTTAGTGAGTCCGAGATGTCCCTAGGGCCAACGTCTATTGATTTTTAGTTAAGGCTTGGGAAAGTGTGAGTGCACTTGGAGATGGTTTTTGGGCTAAGGAAGGGTGATGAAATCCCACCTTATCTTGTTTATTTGGGTTTTGCCCTTAAAGTCAATTGTGCAAGTGTACAGTTTATTCACAACATGGTAACACTCAAAGCGGTAAATCACTTCAAAATGTTGGTCCTATTTTATATGAATGCACACGTA
The DNA here is from genome assembly GCA_038442645.1 of Agave tequilana. NCBI lineage: Eukaryota > Viridiplantae > Streptophyta > Magnoliopsida > Asparagales > Asparagaceae > Agave > Agave tequilana. The sequence continues at coordinate 156,916 of JAVJIF010005662.1, forward strand.
CCTTGTCTCCAGCACTCTTCAACAGAAATTGAAATGAATTGAAATAGACACGTGCCCTAAATGCAAAAGTCTAATCCATTTTTAATTAAGCAACAAGTAAATTTCTGTTGAATTTATTACACATGCATATGGTGAAGCATCCAAGGAAACTAGAAATTTTGAAAGCACTTTTTTTTTTTTTTTTTTAGCGGAGCTCGGCAACCCTGCAAACAAGTATGTTAGTACTTCAATCGGAAAAACTCGTTTTTACACGAATTTTCCGAGGGCAAATAAATCCTCGCGCAATGTCCTTGGCCACCTCTTTTGCTTCCCTTGAAAGTGAGCTCCTTGGTACTTCTCCTACACAAAAAGAAAAAGAACAATCTTTAGTAGTGAACAATAAAGCCGTTCCCTCCCCGGCAACGGCGCCAAAATTTGATCGCGTAAAAAGCAAGTACTAAAATGAGAGAAGGAAGTGTGGGTTGATGTTACTGCTTTTGCGATTCTTTCCGTAGTAGCGAAGTGGCTATACGGGTCGTATCCACAAGGAGGGAGAGCGATAGAAGCTTGATGCGGCTTTCAAAGTTCAAGAAGAAAGAAAGTTCTTGTTTCCAAATAAAGAATTTGAAAAGTGAAACAAGTATTTTTAGAAATTGTTGGAAAATGTTTGGTGGTTTGTAAAAGTGATCTTTTCTTAGTTGTAAAGATGCATGGCTAACTTTCTACTAAGTGCTCCCACTACTAACTAACTTTTGAAGATAGCCTCACGATGGATCATAGGCAAACACGACACTTGTGCATTGGAACTAATCACGTGGAAATCAAGTGAGAGTTCATCCTATAACTTAACCTTACACGGCAAAAACTCGGACATTCCCATATCAAGATCCGATAGAAGGCGAGAATAAGGGAAGACTCGAGTGCACTATTGGTATCGGCAAAGTTAAAAGGAAAAAGAGTCTAACAAGTAAAACACAACTCATAGATCATCAAAACGATTAAGTATGAAATATAAGAAAGTAGATACTTGTAGATAAATTAGAGTTAGAACCCTCATCTTAAGATGCCATAGCTCTCATTTGCACAAGGCTTGTTTGGCACTATTGATTCATACGGGTTATCAAACAAGTGTTAGAAATTAGTGGGTTTAGTTAGTTAGCCATGCTATGGAAAAGTTAGTTAGCCATCAAGGTAAAAGAAACAACAAAGAAAAAGGGGTAAAAGGGAAAGGGGAGTTACACTACAACAAAGAAGTAAAAGTTACACTATAAAAGTAAATGCAAAGACAAGTAAATGAAAGAAGGAAGAGAAGTAGTACTTGTATTATCTTGTCACCCTTCAAATACAACTCTTTACACACTCTCTCTCTTTCTCTTTAATGGCTAAGACCTAAAACTAGAAGAAGAAGAACAACAACTACAACAAACTAAAACAAGATTACAAATTTTTGCCAAAATTCCAATCTGCTTGCATTCGGGACCCCAGGGGGCTATTTATAGACTCCAGGAGAAAGGGGGCCACGTGCACTGCACGTGGCCAAAAATTGGGCGCGCGCGCGCCAACTTTGCCGCGTAATCGCGGCAAATGCCGCGATTCCGCGGCAAAGTCAGGGCGGCGCGCGCCCATTTTTGGGTAGCGTGTCGCCCATACTGTCCTCTAGTCGTCTGGGTTCCGGGATTTGCGATTTGACCCCCTGTACTGACCAGATCTTCACTCTAAAGTCAATGGCTAGTTGGTAGGCTTTTAATCACCAATTAAATGGTGATTTTGGTCTTCTTCTTCCTTTGCACACCATGGACCTAGAGTCAAGCAAGTAAGGTATTATTAGCAGAATTTTTTATCAAATAAATATGAGAATGTGATGAAAATTATGCAAAATTAGAGACTAATCACTAGGCCTATTTAAAGAGCTAAAATCTCTGATAAAAAATCATCTTCACATCAGAGTCATAACTAAAAATTTTTCTTTAGTTTCTCTTTCAATTTTTTTTTTTTGTAATTTTTAAGATTTAATTCTAGTTCAAGTTTTGTAAAGAAAAAGGAGACTCTTTGTACTTGAAGATGATAGCATTAATAACAAGTTTTTTTTTTCAATTTATCTTTCTTTATTTCCTTTCTTTATTTGCTTTTTTTTTATCATGCTTTCTTTAGTTTTCATCATGAGCAGCTAATCTTCTTCATGAGTGCTAATATTGTAAGTACACCTAGAGGGGGGGAATAGGTGTACGGCTAATCTAATGAACTAAATGCGGAAATTAAAAACTTAATTGCAACAACACTTAATGCAACCAACGAGTGTAGCCGAATTCCCGGTGAAGGGCTTTGGACTAACTCCTCTTGATTCCTCTGAATAAGATTTGAGGCGCTATATGAAGCTCTCGTGGTTAAGCACAAGTGAGGCACACACAAACAAGCCAAGCATATAATATGAATGAGCAATATGAAATGATGCAATGGCACAATAGAAAAGAGAGAGAGAGTTAGAGTCAATGGATCAAATGCAAACACCAAGATTTGTTTCGAGGTTCGAGCCACTGCTCTACGTCCCCGCCTTCACACAGAAGGATTTTCAATCCACTAACTTTTCCACACAGGACTCCCACACATGGAACCTCCACTGAGGATTTGGGGCAACTACAACAGGGAGTACACAACTCATCTCTCAACGATACAACCTCTTACTAGAGGCAACACAAACACCACCTCGCACAAGAGGGGTAGGCACTTAGCCAAACAACCACAATCCACCTCTTCACTAAGAGGGATACAAACTCAATCTCCACCTCTCACTAGAGGGAGCCAAACACCAATCTCCACCTCTCACTAGAGGAAGCCAACCACTACTCCACAATCAACCTCTACACAAGAGGGATAACACAAGTAAGGAGGGTTACAATCTAGGTGATCACAAGGCCACAAACAATCTCTTCCACAAAATAAAGATCCTATAGATAGGATAGCAAGATATAGCTCAAGTGTGAAAAACAAAGAGTTTGAAAATCAAAAACTCAAAGAAAAATCTTGGGAAAACTTCTAGAATAGATAGAAAAATATAGATCAAAAACCAATCCCAAAAGACTTTCCTTTTTCTTGATTTTTCAAACACTTTTTGAAACAAATAAAGATGAAAACTTTGAACCCAAAACTCTTTTCAAAACTTGAGAATAAACACTAGAGAAGTAGGAATTTTTGCTCTTCAAAAACCTTAACCAAAACAGCCCACCAATGGGGTTTTTATAGGCCCCATAAAAAAAACTAGCCGTTGGCTGCTGACTAGGCCAGAATTGGCCTTCCGGTCGACCGGCCGGTCGACCAGCCAACGGTCAAAATACTGACCGTTGAGCCTTCCGGTCGACCGCCCGGTCGACCGGTCCCTGAACCAGAGAGCAACGGCTCTCTGGCCGGTCGACCGCCCGGTCGACCGGGGCAACCCGAGAGTGGATTGCCTTCAGTCGGTCGACTGCTCGGTCGACCGGCCAACTGACATGGCCTATGCACGTTCTTGTGCATGTCCAGTCGACCGCTCCTGTCGATCGGCTCCTGGTCCGGTCGACCGCCAGAGCCTTGCAGGGCTTAATTAGGGATAAGAAAACTGGGTTTTTATTAGTCAAATATATCCCATAAAATTCTCTAAAAATCTAAAAAATAAGTTCAGTATAATACTTTGATATACAAACTTGTTTGAGTAAAAATCATACCAAGTTACAAACATTTTGAACTCTTTTTGTGTTATGAAAATTTTGCCGAAAAACCAAAAACCGTATTTTCCAAAACTTGGATTTTTGAATTGAAAATACGTTTTGTCCAAAACTCATCCAAATACAAAAAAATGTTATTTAAACAACTTGAAGCATGTTGTATATAGATATAATCCAATATACATGAAACATATATATATATATATATATATATATATATATATATATATATATATATATAATATATCCATGTTTTTGATATTAAATCCGAAAATATGTTTTGTTAAAACACAAAACTCCAAACACATGAATAGGCATATCAAAATAAGTTTGTCTAATATATGAAGCATACATGTATATAGAACATATCTAATATACATTTAAACAATGTAAACTTGTATTGATACTATCTATTCATGAAAATCAAGATCGGTTAAATCAAAAACCGAAAACTAATAAACATGAAAACTTAAACAAGTGTGTGTGTTGTGAACTTGAGCATATCACGGTATATAGTCTTTACAAATGGATCTAAAAACAAAAACTAAACTATGTACCGAGGTCTTCTTGTAGAGCGTCGTCTCCAAGTCGACTCGATCCAAACCGTGATCCACCAAGCTTGACTCCAATGAGTGCTAGATATGACTTTGTCGCTCGGGCTCTTGAATCACCATGTGAAAGCTCCAAAACATCTTTGTTAAAGCTAATCACCTACTAATATCTTGGTTAGAGATCTGAAACTAAACATCACAAGATTATTAGTAAACATAACTACATGAGTTAATCATCTCAAAACTAGAGTGGAAGACCTCTAGGCCAACAATCTCCCCCTTTTTGATGATGACAAAACTCATGGAGTTATATATGCATGGATTAAAGTTAAGCTTCAAGGAAGCTCCCCCTTAACTCATACATAGCAATAAATAATAAAAATATGCAATGAATATTAACATGACAATGCATAAATATGCATAAAACAAGCTTTTGATACCAAATACAAAACATGCTCTTGATACCAAACATGAAATGCATCAACATGCATAAAACAAGCTCTTAATACCAAAATAAATTATTTCTTCTTTTCATAAACATGTTCTTAAATAATGCTCTTGATACCAATAAAAAATAAACTATGTATCTAGATACTAGTAATCATTACTCTTGATACCAATATCAACAAAACATAAAACAAACACAAACAAACACTATTGATACCAATACTTGATACCAATATAAAAACATGCATATAAACTCAAATACTTCTCCCCCTTTTTGTCAATCATCAACAAAGGGGTCAAAGAAAAATCAATAAAACATATTCTTTCCCTTTTTGTCCGAAACAACAAAAAAAATACTCCAAGGGGTGAAATCAAAACAAACATGATACCAATTAAAAAATATATCAATGTAGTGCATCATGATACCAATTGAAAGTGAACAAATCAACAAAAAATTTTAAGAAATGCCAATTGAAAGTAAATGAGGTATTGAAAACAAATCTTAAAGAGACCAATCAAAATTTTTATACCAAAATGAAAGATATATAGATAATCTTGATTACCAATTCTTTCTTGATACCAATTGAAAGTAAACAAATAAACATCTTGATACCAATTGCAAATATTTTTCATTTTGAACATATGATACCAAATTAAGATCAATATTAATTTTTCAATCATTTTTCATCATAAAGTATGGGAGTGAAAATAAAAGGTAAACAAAATACCAATTGAAAGATAAAATACAAATTTTCTCCCCCTTTATGAAATACCAAATAAAATGATGCATAAGCTTGTATTAGGATACCAATTGAAAGCTAATCAATTGAAATAGATATACATTAAAAATCAAGCTTAGCATAACCAAAAATTTGTGCTCAAAGATATAGAGATATAGTAAGCACAAGTAAAGCATATATATGTATGAAAAATTAGGTACCAATCGAAATTGATACTATTTGAAGTTTGAGCACACATATATAAAAACATATATGAGTATACAAAAGAATGTCAATATTGATACCAATTGAAAAGATCCAATGATACCAATTGAAATCATAATTAGAATCAAGTGTATAACTCATATTACCTACCACCCATTTCATGCACATGTTTAAAAAAAATTCAATAAAGAGCATACAAGGCATGGTCGCCCAACCAACCGCCCTTAAATGGGTAGGGGTTTTCAAAAATAGATTTAAAAATATAGTATATTTGAAAAACTCTACCATATGAAGAATACCGCAACTAGTTATATGAAAGATTTATAAACTAGTACGAAATCCTTCAAGTAAGGAATAAAACAAAAATATGTTTCATGAAAAACATGTAAATCACATGATCACTAAACACTCAATGGTCGATAAAGCATATCTAGTCTCATGAAAATAAAACATGAGTAAACATCTAATATGAGTGTACAAGTATAATGTGAAATACGAAGTCATGAAAGTAGGCAATCGAGCTCAAGATGAAATTCCTTAAAAACATTAAAATCATCAAACAATTTAATCTTCAAGGCATATGTATGTCTTGTACAAACTAAAGTATACATACATATCCAAAACATAACGAGTCCACAAAAGTATACGCATGAAGGCAAGTGGCTCAAGGACGTATATGTATAGCTAATAGTTTAGACAAAATGGACATATACATGAAGTTAAACATAAACACGAAAAACATGTAAAATGGGGAATACAAGTCAAATGCATGAATCATCAAAACTAGACTATACTAGTACATCTAATGGGTACAAATGAGCGTTCAAGCACAAACATGTAATAATCTATTTGTAGCTCACTAGTTGTACAAGTATATATCCAAGTCTTAATGAAAACAAACATCAAACATATATTCAAATCATGAAGCATAGAAATCAAAACAAAAACTCATAAACATACATATGATCATTATGTACATGCACATATATAGATCTAGGACATACACATTAGTTAAAAACAAATGTGAGAACACAAAGATATAAATCCATATTAAACATGGGTGTCTCAAATAACTAAACATGTATATCACTAATCTAAATCTCATGGCATATAACATACGAATCATAAAATATCAAGACATGCTAAAGATGAATAATATGAAAGCATGTAAATATAAATGGGAGTTAGAGATCGTTACTAAACCAATAAGGGCAACTCTCCATGTCTCCAAAACAAGATGGTTCTCCCACCAAACTCTCCTTAAAAATGATGCATCCAAATTGTCCTCTTTAAGCTCGGAACGCATCCACCTCAAGGCACGATCACTCTCACGTCATGCGAGAGCCCACACCTACATCAAATACAATAGGGGTGGTCTTTGGAACCCACACTCTTTTGGGTCCATAGGGGTTAGCACCTTTCCTAACCCAAACAAATTTAGTTGTTAAATTTACATCATGTATCTTATCATAGCAAAATTTAGCAAGGTGGCCCTTAAGTCCACAATGTGTACATGTATACACATGAGCATACATCGTGTTATGGGTGTGTATGTGAGGAGCATGTGTATACCGTGGTTTGTGTGCATGCAAAGATGGAACTTGTTTCTTTCGAAACAATGATTCCAAACGTGTATGGTTCAAAGTACATTGGCTCAAAGTGGAGCCCAAACAATCTATATTCTTCTTTAACAAATTTATTTCAATTTTAGAAGAAGTGGAGCATGCAAAATGTGAGCTAGAAAGTGAAGCTACACTAGCATGGCAAACATGTGAATCAATATCAATTTTCAAAGATTCATTTTTCTTTAAACAAACTTCTAAATCTTTTGAAATCAAATCAATTTTGTTTTTCAAAGAATCATTCTCTTTTACAACAAAATCAAGTTTTGAAGATAAGTTTCCATTTTTCTTCAAAATTATTTCACAATCATTTTTATTTTTCAAAAATTCATTTTCTTTTAGAGCAAGGTCTAGTTGAGATTTAAGTGAGTCACGTTCACTAGAAATCTCTTCCTTCTCTTGCAAAACCAAATCAAGTCTAGATGACAAATTTTCATTTTCTTTATTTAAAGCAAAAGTCTTCTTTTTCAAAAAATTATACTTTTCTAACAATTTTTCACACACAATGGATAGTTCTTCATTTAAAGCATTTGGATCAACATACTCATCACAAGAAGAACTAGCATCATTACCATCTAATTGAGATTCCGAATATACCTCAAGGGAATCATTCCCTTGGACCATGTAGCATTGTTGCTCGGATTCTCCACTAGATTCATCCTCCACGATGTTGGGCGTTTGTAGCTCGGAGGAAGTCAACGTGTTTCACATTGCAAAAGCGGAATCACAGTTAGAAACCATCATAAGTCATTCTTTGTTAAGCGTGCTTCTAAGTGCCTCAAGGGCTTGTGCATTGGCCTCTATATGATTGTATTACCAAGATAGGATTTCTTGGTAGCGGCAAGAAAAACATGCAAGCCTAGGGTTTTCAATTACATGGACATCCTAAATTTTCACATGTCAATGTTGGAGACATCAAACATGGGAGGTGACAAGCAATCCATGAGTGTGTATAAACAATATAAATGTGCAAATGCAAATGATAGATTAGCAAACCAAGATCACACTCCTAGGTGGTTAAACCAAATATCAGGAGCATAGGCTCTGATACCAATTGTAAGTACACCTAGAGGGGGGTGAATAGGTGTACGGCTAATCTAATGAACTAAATGTGAAAATTAAAAACTTAATTGCAATAACACTTAATGTAACCAACGAGTGTAGCCGAATTCCCGGTGAAGGGCTTTGGACTAACTCCTCTTGATTCCTCTGAATAAGAGTTGAGGCGCTATATGAAGCTCTCGTGGTTAAGCACAAGTGAGGCACACACAAACAAGCCAAGCATATAATATGAATGAGCAATATGAAATAATGTAATGTCACAATAGAAAACAGAGAGAGTTAGAGTCAATGGATCAAACGCAAACACCAAGATTTGTTTCGAGGTTCGGCCACTGCTCTACGTCCCCGCCTTCACACAGAAGAATTTTCAATCCACTAACTTGTCCACACAGGACTCCCACACAGGGAACCTCCACTGAGGATTTGGGGCAACTACAACAGGGAGTACACAACTCCTCTCTCAACCGATACAACCTCTCACTAGAGGTAACACAAACACCACCTCACACAAAAGGGGTAGGCACTTAGCCAAACAACCACAATCCACCTCTTCACTAAGAGGGATACAAACTCAATCTCCACCTCTCACTAGAGGGAGCCAAACACCAATCTCCACCTCTCACTAGAGGGAGCCAACCACCACTCCACAATCAACCTCTACACAAGAGGGATAACACAAGTAAGGAGGGTTACAATCTAGGTGATCACAAAGACCACAAACAATCTCTTCCACAAAATAAAGATCCTATAGATAGGATAGCAAGATATAGCTCAAGTGTGAAAAACAAAGAGTTTGAAAATCAAAAACTCAAAGAAAAACTCTTGGGAAAACTTTTAGAATAGATAGAAAAATATAGATCAAAAACCAATCCCAAAAGACTTTCCTTTTTCTTGATTTTTCAAACCCTTTTTGAAACAAATAAAGATGAAAACTTTGAACCCAAAACTCTTTTGAAAACTTAAGAATAAACACTAGAGAAGTAGGAATTTTTGCTCTTCAAAAACCTTAACCAAAACAGCCCACCAATGGGGTTTTATAGGCCCCATAAAAAAACTAGCCGTTGGCTGCTGACTAGGCCAGAATTGGCCTTCCGGTCGACCGGCCGGTCGACCGGCCAACGGTCAAAAAACTGACCGTTGAGCCTTCCGGTCGACCGCCCGGTCGACCGGTCCCTGAACCAGAGAGCAACGGCTCTCTGGCCGGTCGACCGCCCGGTCGACCGGGGCAACCCGAGAGTGGGTTGCCTTCAGTCGGTCGACCGGCCAACTGACATGGCGTGTGCATGTTCTTGTGCACATCCGGTCGACCACTAGGTTTTTATTAGTCAAATAAATCCCATAAAATTCTCTAAAAATCCACAAAAATAAGTTCAGTATAATACTTTGATATACAAACTTGTTTGAATAAAAATCAAACCAAGTTACAAACATTTTGAACTCTTTTTGTGTTATAAAAATTTTGCCGAAAATCAAAAACCGTATTTTTCAAAACTTGGATCTTTGAATTGAAAATACGTTTTGTCCAAAACTCATCCAAATACAAAAAAATGTTATTTAAACAACTTGAAGCATGTTGTATATGGATATAATCCAATATACATGAAACATTTATATATCCATGTTTTGATATTAAATCTGAAAATATGTTTTGTTAAAACACAAAACTCCAAATACATGAATAGGCATATCAAAATAAGTTTGTCTAAGATATGAAGCATACATGTATATAGAACATATCTAATATACATTTAAATAATGTAAACTTGTATTGATACTATCTATTTATGAAAACCAAGATCGGTTAAACCAAAAACTGAAAACCAATAAACATGAAAACTTAAACAAGTGTGTGTGTTGTGAACTTGAGCATATCACACTATCTAGTCTTTACAAATGGATCTAAAAACAAAAACTAAACTATGTACCGAGGTCTTCTTGTAGAGCGCCGTCTCCAAGTCGACTCGATCCAAACCGTGATCCACAGAGCTTGACTCCAATGAGTGCTAGATATGACTTTGTCGCTCGGGCTCTTGAATCACCATGTGAAAGCTCCAAAACATCTTTGTTGAAACTAATCACCTACTAATATCTTGGTTAGAGATCTGAAACTAAACATCACAAGATTATTAGTAAACATAACTACATGAGTTAATCATTATCAAAATTAAAGTGGAAGGCCTCTAGGCCAACAAATATCTCCACCACTACTTTTAATTCTAAATTAGAATAAACTAATTGGATCATACACATGCTTAACCCTATGATTAGTTAAAGCTCTTGAAGGCACTTTAAGATGGCTAGTTAAATCTATATATGTTAATACTTTTCAATGATTTTTCTTATTCTATGCTTAGATAGATTTGATAGTTTAATATTAAATCTTCGTTATTCTTCTTATTCTATACTTAGAAGGCTTTGATAGTTTAATGTTAGGTCTTGGTTAGTGATTATTTCAAATAGGATTTAGTTTTTATCTTAAGTATCTTACTTGAATTGAAGGCAACTCCAAGATCTAACTTTTATGATCTAAAGTGAAATAAATTCTTGCATAGGTTAGTAAGTTAGTGGTGGTAGATGATTAGTAGGTCGTATTTTTTTAATTCTTTTCTAAACCGCAACTTATCACTAAATTTCATATTCTTCTTTATACTTCTAACACTTAACATATAGTTAGTTTTTTAGAAGAATACATAACTGATTTAGTGTTTAAGGAGATACTGAAAAACTTCTATCGCTTTCCTCCCTGTGGATTCGACCCGTTTAGCTCTTGCTACCGCGGATAAATTGCGAAAAGTAGAGACACCACCAACAATCAGATAACATCATTATAACATTAACTTATTTTTGTTTTTCGGCAATCAACAGGCAATCATACGTGTGTAAAACAGTGTGTCCAGTGAAGTCATGCTAGTACAGGTTGGTCATAACAAGGCAATCTCAAAATACACATGAAATCAGAATTATTGTATTATTAAAACTCATTCAATTTGTATGAATCCACATACAAACTGAGCGGGGTTGGTTATTAGAAATTGATTGGGATTGACAAACCTTGTTTAAAGTTGGTCCCGTGCAATTATCCGGAACCACGACGCAAGAGTATCTGGCGCTAAATCAGAACACACTGCTAGACACTGGGACTTATTATAAGCCCAACATGAATAATTGAGTAAGGCGTCAGTGCCCCCACGGGATCTAGTCCCAGAGACTTAATGTATGCCCAACTTTGTTGCGCAAGTTGTCTATTTTAAACACAAAATCCTGTGGCCGTAGGTAGAACCTAAAGTTTGTTGCGCAAGTTGTCCACCCTAAACACGAAATCATATCGGTATCCATTAGTTTCTCTAAGTTTGTTGCGCAATTTGTCTATTTTAAACACAAAATCTAATTATTATATTATATATATGCGATGTCACATGAGTAACATGATTGTGACATGATTGTATGATAGCTTGATAAATAATCAATTCTCATAAATAAACATGTAGTGTAATATGATACTTGTTGGCGAAGAGAAACATTAATTAAGAGTTAAATAATGAACAATTCACCAAAAATAGTTAAACACTAATTTTAATAGCAAACATCACTTGAGATTTTTGAGGATAATTATAATAAATTAAATCAATTTATGAGTATAAGATAGAAGAAATAAGGCATGTACGACGCTAGGTGATTGCCAAAAAGAATACAGAGAATATAAAAAGTGTATGTGATTGGTTTTGACTCTAAATCTTTGCAATTTAACCATGTAGTGAGGGCTATACGGGTCGAACCTCAGGGAGAGATGTGATGGAATCATTTCAGTATTGTTGTTTTCTTACACCTTCTTCGTTTGTTTGAAGAACTTAAAGAAAGAGATTGGTTGAAAGAAGTTTGGTTTTGATATCAATGAAGAGAAAGATCACAACCTGCTAATAATCTACCACCATCAATAAATAATACCAACTAGATATTACCTTCACGCTAAACTCTAAACATAATAAATTATCCTGGATTCAAGTAAAACACATAAGACAAATAACTAGGTTCTAATTGAAATAGCACTAATTAAAATTTAATATTAAAATATCAAGACAATGGTCAAGCATAGATTAAGAAAAATTGTTAGAGAGTACTAGCAAGTCATCGACCTAATTATCATCATCATGTGCCTTCAAGATAAACCTAGGGTTTAAGTATACATGAAATTAATTGGGTTCTCTATTCAATACTATAGGTTCATGGTGGTGACATTAGCAAGTCATGAAAAAGTGAATTTAGTTACTCATGGTAGAAGAGAAACAAAGCATGATTTTGAATAAGAAGATTGCATGAAATAAAAAAGCAAAATAAAGAACAAAAAGCAAGTAAATAACAAAGGAGATATAAAAAGAACGAAAGCACCTTGTGTTGATTTATCACTTAGAATTATAATGGCTTATCCTTCTTACAAATCTTATCCAAAGTAAAAAAAAAAACTTGAAAATTACAATGAAAATTCGGAAAGAAAATAGATTTAAAGAAAATCCTAAGCTTGAGCTTTTGAAATGCCTCTCCTTTGTTGCACTTCAGCGGTATAGGGGATCTTAGAAGTAGAGTTCCAGTAGAATACTCCCCAAAACCTCCACGCAAATGGTCACAAAAGTGTGGCGTAGCCGCGGTAAAAAAAGGGTAGCCGCGGCATTTTTGAGGGTTCCGGGCACGCGCTTTGAGCTCTGGCTTTATCTCATCTGTTCATATGGAGATTTATCCTCAAAATCTTTGTTTGATTCCCGAATTTTGAAATTTTTTTGATCTTCTAGATAACTTGGAGATCAAGTTATCTCTAAATCCAGGTTAAATTCAAATTTTCTCCCATTTATCTTCGACTTGTGGCACAAGCAACCAGAATTGAATAGAACTCCTCTATCTTTAATTGAGATGAGAATTTATCTTGTTCTATTCTTTTCTTCCTCTAGATTTTAAATTAAATTAATTAAAATCCAGATTTAAATGGGATAAAATAGAAGCCTCCTTTATCTTCCCAATTAATCTTCATTTTCATAATAATTATGAGCTTTTGGGCTTCATTTGGGCTTTCTCTTGGATTATGGAGGCATGCACATTACTAAACAATAAATGAATTAAATAGTAATGCTTTCTAAAAATAAATATGAAAATATGACTAAAAATATGCACTTTTGATGAACAATCACACCCCCACACCTATCTTTTACTCATCCTCGAGTGAAATAAGAAAGAAAAATCTAAATTAAACTAATCTAACCTAACTCACTATCGTCGGAATCACGGTTGCACTTAGCATGTACAACAAGCCGTTAAACCTCTAGGTTACCCCTAGAGGATGAGTTCTATCTCGTGAGGGTTTTCAGTGAATTACACCCACAAAATCTATAAAAAATTGTTAGTATTTTCGAAATATCATTTTGAAAGAGAGAAAATATTTGAAATATTTTGAGAAAATCAAATAATTGTATGTCACATAGAGGGGGGTGAATAGGTGACAAGCTAATCTAATACAAAACTAATATAGAATTAAAAAATAATGATGCAACTTAAAACTATAATGCAAATACACAAAGTATAACACAAAAGTGTAGCCGAATTCCTGGTGAAGGGCTCTGAACTAACTCCTGAAGACTTCTCTAGATTAAGAGTTGAGGTGCCACTATGACTCTCTTGGTTGAATACTAGTGTGAGCAAACAATTCCAAGCCAATATATAAGTAAAGCATAAGGAAATATCAAGCATGTAAAAGATATAAATAATAATAGCATGCTAGATATAAAACACAAGCGAAATAGAGAAAGATACGCAATCGCAAACATGGGACATTGTTTCGAGGTTCGAGCACACTTGCTCTACATCCCCGCTTTCAACACTATGAAGGATTTTCACTAAAACGATCTCGCAAGATCACTCGGTGCCACAACACCTAAAACAAGTTCACACTAGAACTCTTGGACTCACAAGTCCCTCGCTTGTTTTCGTAAGAATAACACAATACGAACTCACAAGTTCGCCGAGGCCGCACCTCTACAGCACTCTCCAATACAAAATGGAACATTTGGTGATCTCTTCTCTTTTATCACTAACAAATACTCTCACAAACAAAGCTCTTATAAGATTAATAAGACTATGAAAAGCTCAAGTTTGTGTGAGAAAACTTCAATAGATTTGGAGGTGAAAACCTCAAGAAAGCTTTTGATAAAATCAAGAGATTCACTCTTGAAAAACTCCTTTTAATTTGGAAATGAAAGCTCTAAAAACTTATTGAAAAACTTCTATGGAAGATAAGAAAATAGCTCTAGAAAACTCTCCCAAAAATCTTAACTAAAACTGGCCCAAAACCCCAATTTATAAAGGCCGTCAAAAATTAGCCGTTGGGGCCAGATTGGCCTATCAGTCGACCGGCCGGTCGACCGACCAACAGTCATATTTATGACTGTTGGGGCTGCCGGTCGATCGCCCGGTCGATTGCACCCAGGTCTTAACTTGTCGATCGAACGAGACAAGAACCAGAGACTCAAGTCTTCATGACTAATCTTAACTAATCTTTTCTTTGCATTTTATCTAAAACACAAAATGTAAAGGATAACAATCCACAACTAATCTATCCTTTACATTTTATCTAAAACATAAAATCTTAATACTTACAAACATGACTCAAGTCTTCACGAAAATCTTCTCTTGAAAATCTTCTTCTCCTTCTTGACTTGGTCAAACCTTGATCCAAAGAGTTAGACTCCTCTTGAGTACTTGATGCGATCTTGATGCACGAGGTCTTGAATCAACACGTGCTAGCTTCAAAACTTGATTTCGAATGTTTTGTTGAAGCTAAACACCGACTGAGATCTTGATCGAATATCTGACACTATATAAACACAAGATCATTAGTACTATAACTCCATGAGTTAATCATCATCAAAACTAGAATGATGGGCCTTTAGACCAACAATATCCTCTTTTTTTATGATGACAAAACTCATAGAGTTATATATGCATGGATTTAAGATAAGCTTCATAGAAGCTCCCCTTAACTCATGCATAGTAATAAATAATAAGATATTCAATAAAAGTGCATAAAATAAACAAAAATAAAAATATATGCATAAACAACAATATTAAACATGCATATATAAACTCTCTAAATTCTTCTCCCCCTTTTATCAATTCATCGACAAAGGGGTAATGATAACCAAACAATAAAGATGTATATGCGATATACATTCATGAAGAGTAGAGATGTTAAATTAGCTCCCCCTGCATATATGTATTACATGAAGAAGGGATGACTAGACCCCAACCCACATAAGTATAATATACAATGTATAAGCGGAGATGTTAAGCTCCCCCTACACACGTGTATCACGTAAAAAAGAGAGGTCAAGCTCCTCAATGTGAGATACACTCAACATGAATGTATATATAGAGAAGATGTTAAGCTCCCCTTGCATACATGCAATACATGAAATCACCTAGAGGGAGGGTGAACAGGTGACTAGCTAATCTAATGATGAATTAATGCGAAATTAAAACTATTTAAGCAAACTCAAAACTATTATGCACAACACACCAAGTATAACCTAAGAGTGTAGCCGAATTCCCCGTGAAGGGCTCTGGACTATCTCTTCAAGATTTCTCTAAATAAGAGTTGAGGTGCCGCCATGACTTTCTTGGTTGAATACAAGTGTGAGCAAACAATCCCCAAGCAAATAACAATATAAGCACAAGTATATATCAAGCAAGTAATGAAAATGACAATAGGAGCATGCAAGATATAAACACAAGTGAGAGATAGAGAGAGCAATCGCAAACACGGGAGACTTGTTTCGAGGTTCGAGCACCCTTGCTCTACGTCCCCGCCTTCAACACTATGAAGGATTTTCACTAAAAACGATCCCACTGGATCACTCGGTGCCGCAATACCTACAAGCGAGTTCACACTAAAACTCCTTTGGACTCTCTAGTCCCTCTCTTGTTCCCGCAAGAGCAACACACCACAAGCACACTAGCTTGCCGAGGCCGCACCTTTACAACGAGCTCTCACTAGAACTCAAAACACCGCGAACTCGCAAGTCCGCCTCCTTAAATATAATGAAAGAACACTTGGTGATCTAAACACTTTGATCACCTATAAATACTCTCACAACACCTCTCTTATGGGATGATATAGCAATGGATAGCTCAAGTGTGTGTGAGCAAACTAAGATTGAATTGGCGGTGAAAAACTCAAAGAATTCTCTTGATAAACTTTTCCTTTTGATTTGAAAATATTTGCTCTTAAACAAGTGGAGAAAACCTCTAAAATAGATGGAAAAAAACTAGCTTTAAAAACTCTCCAAAATCTTATCTAAAACAGCCCAAGTGAAGCCTCTTTTATAGGCTCCAAAAATCTGTCCGTTGGAAGCAAACTCAGCAGTTCAGACTGCTGACGGTCGACCGCCCGGTCGACCGCCAACGGTCGGATTTCCGACCGCTGGGAAGGTCGGTCGACCGGCCGGTCGACCGCCAAATGGGCAATGGCCTAGCGGTCGACCGCCCGATCGACCGGGCCATTTCCAGAGAGCAGACACTCTCTGGCGGTCGACCGTGCAGTCGACCGGCCCAACCTGTGCAAGTTTTGTGCACGTTAGTCGACCGACCGTGCGGTCGACCGGCAGAAGGCCAGAAACAGTATTTTCAGAGATTAAAACTTGTAATTTTTCCTTCAATAAAATCCCATAAATTCTCTAAAAATCTACAAAAATAAGTTCAGTAATATACTTTGATATACAAATATGTTTGAGTAAAAATCAAAACATGTTACAAGCAATTTTGAACTATTGTTGTGTTATGGAAGTTTTGCCTTAAAACAAAAGCCATATTTTTCAAATTGATTTTTCTAAAACTTCTCAAATACAAAAACAAGATATTTAAAACACTTTTGAAGCTTAGTGTGTATGGATATGATCCACTCCACATATATGATGAAATATCTATGTTTTTGACAATAAGCATTAAAAATGGTTTTGGTAAAACACAAGTATACATGAAACTCCAAAAATCAAACCGATATTTTCCAAAATTATAACTCTTTTCCAAAATGAAAACTCTTTTATGAAAAACACATCTAAATCTTTTGTATGAGTGTATGTGATACTTGAGCAATCCACCAACTAATCTATCCTTTACAGTTTATATAAAAATAAAATCTTAACCAAACAAACTTAGACACAAGTCTTCTTTTGAAAATCTTCTTCTTCTTCTTCTTGACTTGGTCCAAATCATGATCCAATGAGCTAGACTCCTCTTGAGTACTTGATGAGGTCTTGATGCACAAGCTCTTGAATCAACACGTGCTAGCTCTAAAACTTGACTTTAAATCCTTTGTTGAAGCTAAACACCTACTAAGATCTTGACCACAAATCTGAGATTAATTAAACACAAGATCGTTAGTACTATAACTACATGAGTTAATCATCATCAAAACTAGAGTGATGGGCCTTTGGGCCAACAATACATATCAACAAATTTTAAAATTTTTTTTGATAATACTTAAAACAAAAATTTAAAATTTCTTGAGTCAGCAAAACAAATTTTGATACCAATTGTAAAATTTGATACCAATTGTAATTCATTGTAAGTTTTTGATACCAATTGAAGGTAAAATATGAAATATGTTTTGATACTGAACAAAAACCAATTGAAATCAATGCATAAGCTTGTAAAGATACCAACTTACATTTAGAATTTAGTCACGCTTAGCATAAACATAATTTGTGCTTAAAAAAAGTATGGCATTGCGAAGTAAGCACAATCTAAATCCCCTGTTTTAAATATCGGCCGAGTCGGCCGAGATATCGTCCGATATCTCCATTTTTGCCTGCTGCCGATACGATATGAGAAAATCATTCGCCATATCGTTTGCAACAAAAAATGGCCGATATTTGAAATATTGGCCGATAAGTCACCCGATATTGTCCGATAAATCGTCCGATATATCGTCCGATATGAAATAACTTATTTATTGCACGACTGCGTGCAAATGTACATTATTTTTTACTGTCTTTGCTTGCATATTACATCATTTTTATTAGGTAGATGATATCTATGACACTAAAGCAACTTTTAGTTATCAATATTTCATTCTATATAGTGTCTGATATGAACACTTGATATACGCGCATATCACCGATATCTCCCCCGATATCCGATATCCGATATGAAAACCCCTCATCCGATACGATCCCGATATCCGATATTTAGAACCATGTCTAAATCATACACACACACATATATATGTATGTATGTATGTATGTATGTATGTATGTATATATGTATATATGTATGTATATGTATGTATATGTATGAAAATAGAAGTACCACTTGAAATTGGATGCATACATATATAGAACCAAGTATGAGTATACAAAAATGTGAAATAACATTGAAATCATGTATAGCTCATATCAATCCACCCTTATCATGCACCTGATAAAATAGATATTCAATAAAGTACACAAGGCATGGTGGCCCATCCAACCGCCCTTTGGTTGGTAGGGTTTTTAAAAATATGATTTGAAATTTTTTTTACATATTTGAGAAATCTACCAAATTGAAGAATAACAAAAATAGTTTTATGATAATATTGAAAACTAGTACGAATCCTTCAAGTAAGGAATAACGTATAAATGCATCCATGAAATATGAAAATTACACGAGAATCGACCTCAAAAAGCAATAAAAGCATATATAATTTAATGAAACAAAAATCATGAGTAAACAAGATATAGAGTGTATAAAAATCATGTAATCAATAAAATCATGAAAATAAGGCATTGAAACTTAGTTGAAATTTTTTTATCAAAAACAAGAAATCATAAAAACACAAGCTTCAAGGTATATGTATGTTTTATCGAAACTAAAAATATACATACATATCTCAAATATAAACGAGTCCATAAAAGAATATTGTATGAAAAGTAAGTGACTCTAGGATAGACATGTATATCTATTTGTTATATACAAAATTGACATATACATAAAGCTAAACATAATTTTTATGAAAAACATGTACAAAAATAGAGAAAATAAGTAAAGATATAAGAATCATCAAAACAATGTTATACAAGTACATCTAGTGGGTACAAATAAGCAATAAAGTACAAACACATGATAAACAAATGTGGTTCAATAGTTGTACAAGTATAAACACAAGTTTTAATAAAAGTTACATCTAAACATGTAATCAAAATATGAAGTGAAAAAACATAAACAAACATGATCATTAGGTTAACTGCACGTGTTTTAGAACTAGCAAAAAAAGAGAGCGTATCCAAGTGCATCATAAGGGAAACTTGCTCCTTGATGTATATACTTAGTGCTATTTGTTTCTTAGAGACTATTTTGTTTAATTAATGGTTGATGTTTATAGTCAATGCTACTGTTTTCTCATATTTGAACAATGAAACGCCAGTAGTAAGCCAGTGAGGAGAAGCCAACCTTGACTCAAGACTTGGAGGTAACGTTAATAGAGAAGACTTTGACTAAGACTAGCATATCTTATATGTGGAAATATTGTATCCATAGGTGTTGCTATATCTTCCTTTAAATATCGATTCCTAGAAATTTTACAGCTCTTTAACTACTGGTTTCATCGTTGTTTCTTGATTGATAAATGAAATTCAGAAAAGCTCCAATTCAGTCTCCATAATACTTTTTCATTGCTTTTTGTTGTGCTTCTACTTGGATGTGAAACCTGTTAGAAGCAGGAATAGATTTGACAACTAATCAATGTTATATACAGTAATATTTATGAATATAAATATTTCAGTATAACTTCTGTATAAAGATTGTTAGTTCACTTATATAGCAATTGGAGTGAGGTATGCATGTAGCGAATCTTCTTAAGACAATTACGTCCCCCGCTACGGTGCTTAACGGGTTACTGAATGCTGGTCTCCCAAGATACAACACTCCTTCACGGTATTTGAATAGCAATACCAAATCACCGTACGGTCGAATCGTAGTTAATTAGTACCTTCACAGGAATTCAATGCAGTTGGACGAAGACAAATTTCAGGAAGAATATTTGCCTTAACTTTGGAGGATTATTCACTGTAGAGAAAGAAAGTAGAGAGAGAAGAATATTTATCTTAAGAAGTCACAGATTCAGACAATAATTCTCTTTTAAGAATCTGTTGAATTTTTTGAGCCTGCTTTCAGAACGAATCTTATTCTTTAGATTTTTTCACAAAAATCTGATTTTTCAATGAATCTTATATTCTTCAGATTTTTTCACAAAAATATTTTTTTAGACTGACTCTTTTCAGTTCTAAATTCTGTAAGAGGGAGAGAGGAGAGAATGTGTGTTTAGAATCACGAAAAGAAGTGCTATTTATAGCGCTGCTAGGAGTCTTGTTGGAGGGCAAATCCGCACCCATACCCAAACCCAGACCCAAGCCCCAGCTCTGGGGCCAGCTGGCGGTGGCGGGTGTGGGCATGGTTTCCCCCTAAACGCGCGTGAAAACTCCAAGTACCCAAAAGGCACACCCTTTGTTACTATTTTTCTCTATTTAAACATTTCAATTGTCCATCCCATATCCAATGTGGGATTAAATCTTTGAGCTATCTTTAGTCCCCTTTGATTTTTGAATTAGGCAAATTTAGAATTAAATATCTCATTCATTCGAAAACAGAATTGAACATATGAATATATCACTTTCATCCCCAATGGAAGGAGAACACAATCCAACCATTATCCGGTTGATTCTATCAACGGATCTTGCCTTAATTCAGCTCAAAGATTCACTGTTTAATTCTTCGTTTTCCCTACAAAACCTTCTTAATCATTTGTGTTCCTTTTCAATTAGAGGTAGGTAATATGTTCACCTTTTCAGTTGCCAATTAAGAATTGGTTGGGTGGTTATTTATATTCTCCTTGAAGAATCCTTTTGCTTTCCTTCTTCTAAAGATTTTTAAGTCATTTTAGTGGTCAACCATTAGGGGGGAAAAGGTTAGAAGCCCCCTCCATACAGCAACTTAGTCCAAAAATAAAGTGCCCAACCTCGTCTTTTTCAAATTAGTCTTCAAGACTAAGTCAACCGTTTTCTTTAAGAAAGAAATTGTGTTGATGCTTGTTTTCTCTCTTTACGATTGCCCTATGCATAAGAGAAACTTAGAAGTGGAATGAAAATAAGAGGATAACTAGGTTATACATGTCATACATAACAGTATTTTGATGACAGTACAGTTGAAATTGTACACTGCTTTGGCATCCATTTTGGGAGCTAGCAAGCCTTAGGAAACTACAATTTATGTAATTGTACCTTGTTTGGCAACTGTTTGGTCATTAGCCACACCTTGATTTCAAGCACACATTTTGTCTGAAATGAAACCCCAGTTTGGTGAAGTTAGTTGCCAAACTTGATGATAGTTAATAATAATGTCACCAAGAAATATTTGCTAGAGAATTTAATTAATCAAAAAATTCTAGATGATGAACTTGAAAACATTTTGGCTGAGAGTATCATGTATAAGGAAGAATTTGAGGGTTGATGCTTGTTAGGCTCCACTTGCAAGAGATAAAACATTTTGGCTGAGAGTATGCTTTGAAAACAAATGATTTTAGTAACTTTTTGTTAGTTCCTTTGATATTTCTCTCTAGTGTGTCCTCCACCTAGGACATGAAGGAACACTTGGCATCCAAGTGCTTCACATGACCACATGGGCAACTTGCTCCATCATCACTCTGTTTGTGTTTGATTTATGGTGGATGCTGATAGTCAATGCTACTGGTACCTCATGTTTGAGCAATAAAGCACCAGTAGTACCAGCGAGGAGAAGCTTAGCTTTCAGAATTAATGGTTAAAGGTTTGTTTTTTCTACAAGGAATGATTCATGTGGATAGACTTAGTCAAGTGCCCAACCAGGAAGACTTTGACTTGAGACTTGTAGACTTTGGAACTGTTGTACCCACAGTCAGTGCTATCTCCTTCTAGTTTTCTGTATCAAAGAAATGTAGAAATATGCTTCATAGAATTCTTATCCTCCAATGACTGTTCCCATGATTTTCTTGGTCATTATCTTCCTTCTCTTTCTTCCCAGCCATTCTCTTACAGGTCCTAACCCAGTAAGCTGTGGAGGTATTGATATCAAGGACCCTTTAGCACAAATGCTAGGGCAACATATCCTATACAATGCAATGGCTCTGCACCAACAGTCCAATTTGGGGGGTTCACCTATCCTGTTATGAACATCTCCTATCAAGAAAAAGTTATTACAATTTACGATCAGGTTCTCAGTCATTACTTAGCTGATTCAAACTGCAGTTTTCTTTATAACTTTATAGTTCCGGTCCATCATTTTAATCCTTCCAGTGATATTTTAACAAACCTATCCAGTGGCTCTCCGACTCTTAAATCTCCCAAGTCCCTCAATTGTGTGCTGGAGGACTTTTTATTTCTTTCTGGTTTCTTTTATTTGAGCTACAAATTCAGTGCCTGTGAGAATTATAATATCTACTTTGAAACAAAGAATGAGTTGCTTGCAGCTATTCCTCCTCGTTGCTAGGTTTCCCAACCCTCTTCATTTGAGTGGGTTTTGTCGTTTAGTGAATATGATGGAAGCTTTTCTCTATTGTCTGCTGGTTTCTCTCGTAAAACGAAACTACGCACCGATTGCTTCAACTGCCAAGCGAAAAGGAATTGTCGTGGTAATGGTGATGGAAGAGATTCCTTCTGCAAGTGTGAACCCCAACCCGGTTGCTTAGGCAGCAAAAGTAAGTGAAAATTCTCTACTCGTTCATCAGTTAAATAAA